>CM031598.1:73762402-73767402 GCA_018398815.1 Conus ventricosus
AATCAGCAGTACTTAAACATTTACTTGAACAATAAATCTAACCTTTTGATCATAGTCTCAACGCCCTACTTTTATGCTTGCCTCTATATTAGCTAATGAAAATGTGTGAGTGTGTGTGTGGATGGGTGGGTGGGTGGGTGGGTGGGTGGTGTGTGGGTGTGGATGTGGGTATGCGCGTGCGTGCGTGTATGTGTGGGCGTGTGCATGCATGTGAGTGTCTGATTGTGTTTGTGTAATTTTGTAATGGAATTTTTTTTATTTTAATTTTTTAAATTTTATAATTATTATTCTTACTACTATTGTTATTGTTAATATTATAATGTTGCTATATTCTTCATTGTTTCTGTCATTATTAATATGTGCAGTGTGTTTAGTTGAATGTTGTAGAATAGCAAGGACAGATTGGAAGAATAAGCACTGCGTAAAATCTCTATCCTTGAGTAATAAAGTTTTTGAGTCTTGAGTCTCTCTCTCTCTCTCTCTCTCTCTCTCTCTCTCTCTCTCTCTCTCTCTCTCTCTCTCTCTCTCTCTTCACTTTCTGATTTCCATGTTGTGTAGGGACAAGCCTGCCAGGAATAGAAGGAGGGATGGGCGGCCACACGGGCGATAGCAACGGTCCTTCCAACGACAAGCTGGAGCAGTTCCTCAACCACGTCCGCATGAACACGCGCAGTCTGTCCGGCACAGAGCTGCAGAACATCGTGATCATCCTGGTGAGGCGGCTGGTGGAGGCGGTGTCAGAGATCCGACGCGTGCTGCCCAGGCCAGTGAACTCCGCAAAGACCTGACCTCCCTGCAGGAGATGTTGCCCAACTACGATCCTTCCGGGCCTGGCACCCCCACCACCCCCGACCCTTTCTACGATACCACCACCTGGTATGATTACGGAGGAGAAGAAGGAGTAGACAGTACTACCATGGCCCTAGAAACTACTTCCATCCCCACGGAGACAACCACAGCGGAATACACGGATACAACCAGCGCGTGGGAGACGTCCACAGCAACATCAGAGGCGACGGCCTCAACGACCGTGACGGCACCGTCGCCTTCCACCAGTGAGGCCCTGACCACCACAGTGGGGGCGGCCTGAAGCGCCTCAGTGAACTGACAAACATCTTCACACACGCACCTAACCACATGCACAGGCACGCATGGTGCATCCACAAACTGTCTACCCCTCACATACATAGTAGACATCACACAAAGACACACAGACACAGATACAGACATAGACACAGACAGACAGACAGACAGACAACACACACACACACACACACACACACACACACACACACACACACACACACGCACACGCACGCACGTACGCATGCATGCACCCATTGATACCCTATATTGATATGTAGATAGATGTTCCAACAAAACAGGTGGTAAGGAAGAACATGTTCCAGCACATAATAATTCCTCTGTCATAATGACCAAGTCACACCAAATTAACCAGCCGCCGTGGCGAAGTGGTCAGCGTCGCGGACTCTTGGCTTGAAGGTCATGGGTTCGATTCCTATCAGAACCATGTATCTGTGGATTTGTTTCTTGCCTCGACCAGCTCGTACCCAGGGCTGAGCTGGCTTTAGGCTCAGTTAGTGAGTGTTGCTTGCATTTCCTGAGCAGCACTGAAGTGTCTGTATCTATCGGGCCTAGACGACGGATATTTCATGAAAGTAAGCGCAGAGTAAAACTCTTTCAAGCAGTCTTAGACCAGACCGGAAATTCGTAGCATATCTACATCATCCTCATTGATCAGCATAAAAAATAAATGTCTCAAATTCTGTGGCCCTTCATGCCTTGCTCACATGGTGACCTCAGTTTGGATTACCTCTGCACGTCTATGCCCTTGGTTTGGTTCTGTCTGGGTCACCGCAGTCGCTGGACGAGCGTGGTGGTGCCATCTGGAGGGAGAGCTGACCCACGCTAGCTCCAAAATGACGCAGTTATCATCGGCAGTGGGGGCTTAGTACGTGGATTCCCGCATATGTTGGATCAACAAAGGCACCACTGAACACCATGAGGGCCATCTCTGGCGGGTTGCTTCCTGTCGACTTGACATTGATTGCTCCCTGTGGACTGGCGGTGCCGTGGCCGTGGCCGGGTGGCCAGAATGAGCGGCGTGGGCCTCTGGAGCGGCATGGAAGATGAGACAGTCAACAGATGTGCCAGAGATTATAGACATCATTTGACAGTCAACAGATGTGCCAGAGATTATAGACATCATTTGACAGTCAACAGATGTGCCAGAGATTATAGACATCATTTGACAGTCAACAGATGTGCCAGAGATTATAGACATCATTTGACAGTCAACAGATGTGCCAGAGATTATAGACATCATTTGACAGTCAACAGATGTGCCAGAGATTATAGACATCATTTGACAGTTAACAGTGTCCAGAGATTATAGACATCATGACAGTCAACAGATGTGCCAGAGATTATAGACATCATTTGACAGTCAGCAGATGTGCCAGAGATTATAGACATCATTTGACAGGTCACATTCTCACTGAAACTCGCACCGCACCTCAACAAAACGACGTCAACAGGTATATTTGAGTAAGATAAATACTAAAACAATTGAACATCTTTTCCTACAGGGACGATTTTATTGATCCAAGCCTTCGCCACAAGGGCTTTTTCAGGATATTTACATTCCTGAAGAAGCCGTTGTGGCAAAAGCTTGGATCAATAAATCAGAGGATTTTGGTCTGCTGAAATCTCGAGTGTGGAGAAGAAGCGTATGTTGCGGCAGGCCGCAAATATCCACTGGGTCACAGGGTAGAACTAGGTGGCTCCTGCGTGCTGTCAGAGAGATTTACCATCTCCACAAGGCAGAACCAGGTCGCTCCTGCGTGCTGTCAGAGAGATTTACCATCTCCACAAGGCAGAACCAGGTGGCTCCTGCGTGCTGTCAGAGAGATTTACCATCTCCACAAGGCAGAACCAGGTAGCTCCTGTGTGCTGTCAGAGAGATTTACCATCTCCACAAGGCAGAACCAGGTAGCTCCTGTGTGCTGTCAGAGAGATTTACCATCTCCACAAGGCAGAACCAGGTAGCTCCTGTGTGCTGTCAGAGAGATTTACCATCTCCACAAGGCAGAACCAGGTAGCTCCTGTGTGCTGTCAGAGAGATTTACCATCTCCACGAGGCAGAACCAGGTAGCTCCTGTGTGCTGTCAGAGAGATTTACCATCGACACTCAGTCTCCACAAGGCAGAACCAGGTGGCTCCTGTGTGCTGTCAGAGAGATTTACAATCTACACTCAGTCTCCACAAGGCAGAACCAGGTGGCTCCTGTGTGCTGTCAGAGAGATTTACAATCTACACTCAGTCTCCACAAGGTAAAAACCAGGTGGCTCCAGTGTGCTGTCAGAGAGGGGTTTAATATCTACCCTCTAACGCCCACTTCTTCGCCTCTCCCCCACCTGAACTTGACCCCAACTGTTTCTAATCTTAACTGATTCATATTCATAATGACGGAGGGATTGCTTGCTCGCTCATCCCCCCCCCCCCCCCCCCCCAGCATCTATTTCTTCAACAGATGGATCAAGAAGGGAGGTTTAAAAAAAAGCGAGAGATAATAAGCAGAAGACAGAGATGACCAGACCCGCCGGTGGATTGATTACAGACCGACAGACCGATGACTAAACCAAGCGATGGACAGACAGTGGGCAGACAAAGACAGCAGCAGGGCTGTGTCCTTCTCTTTCTATGCCACACCTCACGTTCCTGCCAGCCCTGGGAGCCGTTGGACTGGAGGGTCGCATTACGTCCCTTGGTGGCGAAGATACCACACGGGTAGAGGGGAGCGCCAGCACAGGTTCCATGCCTCCCCTGCCAGTCCGTCTGATGTGCCTCCCCTGCCAGCCGTCTGAGTGCCTCCCCTGCCAGTCCGTCTGATGTGCCTCCCCTGCCAGTCCGTCTGATGTGCCTCCCCTGCCAGTCCGTCTGATGTGCCTCCCCTGCCAGTCCGTCTGATGTGCTGCCAGTGGAGGTTTTGATAGCTGTACCTGTGGTTAACGCCCCCTACTTTAATCTCCATTTCTCTTCAAGGGAAAGACCACACACGCACGCACGCACGCACGCACACACCATTGGCGACCAACCTGTCTTGTTCGGCGAATTTAGAACGGAGCAGGGAGATTGATGAGTATGGAAGAAATGACAGAGAACATCAAGTTCTGTGCCACGACCCAGACAGTGGGACTGAACCTGAAATATAAAATGAGAAATTCAGCAGTACATTTAATAATGGAAGTCTATCACGCTGACATAATGAAGCTTATGTAGATTTTTTTTAGAGGAGAGAATTAAGATGAAACCGAAATGCTATGATATATACTTCACTAGGTCAAAGGTAATAGTTATAATGCTTTTCAGTGTTGCGTCAAATAGGTCTTTGTGAATATTTGATTTGAGGCAATGAAAGTGTTTTGATCCTGATGCTGAATTACACACATTCACACATAGAGGTGCACACGTACACACACACACACACACACACACAACACACACACACACACACACACACACACACACATTCACACACACAATGTAGCAGGATAAACAAAATAAGGTGAACAACAACTTTTGTCTGTGAAAACAACTGTCCAAAAACTGGCTTAAAAGGGAGCACGAAGGAATAAGGGCAGAGAGTGTGAGGGAGGGGAGCACATGGCTGGATCAGCCAATCGTGGAGAAAGGGTTCTAACCACTACATCGTCTCCTGGCTTAACACCCAGTCGCTAGCTCTGGCTGTGGCCAACTCCTGGCCGCCACTCGTCGGAAGACCCGGCGGATACGTCACATTTCACCCAGTCACGTTTCGCCCAGTCACGTTTTGCCCAGACACGTTTTGCCCAGACACATTCTGTCCAGACACGTTTTGCCCAGTCACGTTTTGCCCAGTCACGTTTCGCCCAGTCACGTTTTGCCCAGACACATTTTGTCCAGACACGTTTTGCTCAGTCACGTTTCGCTCAGTCACG
>CM031598.1:73772402-73774902 GCA_018398815.1 Conus ventricosus
GATTTCTACCACGCCTTCCAGCTTCCCACGTCGTGTAGGCACTCTCCCTGACCTCTAACACTCCCATACATCACTGCATACTTTGTTCCCATGTTCTTCAGTCTCTGGCCACTTCGTCCAGCCACCTGCTACACGTGACAGTCAGACAGTCAACACTGCTGCTAGGTAAAGGACGTGGGTTCCCACGGGTTGTGGGCTCGTGTGTGTGTGTGTGTGTGTGTGTGTGTGTGTGTGTGTGTGTGTGTGTGTGTGTGTGTGTGTGTGTGGCGTGCGTGCGTGCGTGCGTGCGTGTGTGCGCGCGTGAGTGTGAGCAAGGATCTATTTGTGATAATGGAAAACACAATGCCTCAACAGAAAGTGATCCCCCAGGGAGTGGTGTATCCTCACTGTTAGAGCTGATGTTGACATCAGTGAGATGATACCCCTTTCTCGGATGCTGTTTTTGGTACTTTCTCGCTAACTGTTTTCTACTGCATGTTATCCTTTTGGTGCTTACACACCTTACCTTACCTACACCTACTGACCACCATGTGCCATAGAGATCTGATGTTACTTCTACACACTGACATTGCATACTTTCCTGTGCCATATAGATATGATCTTACTTCTACACACTGACACTACACGGCATCCTGTACTATGCAGATCTGATCTTACTTTTACACACTGGCACTTCACACTTTCCTGTGCCATACAGATCTGACTTTTTTCTACACACTGACACTTCACACTTTCCTGTGCCATACAGATCTGACTTTACTTTTACACACTGACACTACACAGTTTCATGTGCTACACAGTTCTGATCTTACTTCGATACCCTCACAGTATACGACTACAGCTGATGTGCCCACAGAATGGCGAGGTCTGCGACGGAGCAACTGCAAGAACAAAGTCTTCATACAGGACTAGAGCAAGAGACTCACTGATGCGCAAGTACCTGAGTTGCAGCAGAGGTCTTCCTGGTCTAGTCGGCCATGATGTGTGTCTTTGTCTCCCAGTGTGCGCTCTTTCCCTGCCCTGTGTCATGGAAGATGGGCGTGCAGAGAGCGTTTGAGTCTGTCTGGTGTCCATACCACATTTTGATTCTGTCTGGTGTCCATACCACTTTTTGATTCTGTCTAGTGTCCATACCACCTTTTGATTCTGCCTGGTGTCCATACCACCTTTTGATTCTGTCTGGTGTCCATACCACCTTTTGATTCTGTCTGGTGTCCATATCGCCTTTTGATTCTGTCTGGTGTCCATACCACCTTTTGATTCTGTCTGGTGTCCATACCACCTTTTGATTCTGTCTGGTGTCCATACCACCTTTTGATTCTGTCTGGTGTCCATATCGCCTTTTGATTCTGTCTGGTGTCCATACCACCTTTTGAATGACTCTGTCTGGTGTCCATACCACCTTTTGATTCTTTCTGGTGTCCATACCACCTTTTGATTCTTTCTGGTGTCCATACCACCTTTTGATTCTTTCTGGTGTCCATACGACCTTTCAATACTGTCTGGTGTCCTTATCGCCATTTGATTCTGTCTGGTGTCCATACCACCTTTCGATTCTGTTTGGTGTCCATACCCCCTTTTGATTCTGTTTGGTGTCCATACCACCTTTTGATTGATTCTGTTTGGTGTCCATACCACCTTTTGATTGATTCTGCCTGGTGTTCATACCACCTTTTGATTCTGTTTGGTGTCCATACCACCTTTTGATTGATTCTGTTTGGTGTCCATACCACCTTTTGATTGATTCTGCCTGTGTCCATACCACCTTTTGATTCTGTCTGGTGTCCATACCACCTTTTCATTGATTCTGTCTGGTGTCCATACCACCTTTTGATTCTGTCTGGTGTCCATACCACCTTTTGATTCTGTCTGGTGTCTATACCACCTTTTCATTGATTTTGTCTGGTGTCCATACCACCTTTTGATTCTGCCTGGTGTCCATACCAACTTTTGATTGATTCTGTCTGGTGTCCATACCGCCTTTTGATTCTGCCTGGTGTCCATACCACCTTTGATTGATTCTGTCTGGTGTCCATATCGCCTTTTGATTGATTCTGTCTGGTGTCCATAACACCTTTTGATTCTGTTTGGTGTCCATACCACCTTTTGGTTGATTCTGTCTGGTGTCCATACCACCTTCTGATTCTTTCTGGTGTCCATACCACCTTTCAATACTGTCTGGTGTCCTTATCGCCATTTGATTCTGTCTGGTGTCCATACCACCTTTTGATTCTGTTTGGTGTCCATACCCCCTTTTGATTCTGTTTGGTGTCCATACCACCTTTTGATTCTGTTTGGTGTCCATACCACCTTTCGATTCTGTTTGGTGTCCATACCACCTTTTGATTCTGTTTGGTGTCCATACCCCCTTTTGATTCTGTCTGGTGTCCATACCCCCTTTTGATTCTGTCTGGTGTCCATACCACCTTTTGATTGATTCTGCCTGGTGTCCATACCCCCTTTTGATTCTGTCTGGTGTCCATACCACCTTTTGATTGAT
>CM031598.1:73779902-73792402 GCA_018398815.1 Conus ventricosus
GACAGAACTGTAAACATTTCATGAGCTCTCCAGCCATCCCTTACGTGAAGATGTCAGTGTATGGTAAAGGTATCAATCTTCTATCAATGCAGCCATCCCTTACATGAAGATGTAAGTGTATGGTAAAGGTATCAATCTTCTATCAATGTATTCGGCATTTTCTTTAGATGTATTAAAACTGACACTTTTTCCAAACTTGTGACCAGTCACAATTGTTGATTATCACTTTGTAAAAGGTGTGTTAAATTGTATCTTATGCACATATTAGGACAACTATCATATTACATTTTACACGTATCATATCATGTATGCAATGGTAACCAAGAAGAAACTGAGATATTCAAGCGAACAGTTGAATAAAATGTTGCCAAATATAGCTAGACAATACTGCGTGAGTGTATTGCTTAGGTGATTCAAACCAGTGAATCGGCGTGTATGCAAGTAACTAAATATCATTGTTTTCACAAGAGCAGATTAAAAAAGTAATTCCAGTACATTAGAAATTGTGCAATTATGGTAGAAAACTCCGAATAGATGGACTACAAATGCACTAAGTTTTGAGACCACACTGCACATGATTTGAAGCTGATGGATAATGAAGTAACAACTAAGATGAGAGAATGCGTTAAGATATGTATGTGGCAAAGGGAGCTAAACGTGCAAAGCCAGTTTGCGTGACGAAAGGCTTAAAGTGTAGAACAATGAAGAACAGGACTGGTGTGCCTCACTGCTGGTGTGTCCATGCTGACGCTGGCTGGGATAGTCTGCACGGCCCTCTTCAGTCTTGTCACTGATATGACGCTGGCTGGGGACAGGTCTGCACGGGCCCTCTTCAGTCTTGTCACTGATACTGAATGCACACGGCGGATCACAGTATCCCACTCCCTGCCCTCATCCACGTAACACCCACCCCCCCCCCCCCCCCCCCCCCCCCCCCCCCCGCCCCCCAGTTCCTTGGCATAAGTCTGCCTGTTGTTTACAGTTTCAGTTTCGTGCGGACTAGTCCGTATACGCTACACCACATCCGCTAAGTTTTGAGACCACACTGCGCATGATTTTAAGCTGATGGATAAAATGAAGTAACAACTAAGATGAGAGAATTGAAGAAGGTCTCGTGGCTACGACTTAGCAGACTGTCTGACCTACGCATTAGCCCAGTGCGCAGGTCAGACCTTGAGTGCCGACCTAACATTGGTTATCTTTTTTATGTGTTTGTAGTGAATGAACACATGTGTGTGTATGGATGTGTGGGCACGGGCCTATGTGTGTGCGCATGTGTGTGTGGTGTGTGTGTGTGTGTGTGTGTGTGTGCGTGCGTGCGTGCGTGCGTGCGTGCGTGCGTGCGTGTGTGTGTGGTGTGTGTGTGTGTGTGTGTGTGTGTGTGTGTGTGTGTGTGTGTGTGTGCGTGTTCGCTTTCTCCTTTTCCTTTCTCCTGTAATGCCCGTGTCGTGTATCAATTCACAGATGAGTCAAAAAAGACCAAGTGCATTTCTTGGCACAGGTTTGCTGGAAGCTATGCGTGTGTGGGAGAAGAGGCAGGGTGTGAGAGTGGACAATGTGACCTGGTGGAGTGGAAGATGGAGAGACAACGGGCCAGTCTGGAGGGCTGGAGCGAGGTGGTCACGGCAGAGAGGTGGGGTGATTGACGACTAGTTGAAGGGAACCACACATTCTCTTCAAGTCATCCATCATGGATCCTACACACGACGCAGCACACACAGGGTGGCTACCTCCAGTGACAGGACCGACGACAGGCGGCGATTCGTGTTCAATGTATAGTCTCTGTGTTTGACAGCTGGGTCACGACTTGTGGGTCCGCTAACAGTAATAAATGCGAGCTTAGGTGATAGGTAAGCTGGGAAAGACAGTGACGGATGGAGGCGGAGTGGCCCTGAAAGTCAACGGGATCAGGCAGCTGGTTTCATATGTCATCCATGCTGGCGTCCCTCGTGGAGCGGCCACTGTGCACTGCCTCGCTCCTCATCAGCCACACACCATCCTTTCTTTCTGACCCCCCCCCCCTCACACACACACTCCCATCGTCTCCAGCACATTATTTCATTCATTTCTTTTATTTTCTCATTCTTTCTTTCCTCAGTCTCTCCCTCCCTTCCTTCTTTGTCAATGTCCTCCCATCGAAATCTTTTTCTTCGTTCCTTCTTTCATTTTTTCTTCTTTCCCACCATTATTCATTTTTTAAAAGCTCTTTTCACACACACACACACACACACACACACACACACACACACACACACACACACACACACACACACACACACACAACCGTATTGAGGGTCCCTAATATTTCAATGAAATTTCAACAAGTTAAATTTGAGAATAGGCTCTTATTTAAATATAAAAGGGGTGGGGGTGGGGGTGGGGGGGATCGGGAAAACGTGACACGGTAAAGACTTTCACAGAATGTGACTGTCAGTTCATTTGGACAGCTGGTTTGTTTTCAAAGCTGGAGGGTACTTGTGTTTTCTGACCGGGTAGGCTATTCGGCACAGATCATAGGCTATTCGGCACAGATCATTCTGGACTGACGCATTGGAAGCTTTGACGTCTTCAGAAAACATAGCCTACTAACATGCCGAGAACTTTAACAGTACATTTGTATAAACCTGTGCTTTATAAACATATAAACCTGTGCTTTATAAACATTGTTCAGGTTAGAAGCAGGTGCCGAAATAAACAGACTGGATATTGCATGGTGAAACAATGCCAATACATTTTATTGCTCGCAAATGGGTCAATCTTCGCACATTTTGATTTCACGCCAAAACACAACCCAAATCTTGATCCTATGAGCCTGACGACTTTCTGACTTTTGAGAGACGTGGAAAAGATACATTAGATAATTGGAGCAAAGATCAAGGTTGCCCTGGTACACCTACGCCCTCATTGGTTTCGTCTGTAACGGGTATTATGGTACGCAAAATAACATACCAAGAAACTGTTGTTTTTAAAGCCCCCCTTCCCCCAACACACACACACACACACACCACACACACACACACACACACACACACACACACACACACACACACCATGTACACCACACCCTGAACCCCTGCCGCCCCCAGCCCACGCAAAGAACATTATCAATGAAAATGGCGTCAGAAGATGTCGGTACATGCTACTTGAATTCAATACAAACACTAACAAAGTTTAATGCATAGATGTTGTTGCCAAGAAAGCATTCAGTTTTTTTTAGGAATTGTAGACAACTTGTGCTGCCTTTCCCATCAAACTGGTAGACGACCTTTTGCTTGTGCTTCTTTGATTTTTTTTATATTCCTCCTTGCATTGTTAATTCTTGGAATCTAAAAGTATATATACATCTATATGCTAAAGTGTGCAGTGTCAACAAAAGTTTCGGACTTTCTAAATTTCAGGTATAGGTTTGAAGAATGCAGTGACATTTTGAATACAACATAGAAAGCGAACAAGCAAAATACAAAATCAGTGAGTAGCATTGTCATTAGTGGGTTTAGTTGGGGTGGGGGTGGGGCACTCTTCCATGCACGAAAACTGGTCAGAAATATTTTTTATGGCAGTAATTCTGTTATCCTGATTAGTGATAATGCGGTGGACATAACCTTGCCCCGCCACCTCCCCCCCCCCCCAAAAAAAAAAAAAAAAAAAAAAAAGAAGCGGACGAAGACGAAGAAAAAAGAAGAGGATGTAGAGGAAAGGTGAGGGAGCAGGAGGGAAGGGGAGAAGGAAGCAGGAAATGAAGAAGAAAGAAGATGAGGAAAGGAGGGAAGGAGAAGGGAAGGGGGGGGGGGGGGGGGGGGGGGGGGGGGGGCAAAACGCTGACTACCCCTTTCACATTTTTTAATTCAAGTTCAGTCTTTCATATGTGACAGGCAGGTGAAATGTGACGATGCATTTTTTTTTTTGCAACTACAACACACGTAACAACATTACACTGGCCAATCAACAATCTCATAGCATGACAGCAAAATAGTCCTGATAGCGAAGTCACTTCACTGCATGACAAGCCTCTGCACCAACCCGTCAGAATGAACCGTGTGCGATAACGTTGTTTCCGGTTTTCAAGCTCACCAAAAGGGGGTGTTGTGTTAAAGGAGCAAAGCAAGCAGAAAATAAACAAAGAAAGAGACACTCACTAGGCTTCAACCAAAGAGAAAAGAGCACTTGGACAATGACAAGATCGGCGTAGTCTGGTTTGCACTGGCACAGGGTGCTTTTTGTTTGTTTTTTCTCCCCCGACATTATTAGCTTCATCTGATTCAGTCTAACTTGACGGGCACCATGCCCTTCTGACAAGCCCCGAGTAATGAGCGAAACGACGACAAACACCTAGCAGACTCAGCATGCAGTGGCCACGGCTGACAGTCAATGATCGTGCTACTATATATTGGCCCTATGCACGGGGCACCATATTGGCCCTATGCACGGGGCACCATATTGGCCCTATGCACGGGGCACCATACTCGGTGGCCAACGCATGTACCCTTCTGCTTTGTTTTGTTCTCTTGTGTTCTCAGCAAGCGTCCGGATGTGACAGCTTCTTGTCGGCAACAGTGAGTCCAGACACGCCATGAACAAGAGAAAGAAGCCAAATTAAAAGCCCCTAATACAAGTAACCCGGACAGAATGTCCACAGGATTTGAATGTCAATGGGCAGTTCCCAAACTGTAAAAAAACAAAAACAAAACTAAAAAACAAACAAACCCCAAAACAAAAGCGGATTTTAAGGCCCCTCACACGACGCGCGTTGTGGGTGTGGGCCAGCTCTGCTTTGACCAGGCATGGCGCTTTCAGATTACGGAGGCGGAGCCGTAGAGTCAGAGGAGCCGGAGTCCGCCGCAGTAGTGTCCGCTGCAGTGGTGCCCGCGGCAGTAGTGCCCGCTGCGGTAGTGCCAGACTCTGTCGACCCTCCGGCAGTGGTTCCAGCAGCAGTTGTACCTGAAGCGGTTGTCCCTTCAGCAGTGGTGCCCGCGGCGGTAGTGGCACCAGCAGTGGTGTCGTCTGCTCCACTGGCCGAGGTCGTGCCGGCCGCCGTGGTGTCGCCGCTGGCCGTGGTGCTGGGTGCCTGCGTGGTGCCAGCACTGTCACCAGAACTGGTCGTTCCGGAGGTGGTGCCCGCGTCCCCTCCGCCTGAGGTGGTTCCCTGGTCACCGCCGGCTGTCGTGGTGGCCTGTCCTCCGGTGGGGGTGGTGCTGACTTGGTCTGCTGAACTGGGGGTGGTGGTGGGGGGCGGCTCGGTGGGCGGGCCGGCGGTGGTGACCTGGGAGTTGATAATGGCCAGCAGTCGTTCCACTTCCAGTTGCAAGGCGTTGGCCCGGGACTGCGCCCTGAGAGCGTCCAGCTTCACTTGCACCAGGTTCTGCACCAGGGCGATGACGATGTCACGCACCTGTCCACAACAACCCTAGTCGTCAGCCCTTTGTTTGCTTTGTCGGCAGGGAGCGCAAGCATAGTCACGATGATACCTTCTATATTACCAAAGTAAAACGATTGATTCAAATTAGCCCCGCCCCTGTTTTCAGTTAAAAATTCAGTTACTGAAGAAATACTGATGGATTCCAGTAACGATTTTCCTAAGAGGTCTAAAACATATCATATAGTCAACCAATTAGACACTACACACCTGACTTTATGGCACATTGTAATATTGATATTACTGCTATACCAGAAATGCCTGCGGTACCTCCAATGCGTCTTTGGGCACACCTAAATGCTTCTTTTGATTACAAATACACTTTGTTAAAGAAAAGTGAATAATGTAAATATTTTAACAACTGAAGTTCGTGAACATTTAGAAAACAGCTATCCAATCATTAAAAGTGTTTACAGATAGGTCCGTCATGGAATTCTCTGACAGTGGTTCTGGCTTTATAATACCAACTTGAAATGTCAGAAATCATATCATTCAGAAAGGGTTTTCAATTTATACCTCAGAATTTCATGCAATACTGAAGGCTTGACTTAATAATTTGTCATATATAACTCACCAATTTTTTCTATAAAATTTTACTTTGTGTTGATTCCAAATCTGTTTACAATCACTAAGCGCTGGGATTGCAAAGCAGAAAAGATCTGCTTTGAAATAAAACATCTGCTGCATTGTTTCATAATTTTAGGCATAAAAATTGATTTTTGTTGGGTCGCATCTCACGGTGGTATAAAGTGGAATGAAATAACAGACATTTTGCAAAAGAAGGAGCAAATAGAAACGCTGAAAATTTATTAACAGTCCCTTAGATTTATCCTCTTGTGAATTTATCCAAATTATGGAAAAATGTAATGATCGGAATTTAAGTTAAAAATGGCTACTTTACCATCGTGCCCAAGGCACATTTTAGATTAATTCATAAATTAAGGCTGAATGCTTGGAACACTAAATATTCTCATAGTTATTACTTGTGTGTCTGCGGAAAAAAAAACATTTCTGTGCATCATCTTTTGTTTGAATGCTCAGTGTTGACCTCGCTCTATCAGGAAAAAGGTATGGAGATGACTAACTTGATAACGTCAATACTGTCTTATATGGTTCATAGGTTGCTGAAATTGCCATGGTTATTTTGCAGTCACGGGTTGCTAAATTTGATAAAGATCAACAATTTTGTCTTCCACTACGTATTTCACTTATGTAAATATGCATATATCAGATGTGGGTTTGAAAGTACTAACGTGGATGATAAGTTAAGTGTGGAGATTGTAAAAAAAAGTGTCTGGAGATAAAAAGACATTAAATAAAACCACTGAACTGACCTGAAGTAGCCCCACCCCACCCCTCCCTTCTTCCAATTCCTGCTTTTACTAGACAAGAATATTATAACAAATTGTCCCAGCACAAATCCATCACATTCCCAGGTGGAGTTAGGCACTTAACGTAACTGCCGACTAATATTAATTTCGTTTTGCAAAGAGCGATGAACAGGTAACGTGAAGATAGAGCCAGAGATCTGCAGACAGTCTTCATCGTTCATCACCGCCACTAGAGCTGTATCCATCTGCAGACAGTCTTCATCGTTCAAACACCGCCGCTAGGACTGTAGCCATCTGCAGACAGTCTTCATCGTTCATCAGCGCCGCTAGGACTGTAGCCATCTGCAGACAATCTCCATCGTTCATCACCACTAGGTCTTTGCAGACAGTCTCCATCGTTCTCACCGCCACTAGGTCTTTGCAGACAGTCTCCATCGTTCTTCACCGCCACTAGGTCTTTGCAGACAGTCCCCATCGTTCATCACCGCCACTAGGTCTTTGCAGACAGTCCCCATCGTTCATCACCGCCACTAGGTCTTTGCAGACAGTCCCCATCGTTCATCACCGCCACTAGGTCTTTGCAGACAGTCCCCATCGTTCATCACCGCCACTAGGTCTTTGCAGACAGTCTTCATCGTTCATCACCGCCACTAGGCCTGTAGCATCTGCAGACAGTCTTCATCGTTCATCACCGCCACTAGGCCTGTAGCATCTGCAGACAGTCTTCATCGTTCATCACCGCCACTAAGCCTGTAGCATCTGCAGACAGTCTTCATCGTTCATTACCGCCGCTAGGCCTTTGCAGACAGCCTTCATCGTTCATCACCACTAGGCCTTTGCAGACAGCCTTCATCGTTCATCACCGCCACTAGGTCTTTGCAGACAGTCTTCATCGTTCATCACCACCGCTAGGACTGTAGCCATCTGCAGACAGCCTTCATCGTTCATCACCGCCACTAGGCCTTTGCAGACAGCCTTCATCGTTCACCATCACCACTAGGCCTTTGCAGACAGCCTTCATCGTTCATCACCGCCACTAGCCTGTAGCGCTCCCGTTACATTTTATACGACTGATGCAGTTTCAGTTTCATCAAAAGGTGTCACTGCATGCGGACTGGTCCATGTACGCTACATCTGCTAGCTACCACACCACAGTGCGCAGGATTTGCAGCTGGATGAATAGATACATTAATAACTAAGCTGATAAGATTTAAGACGACCTAGCCGATTCCTGACCCACACACTAGCTCTGCTCAGACCTTCGATACCTAGCTAACATTGCCTTAGCTCCTGCTACCGTTTCTCTCTCTCTCTCTCTCTCTCTCTCTCTCTCCTCTCTCCTCTCTCTCTGTGTGTGTGTGTGTGTGTGTGTGTGTGTGTGTGTGTGTGTGTGTGTGTGTGTGTATGTGTGTACATATTATATGCTTATTTGTATGAAATGACTGTTCAGACGTGGAGATAGTTATCATTAAACAACAACTACAATGATAAATATAATGATAACGACAATAATAATAATAATAATAATAAATAATAATAACAATAATAATAATAATGATAACGAATCCTATGAATGGTAATGATAATGATGGTGATGATAATGATTATGATGACGACGATATAAGTTAGATCTAGTTGAAAAGTGAGGCGACTGCAGGCGGAAATCTTAACAAATTTGAAACGTCATTGATAAAGCACCGCAAAAAAAAAGTGTAGACAAACGAATCACAAGACAAAAGACAACGCCTTTTGACCTCTTAGGTCTTCCTCAGGCAAGATACAAAACACTCAGGACAACGAAAATGAACGAGCAATCACTTAGCTTCATCCAGTTCGGCGCAAGACAGGCGTTGAATTATTTTTTTGTTTAACATATCACATAAGATAGAAAAAAAGTGCTGGAGATTGAAAACATCACACACACACACACACACACACACACACACACACACACACACACACACACACACACACACACACACACACACACACACTCGGAATCTGAGGTATTCTTTTTAAAAATGCTGATCGACGAGAATGAGAATGATGAAAATGATGATAGGCATTTTCATTCTGGTCTGAGACTGCATGACTACTGTACTCTACGCTTGCTTTGATAATATATCCCGACGTCAACCAGGCCTGAGAGATACAGACACCTGCAGTGTTGTTCAAGAAACTCGAGCAATAACTCTCAAAGACGCATCCATTAAGTGGATGAAACTCGACTGTATGGTCCCAGTCTTTCCAAGTGAGACCATAGCAAACTGAACTCTGAGTAGCAGCCGGTCGTGGCAGAAAAATGACAGGCGGGAGTCCGCAGCGCTAACCACTTTGCCACGGCAGCTGCTATGAACAGAAAAGTTGTCTGGTTTCCCATCTGGTGAGGATATGAACAGAAAAGTTGTCTGGTTCCTATCTACAGAAGGCATGAACAGAAAATGTGTCTGGTTTCCTATCTACAGAAGGCATGAACAGAAAATGTGTCTGGTTTCCTGTCTACAGAAGACATGAACAGAAAATGTGTCTGGTTTCCTGTCTACAGAAGACATGAACAGAAAATGTGTCTGGTTTCCTGTCTACAGAAGACATGAACAGAAAATGTGTCTGGTTTCCTGTCTACAGAAGCATGAACAGAAAAGTTGTCTGGTTTCCTATCTACAGAAGGCATGAACAGAAAATGTGTCTGGTTTCCTGTCTACAGAAGGCATGAACAGAAAATGTGTCTGGTTTCCTGTCTACAGAAGACATGAACAGAAAATCTGTCTGGTTTCCTATCTACAGAAGGCATGAACAGAAAATCTGTCTGGTTTCCTATCTACAAGAGACAAGAACAGAAAAGTTGACTGGTTTCCAATATACGACAGACATGAAAAGGAAAGTTGTCTGGTTTCCTGTCTACATAAAACAGAAACAGAAAAGTTCTCTGGTTTCCTGTCTACACAAAACAGAAACAGAAAAGTTCTCTGGTTTCCTGTCTACACAATACATAAACAGAAAAGTTCTCTGGTTTCCTGTCTACATAAAACATAAACAGAAAAAGTTCTCTGGTTTCCTGTCTACACATAACATAAACAGAAAAAGTTCTCTGGTTTTTGTCTTTATAAAACATAAACAGAAAAGTTCTCTGATTTCCTGTCTACACATAACATAAACAGAAAAGTTCTCTAGTTTTCTGTCTACAAACGACGTGAACAGAAAAGTTGCTATTTTCCTATATATAGACGACGTGAATAGAAAGATTGTTATTTTCCTATCTAGAGACGACATGAACAGAAAGATTGCTGTTTTCCTATCTAGAGACGACATGAATGGAAAGTTTGTTGTTGGTCTATCCACGGACGACATGAACAGAGAGGTTGCTATTTTCCTGTCTGCAGACGACGTGAATGGAAAGATTGTTGTTGTTGGTCTATCTACAGACGACACGAACTGTCTCATCCTCCTTGTCATTCCCGTTCAATTCAGCCTCCCGTCCACAGCCACAGCCTTGGCACCGGCAGTCTACAGGGAGCAGTCAATGTCAAGTCGTCATGAGGCAACCCACCAGAGGAGACACTGAACGACTGTTAAGTCACTAAAGTTGTGTTCAGTGGTGTCTGTTCTCATCCAGCATACTCAGGACATCACCTAATAAGCTGCTCTATTAATGTACTGATGACAATACCAACAGATTGTCGGTTTCATAGACCACCTACAAAGCCCCCCCCCCCCCCCCCTTACTGATGTGCAGATGACAATACCAACAGGAGGTTGTCAGTTTCATACACCACCTACTAAGCCCCCCCCCCCCCCCCCTACTGATGTACAGATGACAATGCCAACAGATTGTCAGTTTCACACACCACCTACTAAGCCCCCCTCCCCCCTACTGATGTACAGGTGACAATGCCAACAGATTGTCAGTTTCATACACCACCTACTAAGCGCCCCTACTGATGTACAGATGACAATGCCAACAGATTGTCAGTTTCATACACCACCTACTAAGCCCCCTACTGATGTACAGATGACAATGCCAACAGATTGTCAGTTTCATACACCACCTACTAAGCCCCCCTTCTGATGTACAGATGACGATGCCAACAGATTCTCAGTTTCATACACCACCTACTAAGCCCCCCTACTGATGTACAGATGACAATACCAAAAGGAGGTTGTCAGTTTCGTATCTACAGGTGGCACGGACAGAAAAGTTATAAGTCATCTATATGCAGACGACACAAACAAAAAACAAAAACAAAACAAAACTGTCAGTTATTTTCTTTATCTTAAGTCGACATGAACAGAAAGGTTGTAATTTCCCATCTACAGACGACACGAATAGCGAGGTTGTTAAATTCCTGTCCACAGACAGCACGGAGAAGAAAGGTTATGAGTTTTCTATCTACAGATGACATGAACAGAAACTTGTTCGTTTCCTTTTTACAAACGATAGGAACAGAAACCTTGGTTTCCTAGCTACAGACGCTATGAACAGAAAGGTTGTTATTTTCTTTCTACAGATGACCTGAACAGAAAGGGCATTAGTTTCCCATCAAGACATACACTAACAGAAAAGTTATGTTAGTTTCCTATGCAGAGTAGACGTTTATAGAAAAACGGTATCGTTTTCCTATTTAGAGAAGACATTAGGAGAAAAGTATTGTTATCTTTCTATCTCTTCTTAATCAAAACAACTTGTGCAACCCACTGCAGTCAGCTCACAAAGCTGCACACATCACTGAAACAGTTTCACTTCGTGTCATCAATGCTATTTTGTCTGCTATAAATAAAAACAAAGCATCCATTCTTCTCCCTCTTGATCTATCGGCAGCTTTTGACTCTACTGATCACAGAATTCTCTTGCCCCGTCTTGAAAACATCTTCGGTGTTCGTTCTGTTGCTCTCATCTGGCTTCGTTCCTATTATGAAGATCGCAGTCAGTTATGTCTCTGTGAATGGTTTTTCTTCAGCATCTTCTCCCCTTGTTTTTGGTGTGCCACAAGGCTCAGCTTTAGGCCCAGTATGGCTTGTTCTCTACACAACCTCTCTGTCTACTGTAATTCAACAGCATGCCGTCAATCTCCATCTCTTTGCAGACGATACCCAGCTTCATCAGTCATGCAAACCAACTGACGTTCCCTCTCTGACAAGCTCTTCAAACATGCACTGCTGACATCAAAACATGGATGACAGAAAACATGCTTAAATTAAATGCTGATGAGACCGATGCTCTTCTGTTCTCTGGCTCTGTTCCTTCTGATTGTTCTCTGCCTTCTTCAAATGCTATTTGCTCTACTTTAATTACGTTTTTAAACAAGGCTAGAAATCGTGGGTGTGTTACGGATTCAGATCTTTCTAAGAAACAACATATCACTAAAACCTGTCAGACTTGTTACTTTGAATTAAGAAGAATCAGCTCCATGAGAAGACTTCTCGCAGAAGATGCCACGAAAACATTAGTTATTTCCTGTGTTTTGTCATGAATTGACCACTGCAGTGTTTTACTCACTGGCTGTCCCGAAAATACACTTCAACCTTTACAAAAGGTTCAACATTTTGCTGCTCGTCTTATTTTTAGGTCACATCGTCTCTCCTCTCCTAAAGAAACTCCACTGGCTGCCTTTGTCAGAACGAATTAGGTACAAAGTTGCATGTACATGTTTCAATATGATTACCGGATGAGCACCTTCTTATCTGTCTGAACTAGTGAGTCTTTACATTCCATCTCACACTCTCCTCTCTTCTTCCGATTCCCGTCTGCTTCACCAGGG
>CM031598.1:73797402-73799448 GCA_018398815.1 Conus ventricosus
GTGTAAAAAGAGCGGAATGGTGGTTCCCACTTGGGAAAAAAAAACAGGAGAGAAAAACTGACAGACAGACAGATCAAGAGACAGAAAGATAGACAGAAAGACAGACAGAAAGACAGAGACAAAGACAGAAAAGAGAAGAGAGGGAGAGAGAGAGAGAGAGAGAGAGGAGAGAGAAGAGAGAAAAAGAGAAGAGGAGAGGAGAGAGAGAGAGAGAAAAGAAGAGAAAAGACAGAGACAACAGAGAGAGAGAGAGAGGGAGAGAGAGAAGAGAGAGAGAGAGAGAGAGAGAGAGAGAGAGAGAGAGGAGAGGAGAGAGCAGGGAGAGAGAGAGAGACAGAGAGACAGAGACGAGCAGAGAGCAGAGAGAGAGAGAGAGAGGAGAGAGAGAGAGAAGAGAGAGAGAGGAGAGAGAGAGAGAGAGAGACAGAAGACAGACAGAGACAGAGACATGGGAGAGAGAGAGGGGAAGAGACAGCAGACAGACAGACCGGAAGAGAGAGAGAGAAAAGAGGAGAGAGAGAGAGAGAGCGACAGCGACAGACAGACAGACAGACAGAGACAGACAGAGAGAGAGAAAAGAGAGAGAGAGAAAAGGAGGGGAAGAGAGAAGAGAGAAGACAGACAAAAGAGAAAAGAGAAGAGAGAGAGAGAGAGACAGACAGCGACAGACAGACAGAGACAGACAGACAGACACACGAGAGAGAGGAGAGAGAGAGGAAGAGAGAGGGGAGAGAGAGAGAGGGGAAGAGGGGGAGAGAGAGAGAGAAGCGGGTAGGGTAAGGCGGATGTGGGGGCGGGGCAGGGCGGTGGTGACCTCCCCCCATGAGGGCCCCCCTGATCCTGGGCAGTTTCCATACGGTCCACACAGAGGGCAGGCCGGCGTGCCGCACACGGGACAGGCCCACCCACAGCGTGCCGCGGGGCGACAGCCGGATGTTGCCCACAAACCCGGCAAATTCTCGGCGAATATTCGATTTGCCCGTACTTCGGAGAGTTGCGGTCGATGTAAGCCCTGGACAGAAGGTAGGTTAATGAATTTACGTCTGTGTGTGTGTGTGTGTGTGTGTGTGTGTGTGTGTGTGTGTGGTGTGGTGTGGGTGTTGAGAGAAGAGGGGAAGAGAGAGGAGAGGAGAAAAGAGGAGAGGGGAGGAGAGAGAGGGGAAGAGATCCCACCTCAATTTCATCGCCCCTTCTCCTTCCATCCACCACCCCCCCTCCACCCGTCCCCACTTGCTTTGCATGCACATACAACGTACGCAACAGGAAGACGTGCTTACGAAACACACAACACACACACACACACACACACACACACACACACACACACACACACACGCGCGCGCGCGCGCGCGCACACACACGCGCGCGCGCCCCGGCACGCACGCACGCACGCACACACACACTACCCCACACATCGCCCCGCGCGCGCGCACACACACACACACACAACACACACACAACACACCCCCAACCACACACACACACACACACCCACACATATATCCAGTCTTCAATTCGAAAAACACCTCAAAAGAAGAGCAGCCAGTCCCAGCACCTACTTGTGGATCCTTAAATCTGGCGCCTCAGCAATGAGCAGGTACTTTTCGTCCTTGGACAGCGCAGGCCGTTGGGGAAGTTGAGAGTGGTCACCAGCTCCTTCACCTTCAACCGTCCGGGAAGCGCGGGTTGTACACCAGCACTCGTTCAAAAGGCCAGGGCTTTATCACTGTGGTTGGTGTACACTGTGCAAAGAGGGAGATAACTGTGTCACTATGGTTAGTGTATACTGTGCAAAGGGGGAGATGATTTTGTTCCTGTGGCTGGGGTACACCGTGCAAAGAGGGAGATAATTGTGTCAGTATTGATTGGTATATACTGTTTCAAAGAGGGAGATGATTTTGTTCCCGTGGCTGGTGTACAACCGTGCAAAGAGGGAGATAATTGTGTCAGTATTGATGTTATACTGTGCAAAAAGGGAGATAATTATGTCACTATGGCTGGTGTGGACTGTGCAAAGAGGGAGATGATTGTGTCATTATGGTTGGT
>CM031598.1:73799548-73802048 GCA_018398815.1 Conus ventricosus
GTACACCGTGCAAAGATGGAGGGATTTTGTTCCTGTGGTGGTGTACACCATGCAAGAGGGAGATGATTTGTTTTCCCGTGGTGGTTACACCATGCAAAGAGGGAGATGATTTTGTTCCTGTGGTTGGTGTACGCCGTGCAAAGAGGGAGATGATTTTTGTTCCTGTGTGGGGGTACACCGTGCAAAGAGGGAGATGATTTTGTTCCTGTGGTGGTGTACACCGTGCAAAGAGGGAGATGATTTTGTTCCTGTGGTGGGTACACCGTGCAAAAATGGAGGTGATGTTTTTTCCTGTGGTTGGTGTACGCCGTGCAAAGGGGAGATGATTGTGTCACTAGGTTTTTGTACACTGTGCAAAGAGGGAAATGATTGTGTCACTGTGGTTGGTGTACATTGTGCGAAAAGGGAGATGATTTTGTCACTATAAATTGGTGTACATTGTGCAAAGATGGAGATGATTGTGTCACTATGGTTGGTGTACACTGGCAAAGAGGGAGTGATTTTGTTCCTGTGGTGGTGTAAAAACCGTGCAAAGAGGAGATGATTTTGTTCCTGTGGTTGGTGTATAACCGTCCAAAAAGGGAGATGATTTTGTCATTATGGTTGGTGGACACCGTGCAAAGAGGGAGATGATTTTGTTCCTGTGGTGGTGTACACCGTGCAAAGAGGGAGATTATTTTGTTCCTGTGGTGGTGTACACCATGCAAAGAGGGAGAATTATTTTGTTCCTGTGGTTGGTGTACACCGTGCAAAGAGGGAGATGATTCTGTTCCTGTGGTGGTGTACACCGTGCAAAGAGGGAGATGATTTTGTTCCTGTGGTGGTGTACACCGTGCAAAGAGGAGATAATTTTGTTCCTGTGGTGGTGTACACCATGCAAAGAGGGAGATTATTTTGTTCCTGTGGTTGGTGTACACCGTGCAAGAGGAGATGATTGCGTCATGGTTGATGTACACCATGCAAAGAGGGAGTGATTGTGTCATGGTTGGTTGTACACCGTGCAAAGAGGGAGATGATTGTGTCATGGTTGGTGTACACCATGCAAAGGGGAGATGATTGTGTCATGTTGGGTACACCGTGCAAAGAGGGAGATGATTGTGTCATGGTTGGTGTACACCATGCAAAGAGGGAGATGATTTTGTTCTTGTGGTTGGTGTACACCGTGCAAAGAGGGAGATGATTGTGTCACTATGGTGCGTTGTGATAACCACGGGGTCAACGATCGCTGGCACACAACCACAAAGGCTGGGATAATAATAGTAATTAACTTTTGTTCAGCTCAGTTCTGGCTAAGAACTACTCACTGCTCTTTCATACAGGCCTTCATTCATTCACATGTAACAACTATCTCACTACAGCACTTATTGTTTACATTGCCTGGCTGAAAAGATAAGTTTTTTAGCAGTGCTTAGGAAGCAGATAAGGCAGCTGGTTTGGTACATTGTGCTGCTTCCCCTGCCTACCCACACCCATAGTGGCCCTGAAGGAAGTGAGTTCCTAGCAGTTGTGGCTGCACAACTGAAGGAACGCTCACCAAACGATTTCAAATTCTGCTTTGGTATGTTCAGGAGTTTCTGTCTGGAAGAGCTAGGGGCACGTGATGACTGATACGCACAGGGTGTACAAGACAGGTACGACGGAAGAGAACCATCAAAGAAACGGAAAACCTTCATACGTTTACCAACAGAAAACATAGGATGCGGCGGTCACTAAACATTGTTGTACGACGATAAACCTGTCATGAAGAAAGAACTGTGTAACTCCCATGCATCAGTGAAGTAGCGTTAACTCCTGGCCGCGTCCCCCGGCACCCACTGCTGCTTCCCTGCCTACCCACACCCATGGCGGCCCTGACAAAGCTCCAACACCCTGGTCCACAGACAGCAACGTTATGTGGCAGGAGGACGCATCAGAGGAGACAGTCCACTACTGCCATGCTACATGGACGCTGTTCAGTGATGCCTGTTCGGAGCCACACAGCACACCACCCACTGAGGCCCTGATGCTGACCACCCACTGAGGCCCCTGATGCTGACCACCACTGAGGCCCCTGATGCTGACCACCCACTGAGGCCCCTGATGCTGACCACCCACAGAGGCCCCTGATGCTGACCACTCACTAAGGCCCCTGATGCTGACCACTCACTAAGGCCCTGATGATGACCGCCCACTGAGGCCCCTGATGCTGACCACTCACTAAGGCCCCTGATGCTGACCACTCACTAAGGCCCCTGACGCTGACCACTCACTAAGGCCCTGATGCTGACCGCCCACTGAGGCCCCTGATGCTGACCACCCACTGAGGCCCTTGATGCTGACCATTATTGTCCAGTCCTGGAGCCGGCAACAGTTCGTTTGGTAGCTACAGTAAACCAGAGTGTGCCGTTTCACTTCAGTTTAGGTCAGCCATCAGTTCCTGTCAGATTCTCTGATGCTATAGCGGCACGTACAGCAGCTGGTCAGAATGACCGTTTGCCTTTTCACTGACCTGCCCGACGTT
>CM031598.1:73807048-73822048 GCA_018398815.1 Conus ventricosus
TTTAATTTTAAAGTTATAACCTTACGGCGTAATGTAACTCCGGGGTTTTCGGGCCCCAAACGCGACATGTTTTAGTCCGTTTATTTTTTTTATTTCCAAAACAATGTGGGGTTTACACTTTTTTACATTTTTCCCCTTGGTTTTGGGTTTTTGATTTTATTTTAAAATTGACCCGGGACCCCCCCAAAAAACTAATCTTTTAAACTGTAAATTGGGAATTTGTAAAATGTCAAAACGAAATAGCGCTTTCCGGGACAAAAAAGAGCTTTTTAAAACGGGTGGGGGGCCTTTTATTCATATAAGTTTTCATCGGGTGTTAGCTCCCCTAATGAACATAGGGTAAGGAATTAAATGAAAGACGGGGCGGACTTTCCCCCTCATAAGTAGTTTTGGTCGGTGTAACTCAAAAATCTTTTAATTTTTTCCCGTAAAAACCCAAACATTTTGCTAGCTCTTTTAAAAATTGTAACCTGTTTCTTCTTGGGTTTTGAAGGTAAACTTTGGTTGTAAAAATTTGCTTGTTAAGTTTGGGGACCCAATGTCAAAGGGTTTACTCATTGCTTCCCTTTTTAGCGAGCAAAACCGTAATAACCATCAGGTTTTTAAAAACGCGAAATTTTTGGGCCCTTTTTTTTGTAATTTTAGAACCTTATTATTCCCCTTGGGCTTCGCTTTTTTTTTAAAACCATACGATTTTTTTAAAATATTTCATGGGGGCCCCGCCTTTTTGGCCCCGCATTCTTTAAATAATAGAGGGTTCAAAAAAACAAAAGGAGGGGTTTTGGTTTTGTTTTTTGTTACAACATTTTTTGAACGAAAAAAATGAGGCGTTAAAATTTTATACTGATGAAAAAATTTTCTGTTGGGCCCGAAACTAAAATCTTAAAAATATGCAACTGTTTCTTTTGACATTGCTGGACCGGGCCTGCCTCTTTTCTTAAAAAGGTGATTTCTCTTTAAGCAGTTTTCTTAACCCCCTATTAAAAACGCCCCCATCAAAAAAGCGGGGTTTTTTGGTCATCCGAGGCAGTTTTTTTAAAAACCCAGTTAAATTTTGGGCGGGTTTTTTGGCGCATAAAACGGGGTGTGGAGTTTTCGAGTTTGATCTTTTTAAATCCCCATTTCCTTGGGGGGTTTTTTGGTAAGTTTTTCATTTCTATTAAAATTTTTCTGACGTATTTTGCCCGGAAAATTGCAAGCGCCTTTACCAAATGAAAAACCATTTAATCCACTCAGAAAAACATAATAGAAAATAAAGGCTTTTAAAAGGATCTGTAACAAATTTCCCAATTTTAAACTTTAAGGACGGTTTAGACAAACGTTGGATAAAATCTTTGGTCTAGGGCCTTTATTTTCGGGGAAAGAAAGAAAGTATAACTATGCTGGCACCCTTTCCTTTCAAAACTTTCTTTTCGGCCCCAACTGTTCAGCCGGGGCCCCTTTCGGCAAGGCATAAAACAGCAGGGGAAAAAATTTATTTGGGCCCTTTCAAAGGGGCCCTAATAGGGGGGGAATAGAAAGAAAAAAACAAACTCTTTTCGAAATTACGTTTGGTGTTTCTGGGGTGGGAAAAGGCACGGGCCCCAAAGATCGAGCTTTAAGGACCCTTTACTGGCTTTGAGGCACAAAAACACATTTTAGAAAATTTTAGAGGACGCCATTAATTTTACAGTTGATTTACCTTCTGTATTAAAAAGTACCAAAATGTTTTCCCAATACCCCAAGATCGAAATTTGGACTTTGTGTTGGCACTGGTTTTTAATGCGCTTCTGCCCTTTCGACCCCAGGTAGGAATAAAAATTTTAAACTATAAAAATTTGAAATTTTTATAGCGGCAAAAAACAAAGGGTTGGGGAAAAAACAAACAATAAATTCTGAGCCGTAAATTAAAAACATAAAAAACCCCCAAGATTAAGTCTTTTTAATTTCCTAAATTTCCAAACCCCCCAAAAGTCTTTGAAGACCGAAAAGCTCGCGGACTCTTTTCCCGCGATGCCCATAAAAAGAAAAGACAGCGTTGTTCTTGGATTAACTGGCATGGGGATTTTTGGTCTTTTTCTTATAAATAGAAAACCCAAATTACAAAAAAACTAATCCCCCATAAGTGCTCGGAAATTAAACCCCAACTACTTTGCTTGCAGTAGACAAAAAGCCAGCTGACTTTTACCCCCCAATATTCCGGGTTTTAAAGGGTCCCGGGCTTTCCAGTAATTTTTTTAATAAACTTCCCAAGATAAATCAAGCTTTTTTTTTCCCCCCTTGGGTTTATAGGTGGAGGGGAGGGGCGGCGGAGGTACTGAACTTTGGCTACTGCCCCCTAAAAAATCCCCCATCCCCTTTGTACTTTTTGAAATTTTCCAAAAGGTGTTAAAAACGCTTACTAATGTGATCCTTGCTCCCCAAAACGTGTTCGTATTCGTTTTGCTAGTTTTGTGTTTTTATAAAATTTTTTTCGTAGTTCTCTTATTCTTTTTTCTTGAGTTGAAAATTGGTCTCGCGTTATTTGTCAGCACTTCTAGTCTTGCTGATCTTTCTTGTTCAAGACCCTTTTAGTCTTTTTTCCCTTATTTTTTGCTTTAATATCATCCCCTAATTTGGGCCCGCCCCATCACCCTCAACGAGTTTTTCTTTTTCTCTTTTTATATGCTCACCTGGTTAAATTTGGTTTTGCAAAATTTTGTTTTTTAAATTCGCCTCTGATCCTTCTTAAAGCTTGATAAAGGGCCCTCTTTTTCTGCATGGGTAGCGGCGGGTCTGTTTTGTTTTTAAACGCTGTTTTTCTGAAAAAACTGGATTATGTTCTATTACATTTATTAATTCACCTGTGATTGATTTAATTTTTTAATTTCCCTTTGTTTTGCTTTTGGGGTTTTACTTTTGGGGAGTTTTCCCCCCAGTGTTTTTTGAAGTTTAGAAAACTGCATCCTTATCTAATTTTGGTCTGAAATGCAAGGCGATTTTGATTTTTCAAACTGAGTCTTTTTTAAAATTTTGTACTCTTGGCAAAAAAATTTTGGGGGTCTGGTTTGGGTTGTAAGCCAAAACCAGTTTCTCCTTGATCGTCTTTAAAAACAAATGACCATCTTTTAATTAAAAATTTTTTTGGGTCTAAAAATTTCGGGAGGTTTTGGCCAAACCCTTTTAAAAAAATTGCCCCAACCGTCTTTCGGTTTTTTTCCCCCGGCATTGAGAGCGCTGGCGATGCCGGTCAAAGGGATCATTTCATTTCATATTTTTCCCCGGGTAAAAAAATTCTAATCTTCTGCATCTTAAATTCCGCCATGTTTTTAAAAAATTTAAATTTTTATTTTTTTTAAAAAAAAAATGTACAAGAATATGGCTCGATTTTTGGCCCGTATTTTTGGCTGAAAAAACCCTTTGGGCCCTTTGCGGGAAAAATTAAAGGGAATATTACTTTTCCCAAAATTTAATCCATCTACTATTGATGCGGGTAAATTTCTTACTGTTGATTTCCAGACCAGGGGGTTTGTTTTTGATCGTGCAGGCTTCCCGGCTTATTTTTAAAAATTTAAAAAACTGGGTTCAACAACAGACCAAACCGGAACGTTGTCCAAAATTTTGGGCGGGCAAATCGTTAAGAAAATTTCTGAAAAAACTTGGGGGAAAGAAGTATTTTTTTTTTAAAAAAGCAGAAATTTTTAACCATTCTGATTAGGGGGTTAACCGCGAAGGGGGGGAAAGATCTTGCGATTAAAGGAATCGGAAATTTTAAAGAAGCACTAAAATTTTAGAATGGGCCCCGAACTCCCCTTTTTAAGGTCCCTAAAGCAGCAAAAAGGCTTTAGCTGTAATTTATGCTTTAGGGTTTTAATCGTTTTTTCCTTTCCCTAGTTTTTGAGTTTTTTAAAAAGCGAAAGCCCCATATTTCGGGGGAGCATTAAAAGGACAGATTTTTCTTTTAAAACAACTTTTAAGGAATACAAACGTGTTATCAAATCAACGACGCCGAAGCAAAGTACAGCTTTTCTGACATCTCTTTTGGGTTTGACGTTGTTAGCCCCTGATTTAGCAAAGTGATTGGGAATCAATAAAAAGTCCCTTTAGCAAATTTTCCAAAAAAACGGGGCGTCATCAAAACAACATTACCCTAGAAGCGGGGCGGGACACTATATGGAATTTTATTTTTTTCCCGTCTCAGAAAGTCCCCTTAAAGGTATTTTTTTGCTGTGGGGAAGATGTTAAAACCCTTTCAAAAGGGAGGAAAAGTTTTTTAATCCAAAAAAAAACGAAAGTACATGTTCGATTGGGGCCGCCCTAAAAAATCTATGTGCGGGCTTAACCCATCGAATTTTTTTTAAATTTAAAAAAAAATTTTTGGGGGGTTTGGGGGGTGTAGAAACCCGACAGTGACCTTGCGGAAAAGGGATTTTACACTTCACATGTAAGATTTGATGATTATTTAAAAAAAATACGGTTTATGGTTTGACCAAAGGTTTAAACGGAGGAAAATCAGTTACATGGAAGCGGAGAATTTGGAGGGGGGAAAACGTAAAAAAAACATTAAAATTGATAAAGAAGAAAAAAGCCGATAAAAACCGTTTAATGTACATTTTGTTTTTAATATAGATGCGGGCTGATTTTTGAAGGTAGCAGATTACAAGAGGTACTATACAAAATTTATTTTTTATTTTATAAAAAGCTTGTTGTTCAGGTTTACCCAAAAGGGCCCTCCCGCGCCGCCAAAAAAAGAATAGCAGGAAATTTTCTGCTGTTATAAAAAACCCTGAAGAAAAAAAAACCTTAGATTAAAAAAAACATTACACAAATCCCAAAAAAAATAGACCCAGGCCTTTAAAAATCCCAAGGGAAAAACCAAAACGAAGGTATTCGGCTGCCTTTAATGCTTTTTAATAGGGTTAATTTGGAGCATCAAACTATAAGGCCTGCTTAAACCCGGGAAGAGTGTTGGGTCTCTTGGGAAAAAGGGCCCATAGGCGAAACCCGCAGCTTTTCCCCCAGGCCGGTTTGTCTTTAGCTCTTGGCCTGTGTTTTGGGGGGGAGGTGCTGCTAGCAAAAAAAAATAAACTAAACCCCAAAAAGCCCCACAGCATGGTTCAACAAATAACGGCTAAACTTTAGCTCTTTCCCCAAAACTGAAAATTAAAAAACCCCCCTAGCTGACAAAAACCATCACGGTAAAGAATTTAATCGTTTCCCGCCGATTTTGATGACTACAAAAGACAAAAGTTTGATCTTCAAAAAAGGGGGGGGGAAAATTTTTTTCCCAAACAGCCAGCCCCCGGAGCGAAAAAAAAAAGGAAATTTAAAAAAAGTAAACAAAACTTTAAAAATCTGTTCAAAAGCTCACATTAACAATCCCCAAAGGGCGTTTTTTATATTATAGTTTTGAGTCCAAGCGCCAAAAAGCCCTTTGGGATATTGGTTCGGGTTTAAGTTTTTTTTTTTTAAATTTAAAAATTTAATTATTTTGATTTTGGGAAAAAAAAGGAAAAAAACCCATGGCTAAGATATATGAAGGAAAAAGACGAATTTTTTAAAGAAATTGAAAGGGGAAAATTTGTCAAGAGCATGAATGATTTTGATTTAGAAGTCTTGGGTCCAGCAAGCGTGGGGGAAGGTGTTGGTCATGCTATTTCTAAAAGTTCCAATTTAAACTAAAAATTGACCGCCAGTTAAAGAAATTTTTTAGCTTTTTTAAATTTGATATGTAAAAATAAAGGAAGAAAATCTAGAAGTTTGGGTCTAAAACAAAACAGCGACATTTTTTCCCCCAAAATTGATTAAGGGAGGGTTGGGCAGACGAAATGCTTCCCACATTTTTGCGCTGGCTGAGAACCCAAAATGGAGGTTTGGGTTTGGTCGAGGGGGGAAAGTCCTAGAGATCGATTAAAACGTCTAAGTATGCACCAAATTGTTGGAAAGTCTCACTTTCCCACACCTCCGCTTTATTTCGAAAAAAAAAGCTTTTTCAAAACATAAAAAATACAGCCCAAAAAATGTTTTTATGTGGTGTGTTCTTGCAAGGCCCCATTACGCCCGAAAAAAAACGCAGGAGGTGTCTAACTATCGCCCTTACATAAATGATCTAACTTTGGGGAATACCCTTTCCCGTTAGGGGTGGATTCCATTGATCTGTTTGAAGAAAAAAAAAAACCCAAACTTTTTAATGTTTTAACTGGGATGGGGAAAACAGATTTGGTCCCAATTAAAAGTGCCAAGAACGGGTCCAACGTTTGGCGGGGCCAGACAAAAATCATTTTGCTTACAAATTTAATTTTTTCACCAGCGGGGCTGCCAAATTACACTTTTTTTCGACAATGGTAAACTAATGCAGAAATACAAAAGATGGGCACAAAAAAAATTTTTGGGCAGAAAATTTTTTAACAAAAAATCCCCCACCCCTGTTCAAGCCCCCAAGGGGAACAAAAGAAAAATTGTATGGGCCCCGGGTTGACTGAAAACAAAAACCTTTTCGCCCCCAGAAGGAGAAAAGTTAGTTTTAAAAAAAGGGGAAAACGGATGAAAAATTTCTCCAACGTATTTTTACCCCAGACTTTGAGTCGCTTATTTTTCCTTATGAGGGGCCGGGCGCAAAAAAAAATTTCCCAAAAAAAAAACAGTCTTTAAGGGATTAATCATCAGATTTTTTCCCTTTCCCTTCATTATTGTCAGGTCGGATGGCGTTTCATTCGCACCAGAATTATATAAAAGGACATGCTGGAGAAACATTCTTAAAGCAGCAGAAGTGCGTAATGATGTTCTAAAATCGGGAATTTATCTGAAATCATAATGTTCCTGAAGATCAACAGCGGGATGCTCAGCCACGCATTTTTGGGTTTTGCGGTTTAGGCTAACGCCCAAGGGGTAAACCCCACAGAAAGGGAGCCCATGATCACATTAGGGGGAATTTTGGGGAGCGGCGCATAAAAAAATTGAAAATTCTTAAAACTAAAGTTTGAACCAAAGACAGGGAAGCTCCCCCTCTTTTTTCATAATTGCGGGTTACGACTCTAATCATATTGCAAAGCGGGAACCAGCGTTTTTGGGGGATGCATTTGCACAGCTTTCAGAAAAGTACTTGTGTTTCATTTAAAAAAAAGTCTTTTACGCTCATGAAAACACATGATGGGCTCATTAGGGGCACTGGCTATGCCCTTTAAAAGTCCTGCCCAATAAGGGAAAAAAATATTTTAAACTAACTCTTGTTAAAAAGGGGGCTTTTCCCCCTTTTAGGGAGAAATTTGGAACATTTGGGGAAAAGGGTTTTGCGAAAACACTTCCGCCAAAAGGCGCTTTTTCTTTTCTAGTCTTAGGGGAAAAGGGAAACATAAAGCGACCCCGATTCCCGGCATGTTAAGATGTGGCAAAAGTTAGATTGAAAAAACGGGGGGAGACTATCAGGACCCTTTTTAATGGCAGGGGTATTTTTGGGTTGGCGGACGTCTTTGAAAATTATAAAAAGGCCGGGATGAAACTTTAAACAGTTTGGCCCCCGGGCCTTTTTTATTTTGCCCCCGGGATGGCGGGGGGACGCTTTTTTTAAAGTTTTCTGGAGTACAGATTAAATTTTTTGGGTTAAACCTCCCAAATTGTTACAGTTGTTTGAAAACGGATTGCGTGGGGGGAATTGGTATGGGTTTCAAAATCTTTTCTTTTAAAGCAAAAAACAAATACTTGGTCATTATGACCCGGGGAAAAAGGGTTTTCTAACTTTCTCATGTATTTGGGAGGAAAAAATCTTTTTTGGGGGGGGCCCAATGGCGCAATCGCTTCCTTTACGCAATTTAAAAAAATGTACACAGGTAAAAATAATTTTCAAAAGGATTAAATGGTTGAACAGTTTAAGCCTGTACGCGCGTGGTTTATTTAAAAGTTGATTAGAATTCCTCATAAAACCCCAAATGACCTGAAAGGGGGGCCCTATCCTTTTGCGGGGAAAGTCAAAAGATGGATCCAAGAGGGGCCCCCAAAAAATTTGTGCAAAATTCTTCGAGGAAAAAAAAATTTGGCCCGCCATTTACAGATTCTACAATTTTTTAAGACATGGGCAAAAGTTGCGCAGTTCTTTCTAATTGCTTTTGATCAAAAAAACATTTCCCTGAAACCATACATCTTGAAGAACATGATCTCAGAACAAATCCACGATGCTTGGAAAAAGATTTTCAAGTGATGAAAACCCGCTTTTTTGGAAAGACTAGGAAAATTCGCACAAGCGAAAAGATGTCTGTTTGGGTTTCCCCAAAAGAGAACGACGAAATTAAGCAAACTTAAAAACCAAAATTACCCGGATTTTAGAAAAATTTCTTGACGGGTTTTTTTGGCATACTGTGAAAAAAAAGTAAAATTAGCCAAAACCTGTTTTTTTGGGTTTATGTTTTAGAATTTCAAAGCTTTTGGGGTGAGTTTTTTTATGATTCTTTAAGCCCTCGTTTTCCTGAGCCCAAAAAGTACTTTACACAGATACAGTATTTTTTGTTATAGATATCCCTACTGAAGCATCTATAAAGACAGGGAAACCCGGGGAAAAAGGGGCAAAAGGGGCATGCGGGGAGGGTAGGGATACATTGAATTACCCTAAAGGATTCCCCTTTTGGGCCTTTTAATTACTAAAAAGAAGGTTTTAGGAAAGATGAAGGATAAATTTTCCCGGGAAAAGGTGTTTAAAGGGGGTATGTTGGTTTAAGGTCAAAAATTTTAAGTTTTTTCGGCCGGAGGGAAAAAATTTTTTTTAAAGAAAGAAAGGGGGAATATCTCGCAGCTTTGGTGCAGTAAAAACTTTTCACATGACAACTACAAAAAAGCATTTTTTGGGCCCAATAAGACTTTTCATCATGACAACGAAAAACCCTGGGGATCAAATCTACATGAGATAACACAACGTTTTAAAAAAGAAGTCATTAGATTGGGAAACAAAACACAAAAGGGGTTGTTTGGGTTTTCCAGGTTTTCATATCCCAATTGGGCACGGGAGAACCGCCAAAAAAAAGGGGTTTTTTTTATTTTCATAATTTTATTAAAAGATCAATCATAGTTCACCCAATTCTTTAAAAAATTTTTTTTTTTTTATTTTTTGTTTGGGGCGAGTTAAAATTTTTTTTATTATTTCAAGATATTTTTTTTCCCCAATTTGGGGGTTTGAGTTGTAGGTGTCTGGAGGTTTTTGATGCTTTGATTAACCCCGGGAAAAGGGTTTCCTTAAAAAGCTTTAAACACGGGAATTTAAAAAATTTTTTTTTCCCGTTTCATTTAAAGGGGCTTTCCTTCCCCTTTCTTGTTTCTTTTTTGCGTTTCCCTTTTTTGAGTTTCCTTTTTAAAAATCAAATATTTTTACGAAAATTAATTGCGGAACTTTTTGCTGGTTGGAAATTATCTGCGTTCTTTTTTTCACAAAAGATCTTTGAGGAGTGGTTTTTTTGTTGTGTCGGGGTTTCTGAAATTTAATTTCACGGGCGGTTTTCTTTTTAAAATTTTCTTTTTTTTTCATTTGGATAAACACCCCAAAAGGGAAAGGGTTTTCCCCCTGATGCAAATTTCCCCCTTTCTGTTTCCCCCCGGGTAAATAAAGGTCCCTTATTTAAACCAAAGGGGTAAATTTTTGCCGGATGAAGATTTCCCCTTCGCAACATTTATTTTTTTTTCTTTTGAGGGCTTGTACTGGCTTTACCCTTTTAAATTCTTTTATTCTTTTGGCGCGAAAAAACTGGGGGCCCTTTCTTCAAACCCCATTCTGTGTTGCGAGAATTGTCAATAACCCTCGGTGTTTCTGGTGGGGGGAAAAGTCTTTCAGCTAACGTTTGTTAAAATTTTTAACTAAAACCCGTGATCTGTGAACCCTGGAATGCCTCTTTTAATAGAAATCTATGTTTTAACAATAATTGATTCACCCTTTTCCTTTAAATTCTTTTCCTTTATCGACTTGAATCATGCGAGGATAAGTTAAGGGGCCCCGTTGGTATATCGTTGTATGGCAAGCAAAAGCTGAACACTCTTTTGTGTTAAGGGGTTTGATCTTTGGGATCTTGAAACTTTGTCAATGACTGTGAGTGCGTACTTAAAACTTTTTGTCTTTAAAACCCATAGAGGGTAAATATAGAAGATCCTTTTTATGGGTGTCGGTTTTGGGGTTTGTTCACAAAATGCGGGTTTTCTGTATTGTTAGGGGCTGGTAAATAATTTTTTCCCGATTGTTGTTTTGATAAACCCCTTCCTTTGCTGTTTGTTCACGACTCCTGCCGCTTGGCCTTTTGCTTTTGTATTGCTGTGTGCCCTTTTCCCAAAATTTCCTTTGGGGGGGAAAATGATTTTGGGTTTATTTTTTTTTTAGCCAATTTTATGCGCAACAAAAACACGACCGGGAAAACCAACGACAATAAACGCGATTTCTTGCCTCTTTTGTTTTTCTGATGGTTGATAAAAAATCACCCGAATTTTGGTGGGGGCAATGTCTGGAAAAGGTTTGCCTTTTTACTAGATAAAAATTTTTTTATTGCTTGGTCAACATTTTTTAAAGTGTAAGCTGCTGCCCCTGTTCTTTCAGTGTGTCATTAATAAAAACTAATGCTCCCAAATCTCTGCCTTTCATAGGGGTTTGTGCAGGGCTGTTGCTCCATAGCTTTGTTATGTCTTTTTTCTCGCCCGTTTATGCAGTTTTTCTAAAAAGCGAAATTTCTTCCCCTAAAAGCCCAAACGCCCTTCCCCCAAGCGCCGCCCATCATTATTTCGAGTGAAGCCATTTTTTTTTAAATGTTTTTTTTTTTTCTTACATTTTATATTGTTTGGGGAAATTTTTCCTTGCTTAAATAGGAAAAAACTTTTGTGGCAACCCAAGCTGCAATGTTTGCAATTTAGCTTTGCTGAATTTCCCCCAAAATCTAGTTTGCCAAGATCTGCTGGGTTTTAAATTTTTAAAAAAGCTTTTACCAAACAAGAGTATTTCCCAAAACTTAGTCCTCCAATAACAGCAGATGGTTTACAAGGTTTGGTTTTTTGGTTTTTTTAGTGCCATTTTTAGAAAATAAAAAAATTTTTAATTTTAAAAAAAACATGAAAAGTGATTGGTTTTACTACAGCTACAAAGGGGCCTAAAATTCCCCAAAAAATGGGAAAGACCCCAAATTGATGGCCAAGCTATTATGCCCCAAAAAAGGGGGAGGCTGTATTTTTTGGCGCTTTTGGGGAAAAAAAAACAGTTCCTCGGAAATGAATTCAGCATTTAAAAAGTTTTAACCCGTGGCGCCGAAAGACATTATAAAGTATCATAACAGGTTTGAAGCGCAGCTGGGGTCGAGAATGGTAAAAAGTGGGGGGCCAAAAAGGGTCCTTTTTTTTTGTTTCACTAAAACTAGTCAGTAGATTTGCTCCCTTGATTTGAACAAGATCTTTTTTGGGGGGATTTAACGCCCAAAAATCCAGGTTTTTTTTAAAAAAACATTAGAAATCTTAGGGGGGTGAAATTTTTTAAGTTTGGTACATTGTTATCGCCATTAATCATTGGATTAAATTTCTTTTAATCAATAGATTTTATTTCCCCTTTAAAATGAACGAGCTGGAAAAACATCAAAACCCGGGAAACAGTGGAGAAAGTAACCCCAAACCCGAAAATCAGCAGAAAACACTGAAAACCCGGGGGGGACCAGTGAAAAAAAAACTCAAACCTGGGGGGTGTTTTAAAACAGGAAAAAATTAGCAGGGGGAAAGGGCAAAAAAAAAAATTTAAAGGGCGCCATCATGAAAAAATAAAAACCCCCAGCCCCCAGAACAAGTTGGTTCAATGCCCGGGTATAAAAAATCCATGCAATAAAAGGGCCCCCGCACCAAAGTCTTCGGGGAAAATTTTAACCCTTTAAAATGTTGCCCTTTTTGGGGGCCAAACGCTGCTTTTGGGGGGGGCAGTTATTGCGGCTATAAAATATATAACCGATGGCAAAAAAAAACAAAAACAATCAAAAAAAAATTTGGCCCCCCCCCTGAAAAAAAAGACCCAGCAGCCAAAACCCCCAATTTAAAAAAGCATTTTTGATCCATTTGAAATGTTAAAAATATTTTATGAAATTAAAATTTTTTAAAATTTTTTTTAAAAAATAAAATCATGGCCCTAAAATTTTTAAAAAATTTAAGTCAAAAATAAAAAACATGGAGGCTATAAAAGCCCTTTCCATAGCCCGAAAAAGTTTTAAACAATGCGGTTGTTCGGATGTAAAAACCTTCCCTTTTAAAATTTATGCGAGAACGCTTTAGCAAGGAAAAATCCCCAAAGATGACGCGTTTTTTGAGGCGTTTGTTTTACAAATTAGGCATTACTATTTAAGATAAAAAATAGATTGTTTTTTTGATAATTATAAGTAACTTAAAAAAAAACCTGGTTGTACTTAGGGTGGGGCTTAGTTAGGTTCTTAGGTTAACTTGGGTTGAACTTGGGGGTTTTACTTGGGGGGGACTTTAAAAATGCTTTAAATAAGAACTTGGGAAAGGACTTGAGGATGATTGTGGGAATTTAAATTGAGGATGACTTGTGAATGACTTGAGGATGACTTAAATAAGAAAATTTGAATGACTTAAGGATGGGTTGTGAAAAGACTTGGGGGTTAACTTGGGGAAAAGATTTAGGGTGATTTGGGGGAAAAGACTTGAGGATGACTTGTGAATTTACTTGAGGAGACTTAAGTGTGCGGGGGGGGGTGGGGGTGGGGGGACGTTTCGTGCGTGGGGTGGGGGTGCCCCAAGGGGGTTACCTCCCTTGTGGGCCCCATTTGCAAGTACAGGCGGTTTCCGTAGCCCTTTGCTACTTTAAATTGGCGTTTAACCGCATTTAAAAAGGGTTTTTTAGCAAGGGGGATTTTACCGCAAACCCTCTTGCGGTAAAATAAGGCGTTCACAGCTTTAACGGCTATTTATAGCAAGGCGGTTTTTTTCCCTAGCCCTCTTGCTACCTTTAAAAAGGCGTTACCGCATGAACGGTTTTTTTATGCAAAAACGGATTTTCCGCAGCCCCCTTGCTGCTAAAAATTTTAAAAGGGGTTTATGGGGGAAAGGGTATTTTAGGGAAGGTGGATTTACCGCGCCCTCTTGTACGAAAATAAGGCGGGTTCCCGCATGAACGGGTATTTTAAAGTAGCCGTCAGCAAGGTAAAATTTTTTCTGCCCGTCCTTTTTGCCACGGGGAAAAAAAAAGGGGGGGTTCACGCTTTAAAGGGGTATTTATAAATAGCAGTCAGCAAGGCTAATTCACCGCAGGGGTTTCCTTTCCCCAACAAAAAGTTTGTTATACTTTCCTTTTTGCCCCAAAAAAAGTTTTTTACCACTTTTCTCATCCAGGCTTGGGAATCGCCGTAGTTTGTACCCCGCCATTGTATTTTTGAAAACATTTTAAAAAGGGAAAATTGTGCTGGGGTACGCACTACTCCTCTCCTTTCTGTTGATGTACTAAGGTCTGCCTAGCCCTATCTAGTTTTTGGGCCCGAAAATTCGAAAATCGCCCCCTTTAGTTTCAAAAAAGGGGACACTTAAAGGCGATTAAAAAAGGGTTGAATTAGAAAAATAGAAAAATATTCAATCTTTTTTAAAAATGGGGGTTTAGCTGTCTCAAGCCAGCTCCCAAAAATCAACGCGTGTGGTTTGTTTTGCTTCAGCCCAAATTTCGAACAATTTTCGATAGCAAACACGTATTAAAAAATAGCTGTATCTTTGTCAACAATATTGGGTTCAACCCAAACCAACAAAAACCCTTTTAAGGGTAACCCAAATTTTGTTCTTCGGGAAAAAACCCGGGTTTTTAAAAAACCCCACCCACCCCCACAGTAACCCGTCCCGCTGTCTAACTGTCAGCCCAAAGAAAGTGTGGGTTACTTGTCATTTGAGGGGCCCCTTTCCCACGCTTAACTCGGTTTATTGGGAGGTCAGGAAAAGCGGCCCCGCGCGGGACGGGAAAGGGCAGGGGGGTTCTAGAAATTTGTTTAAGCTAGGCAGGAAGGGGGGGGGTGAAGGGAGGGGGGGGAGAGGAAAGGTTTCAGCAGTATTGATTTTTGGCCTGGGGCGTGGTGTATGGCCCTGCTCTGTCTCTGTGGGTGTGGGCCTCTGTGTGTGAGGGCCTTAGGGGTGTTTTGTTTGTGTGTGTGGTTTTGGGTGTGCGCGTTTTTGCGTGTGGGTGTGCGTGGGGTGTGTGGGTGCGGGGTGTGTGTGTGTGGTGTGTGTGTGTGTGTGTGTGTGGGTGTGTGGGTGTGGTGTGTGTGGGTGTGCATGTGTGTGGTGTGTGTTTATATATAAAGTTGTAGCTGATTCCATGTTTCCACAATTTAATCTATAAAGCTGTTGAAAAAGTATTTGTGATTCAAAAACTTTTTCTAACTTAGAATCCCCTGGGAGAAATAAACACCCCAAGTGCTGGGCAGGTAGGCCGGCAACTAGCAATTAAAAGCTTACCTGCCACCTGCAGAGCAGGGTCGTTGACACCGCCCTGAAAAGAAAGCCGTGGGAACAGACACCGTTTTGTATATGAAGCGCGTTCAGTCACGGCCGCTTTTCCCTACGTTACTCTATGGGGGCGTGTTCAGTTTTGGCTACTTTCTCCTACGCTACTCTCTGAAAACCTTAGTAAATTAGTATTGAAAACGGATAACCCTGCACAGTATGTTTGTTTGTAGGGTCGTTATTTTTTGGTTACTTGTCAGAGAACAGGAATAGGCGGCTTTTAGGCCACTTTCGCCCAAAAACTCGGTGGAGGAGCAAGTGAGCCAGGATTGGTAAAATACTGTTCTCTATCACCGATAAGCCAGGCCCGTGTACACGTAACCTACAGGGTCAACACATTGCACAACAATTACCGATAACAAGGACCGTGTACACGTAACCTACAGGGCCAACACATTGAACAACAATCACCGATAAGCCAGGCCCGTGTACACGTAACCTACAGGGCCAACACATTGCACAACAATCACCGATAAGCCAGGCCCGTGTACACGTAACCTACAGGGCCAACACATTGCACAACAATTACCGATAACAAGGACCGTGTACACG
>CM031598.1:73824025-73864025 GCA_018398815.1 Conus ventricosus
AAAATTGTTTTTCGCTAAACCCTTTTTTAAAATCATGGGCAAATATAGAAGACCCATTGGGGGTGTCGTTCGGTATTGTATTCACAAAGTGCGTCTCTGTATTCTAGGGGCAGGTAAATAAATTTCCCAATCGCTTGTTTAGATAACCATTCCTTTGCTGTTTTGTTCACTACCCCAGCTGCTGGCTTAGCTTTTTTATTGGCGTGATTCCCTTCCAATATCTTTGGAGAATAATAGATTTTTTTTCATTTTTATTCAGCCAATATTATGCGCAACAAAATACACAACGGTCATACCAAAGACAATAAACGCGATTTCTTGCATCTTTTTGTTTTTCTGATGGTTGATAAAAGTCGCTAAATTTTTGGTGGGGGCAAGGGTCTCGTTGGTTTGCCTGTTACAAGAAAATTTTCTTTTATTGCTTGATCAACATCTTTAAAATGTGAAGCTGCTTTGCCCCTGTTTTTTCAGTTTGTTGTTAATAAAATCAAAACTGCTCAATTCTCTGCTTTTCATTAGTGATCTTGTGCAGCTGCTAGTGCTCCATAGCTTTGTTATGTCTTTTGGCGTCTTATACTGTCATGTCAGACAATAGCATTCACGGCAGTTAGTCAGCTCTGCCAGGCCGAAGTTTTTGTGTGGCTAAGGCAGTAATAAGACAGTCACGTGATGCCCACCCGCTTCCGCCGTAGGAAGAACCCCAAAGTGTCAACCTCCCGTACCTCATTTTCTCTCTCGGCCTGCGTCCAAGCAAGATAAGTCTTGTGCTCTGTCTCGCCTTCTCTTTGCCGTTTTGGTTAAGTTAGCTTTGTGTTTGGCTTATTTGTTGTGGCTTGCTCGCTTCACCTTTTCCCTCTTTGAACCGGGGGGGTTTTGGGTTTGGTGCGCTTTATTTACCTATTTAACCGCGCCATCCTCACCTTTGTGCCTTTGTCTCGGCACTCGCGACTTTCCCTTTCCCGTTCTTCGATCTTCGAAAGTACGACCTCTTGATCTCCCCACTGGTGCGCATTTTGTGTACCAAATTATCACTGGAAAACGATCTCCTCATCTACTAACTGGTGCACATTTATTAGTACCTCCTTAGCATTATTACAAGGTACACCAGGGGTATTTATCTTGTGCGCCATTGCGCGTCACTCTTGACGATCGATCCCTTCCCGGTCAATCGATCCGCCATCTTCGATTGTGCCACGCCGGTTGCCGTTCTCCGCCATGTTGCCTGACCTCACAACCTTGTTTGGCGGGTACTCGGCTTCCCCGGGCTCTTTTTCCCTGTACCTTATTTATCATTATTACAGGTTTAGATTTGTTTTGCGATCTCTTGATTCCCAACTTGTGCACACTTAGTAGTACCCATTAGTAACTGAAAACATTAGTTATTCGATCACATGTTTCTCGCCGTTTGTGGCTTTCTTCTCGGCACTCGCGTTTTCATCTTCATTTACCGCACTCCCAGTGCCCCTCACGAGGGGGTTCGAGCTCTTTTCTATCCCTCGATCCACCTCTTTGTCTCCTCCTTTGCGATCGTGGCGTTCCGTGATTGTCTCGCCCCCCAGGGGCCCAACATGGTGAAGGACATTAACGGGTCGGGGCCTCTCCTCTGTTTGGGAGTCGCTCCCTTGCCCCGGAGGACCCGCATGTCGATTCCAGGGGACAATCCGCTCGCACCTATGATGAGCGTTCGCCGGGTTTGGTGGTGGAGGAGGGTTCGCGCAGGGGACGCGCCGGCCCCATCGTTACGTTTACCTCCTCTGCCCGTCCGGCGGACACACGATCGTTGCGTTCGGAAGGCGAACAGGCAATCGGGCCTTTATTGCCAACGGTTTTTTTTCTTTCACACTGTAGAAATCCAAAGGCAAGGCTCCCTGAAAGGACCTGCCCGTTCAAATCTTCCCGCCTTCCCTGGCCAAATCGCCCTGTTCGCCTTCGGTCGCACACAGGGGATCTCCTTTTCAGGCTGCGTCCCGCGACCCTCGGCCCCGGGGAACCTTACCGAGGCGCGGACCGGCACGGGTGACGACTCGCGGCAAAAATCACGCCCTCACTCGATCAGTTGGACTCGGGCGTTAGCTTGCCCCCCACTACCGTCACGCTGTCCCATCACGCTCTCCCCAACCGTGTCCGAGTGCAGCCACCACTCGGAACGAGGCTCATCACCCCGGTGGAGGAGTTGTGGGCAGTCTTTGGTGGGTCTCCCCACGGACCACAACTCCGGGTCAGGGACGCAGGCATCGACTAGGTCGGAATCTGCGCCCTCACCCCCGACGGTCGAACCACCCCGATCGACTGTCGAAACTTTCCCCTAGGGTACAGGACGTTGGGGAGCGGACTTCTTTCGCTCCCTATTGGGCAACGTCCGCAGTCCGTTCCTCCGGGGGGAGGGATCGACCAGCGGGACTAGGGGAAACCTTTGGTCCCTTGAGGTGGTCTCGTCACTGCAGCCTTCCCAGTCCGCTTCCACGCGGGCCCAGGGGGCTCGGCTACCATGCCACCCACCGCCACCCTGCATGCAGGGGCCGGCATGGACCGCACCCGGGAGACGCAGAGGCAGTCTCTCCCCGGGGCGGGTCGAGAGAGCTCGCCTTCTCGCAACCCCCCATGGTGCCCAGGTTACCCCGGGTCCCCGAGGAAAACCCTGCCCCAGGGCCGCCACAGCCTGCGTACCCCCCCCGGGGGGGACCGGTGGCCCATGCCCCGAGAGGAACCAGTGTTAGGGTGACCCCATTCTGACTCCATCTTCGGTCGCATGTGGCATTCCGGCTTCTTTCGCTGGATCGACCTGGTCCCCTCCTCTCGGGCGCTTTCCGATCGGCGATCCCTGTTCCTGCCGCCGAGTTGGAGCCACCAGGGCCCGTCCTCGTATTCCCCCACATACCCATACGAGGGCGGGACTCCCACGCCCCCTTGTCCTGGCCCCCTGAAGGGGGATCTGAACATCCCTTTCAGGAACATGCCCCACACCCTGAGGACGGGGTTGAGGGCTCCCCCCCAGTCTGGTGACTTTTCCACCTTGGAAAGCTGGCGCCCAGATCTTGTTGTTAAGGAATCCCCCCCCTTGCCAACATTTTCTCCTTTTTCCCCGTTACGCCGGGTTCCTCCCTGCCCAGCTATCACGGCCAAGGTTAGTCGCCCCCCAGACCCTCATTCCCCTTGTGGAACAGATCGGATCTTTCGCCAGGGTGTGCACAGGCCGTCCCTCCCCCGGGATTGACTTCTTGTCAGCCCCTAACGCAGCCCCAGTAGGAGGTTTTCCTCAAGGACTACGGCACTGCCTTTTGTGTCTTCAGACGCTGACGACACTGAGACGACTCTAGCTTTTTTTGGCGACCCCTGATGCGCTTTCTTATTCACAAGATATCGCATCACCTTTCGGCCTGAGGGGGGACAGCGCAGCCAGGAGTCACTTTAACTGCCTTTTGGGCCCAGTGAGAGATGCTGTACTATCACAGGCCAATCTCTCAGGCCGTGCGGGTCACGGTCCAACCCCCCCAGGCGCTCAAGTCGGCCTTGGGTGCATCCTGGGCAGGCCCAGTCGCTGTTCGGCAGCTATTTCGACTGCGATACCAGGAGACTGACTCCCGCTCAACCCTATCCCAGGCAGTCACCTGCCCACACCGCACGGCCCCCCAAAAACCCCTAATACCCCCTCTCTGCCAGCAACACGGTTCCCGGAGGTAACTGGGGGGTCGCCCAGGGGACTCATCCTTATACTCCTTTTAAAGACGCTACCTACGTCTCGTCTTCAAGATCAGGGTTCCAGTAGAAACGGGGAAGCAGTCTGTACTTGCACTGAAAAATCTGCTCGCAATGGGTTCCGACAAACGGCCTAGCCTGGGAGACGACGCTCGCATTGAAGTATTGATTTTCTCAAGGTCTCGTCCTAGTTTCCCATAGTCTCGTTTCGCGTCAAGACGCGATACTTGCTTCCGCCATTTTCCCGTGGGTTTGCTCAGGCAATCGATATGTCAGGAAAGTGTGCATTTCAGGCCCTGGGGTCAAGGTAAGCAGTACTGGTTGCTAAGGATCCCCAAAAACAACTTTTATTTCCCTATGTTCAGTGTGGCAAAAGATCGCCTCATTTGGCATCTATGGGCTCGAAACAACACACTCATGCTGACTATGGCCACAAGCGCGTGGCTCAGTATCTTTTTACACGCGCGTTCGTGTTCCAGGTCTTTTCAAGCTGATGGGTAGGGAGAGTGAACTAGTTCAACCTCTACATACCCTCCAACTCGGGCTCCCACTCAGGCCCTGGCCCCAATCCCATCCCTCCAAACTACACCTTTGTTCCTCTCTGGGGTTCGTCCCAACCCCCCCAATGCGAGCTCTCCCCCACTCAGCGATTCACCTCTCTGGGCATGAGCTTCGACACCACCTCCATGGTATCTCCCCGACCCGGAGAGTTCCGCTCGCCTAGTGGACCTCATCTCCCACCTTCGACTCTCTCCCCTTACTTCGGCAAGGACACTTTCGTCCCTTTGGGATGAGGAAAGTCCCTGTCTCCTTTCATTCCCTAGGCAGAGTTCCCAAGCGACAGCTTCAGAGGGAGTTCCGCCGTCATTGGTCCCAGACCAACGACAGCTGGAACCAGACCATTCCCCTAGGGCCTTGGTTCGTTTGGGCCACGGAGGAGGGGCTCAGCCCATCCACCCTGGCCCCGGAGTTCCCATCTCCCTCCCTTCCCAGGCCCTGGAACTTTACACAGACGCCTCCAACTCGGGCTGGGGGGCCCATTTGGAGAGCAGTCACGCTCGGGGGGTTTGGGATCCTCTGATTGCTCGTCTTCACATCAACACTTGGAACTGGAAGCGGTCAGGCTGCCCTCCTCCACTTCCAGTCCATAGTCTCCCACCGATTCGTTCTCCTTTCACGGAAAAACACTTCGGTAGCTTTTACATCAACAAAGGGGGGGGGGGCACACTCCATCGGCCTCTCCCTCCGTACAGAGGCCCTCCTCCACTGGGTGTCAACGCAGGGGGTCACCCTTCGCGCGGGAACATAGCAGGGACACACAATATCCTGGCAGACACTCTTCACCTCTCCAAGTCTGTCCTCCACACGGAATGGACCCTCAGCAGGCATACCCTAAAAAACCGTGTGGGAACATTGGTTCAGACCCATGATCGACCTGTCTGCCACACGGTTCAACTATCGTCTGCCAGTGTATGTGTCTCCGGTCCGAACCCCCCGGGGTTCTCCATCGACGCCCCATCCCTTCCCCGGTCCGGCCTCATAGCTTACGCCTTCCCCCGCTTCCCGATCCTTACAAGGTGATCAGGAAGGCGAGACTCGAGAGACCCAGGCTCATTCTCATAGCCCGTGGTGGCCCACTCAGTCCTGGTTACCGGACCTCAAGTCCCTCACTCACGCACCCCCTCTTCGGTTGAACACCAGGTGGGACATGCTCAGGCAACCCCGTTCGGGTCTCCCTCACGCCAATCCCCCGATGCTTCGCCTCCACGCCTGGCTTCTGTGCCAGCCCAGTTGCGAGCAGCTAGATCCACCTCTCGAACGGACAGGTCCCAGTCCGTCCTCAATATCCTCTCTATCGCTGGGGCCTCTCAGGAACTCCCAGACCCAGCCCTGTCCTTCTCGCAGAGCTAGCACGAGTCCCTTTACATTTACAGTTGGAGGAAATGGGTCTCATGGTGCGAAGGGCAATTCTGTCTCTCACAATTTGCCCCTCCAATATCCAGATAGGAAATTTCCCGTCCCACCTTAACCTCTCTGCTAGCTCCATCCGGGGCTACAGGTCGGCCATCTGCACGCCATCCGCCAAATGGGCGGACCTTCCTTGGGGAATGACTTCCTTCTCAGACTGATCTCCAGAGGGGCTGCTCTTCGTGAGGCCCAATCCCCCAGACGTGTTCCCCCTTTTGGGGCCTCTTCACTTTTCTTGACGTCCTCAGGAAACCCCCTTTGAGCCTGTTCCTCCATTCCCTTCGAACCCTTCTGTCTATGAAGACTACCTTCCTCCTCGCCTCGCTTTCGCCAGAAGGCAGGCGAGATCCATGCCCTTAGCGGGGACCCAGAGACATTGCCTTCCACAGAGACGGCTCCGTTCTCTTAAGTTCCCTTTCCCCAATTCCTAGCTAAGAACCAGGAACCGGTGTTGCCCCTCCTTACCTCGTCATCCGCCCGCTGGCGGATACATAGGGGGAGACACCTCTTCGGACATAGCCCTTTGCCCCTCTCGAGGTCTAACACACTACTGGGAACGCCGCGCCCCAGGCGCGTTTCGCAAAAGGTCTCCTTATTTCCATCAACCCCAGGTAACACGGAAGACCTCTCAGCTGGCACTGTCTCTAGGTGGCTCTCCAAGACGGTCAGAACGGCCTATCCCCCGGCATGGGCCCTCCAAGGACTCCTCGTCTTGGGCCCCCCGGGGTCTGAGCTCAGAGCGCTCGCCGCTTCGGCAGCATTCCAGCACTCTGTTCCCATGCGCCACCTCCAGGAGGCAGCCTTCTGGCGTTCGGAAAAATCCTTTATAAAATTTTATTTAAGGGACTCCGCATGACCAGGGCTGATGGTTCTAATGGGATATCCTTTGTGGCGGCTAATGCATCCTATCGGGTAACCCCCGGAACCACTAGGGCACTCGCCTCCTCCTTTTCCCATGAATTCTGCTATTGTCTGACATGGTACAGTATATTGGACGCCAAAATGGGGGAGTTTGTATTATACTCCCTGTTTGGCTAGTATACTTACCATGTCAGACTCTAATGCCCGCCCTGCCTTCCCCACTAGCGCCAAGGTTTTTGGGGTTTTCCTTGCGCGCAGGCCTCGATGAATGAGGTACGGGAGGTTGACACTGGCTTTCTTCCTACGGGCGGAAGCGGGTGGGCATCACGGACTGTCTTATTACTGCATTAGCCACACAAAATCGGCCTGGCAGAGCTGACTAACTGCCGTGAATGCTATGGGCGACATGGTAAGTATAAATAGCCCAAACAGGGAGTATAATACAAACTCCCCATTTTTTCTTCGCCGTCATCCCGCCCGTTTACTAAATGCGTAATTACTTCCGCTAAAAGCAAGCGCATTAACCACAGCGCCGGCCTTCATCATTAGAATGAAGCCATTTTATAAACGGATTTTTTATTTTACATATTTATTTTGTCTGGAATTATTCCTTGCTTAACTAGAAAATCTTTCGTAGGGAAACGATGCTGCAAAAGATAGCAATCAGCTTTGCTGGATCCTCAAGTCTAGTTTGCCAAGATCTGCTGGTTTAATTTTTAACAAGGGTTTTACCCAAACATTGTGATCCTATACTTAGACCGCCCAATAACAGCGAATGGTAAACAAAGATTGGTTTAAAAGTCTTTTCGGCGCTCATTTTAAAAACAAAATATAATTAATTTAGTAATAAAACATGGGAAAACCGATGATCTATTAAACATTCCTGAATTGTGATTACAAATGAACAAGTTGTGCCAAGCTATTATGCCAAAAAAGGAAAGGCTGTATTCTTTGGCAGCATGTGGAAAAACAAAACAGTTCCTTGGAAATGGAATTCAGCATAGAACAGATTCAACAAATGTCGCCACAAGACATTGTAAAGTTATCATAACAGGTATGAAGCGCAACTAGGATCAAGAATGGTAAAAAGTGGGGGCAAACGGTTCTTAGTTTGTACACTAAAAAGGTCAGTAGATTTGCGCCAAATTTATTCTGAACAAGACTTTATGTATGAAATTAACGCAGGATCCAGTTTTTAAAAAAAGTCATTAGAGTCTCTAGGATGTGATCTATACTACAAATTTGGGGAAAATTACTGTCGCCATTAATCATGGGATTAATTACTTTTATCATATAGATTTTTTTTTCCCTTCAAAATGACCGAGCCAGAAAATCATCAGAATCAGAATCAGAAAACATTGAATCAGGTGGAGAAAGTAACCAGTAAAAAAACCTGGACGCGTTGCAGCAGGAAAAAAATTAGCGAGTGGAACAAAAAAAAAAATTAATGTTACCCAAACACAGAATATAGTCATAATGAAAAAAGTGCCCGAGCCGCCAGCCAGTTGTTTCAATGCCGGCTATAAAAAACGTAGAACAAGTTGTCCTCAGCAAACGCCAGGGTTTCCTACACCACCCAAAATCTTCACAGAATTTTCTTAAAACAATTGTCATTTTTGGCGGCATTGGGTGCTGCTGGGGGTGGTTTTTACAGTTATAAAATATATAAACAAAGACACCAAAACCAAAGCGTCCAAACAATCTCTGCCACTAAATACAAAATCCCAACACAAAAGTATGCCAGAACCCAACAACAAAGATCATTTGATCCATTTCAGATGCAATTAATACTTTAAGAAAATTAATGAATAATTAAGTTAACTTGAAAAAAAAAACTTGGTTGTACTTAGAGGATGACTTAAGTTAAGAACTTAGGGTAACTTAAGGCAACTTGATCAAGAACTTATTAAGAAAATTAGGTGACTTGATTAAGAACTTAATTAAAAAACTTGAGGTGACTTGATTAAAACTTAACTAAGAACTTGAGGTGACTTAATTTTAAAAACTTTGAGGTTATTTGGGTTAAGAACTTAGAACGACTTAATAGCGACTTGATAAACGTAAAATAAAAAAACAATCATTGTTACATTTCTTTTTTGGGAGACAACTTCTTCTTTTTCTTATTCTAAAGGGCTGCTTTCCTTCGTGCCAAACCTTTCAATTTTTGGCTTACAAAATTGCAGAGCTGGGGCAGCGCATTTGTCACTTTACTAGTAGGCGGAACCGCCCAACGCAAATCAGCTCGTGTCAAATTACACAAAATTACCTGCCAGAGCAGCGACGCGTGCCAGCGATCCAAAAACCTAAGTTTAGCCCCTAATAATATGTAGCTACATCCCGTTGAGTATTTAATTCATCAAGAGCAGCTTTCAATTTTGGGTTTCATTATCAATCATGATTTTAATTTTTGTCCTTCTAGTTTTACCTTTCTTGTTTCACTCTTTGTCTCTTATCTTTCTCAACTCTTTTCTCTTTTCGCTATTTGCTCTTCCAAATGTTCTTTTTTAAATGGAATATGGCCAAAAAACTTTCAACCCGTTCTTGGTGTTCCCCATGTTGTTGCCTATAACTTTTAAAAAGGTTTAATACCTTTTTTTTATGTCAACAGCAAGAAAAAGTGTCAACACCAAAAAAAACATGTCACAGGTCAACCAAAAGAAATAATGTCACGCTGCTAGAAATATGTCACACAACTTGCTTTAGCATATATATTCTTACAGCAGAGCTAAACTTGTTAACGCTGGCCGCCAAAGACCCACTGCACCTGTTCGCCTGTCATAAAAACCCAAACCCCAAATTAAGTAATGAGGCGTTAGCCTAATGACAGGCCTCTGTATTCTATGCTAGGCCAACTCCACACTTAATTCATTAAAGCTCTCTGGTTTCAGAACTCGCACCAAATAGTAGGTAGGTAAGGCTGGCCGAATCATGTTTGTTTGTCCGTCTGTCTACTCGTTTTATGCATTTGATGCATATATGCGTGAAAATGATGTTATGAAAATGATCAGGAAAAAACATAGGATTAAGCAAAAACTAAAATCTGAAAAGTTTAGTAAATTAGTATTGAAAACGGATAATCCTACACAGTATGTTTGTTTGTAAAAAAATCGTTATTTTTTGGTTATTGAAAGAGAATGTGTGATGGATTATCAGAGAACAGTAAAATGTATGTTTCTAGCTTTTTCCTGCCCGAACTTGTGAGGGCAGTAAAAAGCTAGAACATACATTTTACTGTTCTCTCAACCAGTACATACGTCAACAACCACTGAACCATGACCAATCCACACTACCTGAGTCTGTCGAACTTCATGAGGAAGAACTGAACAAACCGAGTGACGATCAACGCGAACTGTCTGGTCCAGAAGATGAGGAGGAGAAGGAGAATGCAGACTCTGCCCCAAAGACTTCCCCACGTCAATCACGCCCCAGAACCAGACAAGCTGCAAAACTCTACCGGTCCAGCAAAGACCGGGATCACAGCCGTGCTCAACGCTCCCGGACAACACCGCAGCGATCCCCGAACCAGACCAGCATTTTAGAAGTCTTTAGGTCTGCTAGAACAGACAATGACCATAGAATGGTAAGACAACCCAAGAAAACCTTCGTCATCAGCAGAACCATCAGGAAACGAAAGTAACGAATAGGGAAATGGCCGGGCACATGGACGCGATGGACGCGCCCTAAATATCGACCAGTTTGCGCAAAATGCAATGCCAATGCATCAGTCACCCATCGCTTTTCTCAATTATAATGTATGTGGCTTGCAGTCGAAATTAGGTGATAGTGCTTTTATCAAATTTATTCAAAAGCATGACCTCGTGTGTCTAACTGAAACCTTTATGGATGTTGAAATAGATGAAAATGTATTTGTTGACTTTAGCATATTCTCGTCAAAAGCAAAAAAATTGTCAAGACACGGTAGACCTTCAGGGGGTGTAGTGGTGTTAGTTAAAAAATTTTTTTTTGCCTTTCGTTGAAAGAGTGTTCAGTGATGTTAGTAATACTGTCATTTTGAAACTGTCCAGAGGATTTGTGAACACAGATAAAGACGTTTTCTTTATTGCCTCATACATTCCGCCATATGACTCGCCATCGTGGAAACTGAAGCCAACGGATTTGGTTTAGACTTATTAGAGAAATGCATGCTAGATCTTCACGATTCTTATGATGACTTTTATGTTTGATATGTGGAGATTTCAATTCCAGGACGCTGGACAGGAATATTGTTTTCAGCTTGTCGGATGAAGGAAGAGACTTGGGTGAAATAAGTAAAACAGTTTAAAAGACACTCACAAGACCCTGAAATTAATTTCTTTGGCGAACAACTCATTGACTTTTGTAATATTTTTGATTGCCTTATTCTTAATGGTCTGGACCTTTTTGGTTTTGATGACAGTTGTACCTTCATTTCGGGTGCAGGCTCCAGTCTTGTTGATTATTTCATCGCCTCTACCGATCTCTTATACAGATTTTGTTGGAACTACGTGTCTGTCTCAGATATGGTAGATTCTGATCATTTACCGATCACATTATCAATTTTCGTACAGTCTGATGTCAACCAGACACCTGACCAAAAACCTGACAAGGCAATCCTATTACTAAGGTTGTTTGGGACAAAGGAAAAGAACATGAATATGTAACTAAGATTGATAGTGAAGACATTGTTAGTGGGTTAGAAGCTGCTATACAAAAATTAGATGTTGATATAGATCATGGGTTAGAAGTTTTTAACGTGTGCTTGCGAAGTGCTGCAGACTGTATGGTTAAAAAATGCTATGCATCTTGGTGAGAATATTAAAGGTACATGGTTTGACCAAGAATGTAGAGATACAAGGGCTAAATGTAGAAGGTTATTAAGGGCTTTTAGAGAAGCAAAAACATAACAAGAAAGTGAAATTGAGATCGACAAAAATATACTCAGCAGAAAAAAGCATACAGAGAATTGCTTAATAGAAAGAAACGAGAATTTCGCAGAACACAGCAGAATCCTTAGCTGCAAATGTAAACAAACATCAGAGTTTTGGAGAGAAATAAAGAAGCTTGGTATGGAAAACAAAAAACGAAGGCTAGTGAAAAGATAAGCTTAGATGACTGGTTTAAGTATTTTCAGGGTGTCTTCCACAGGGACCGACTTTAACGATAACCGAGAGTATTATTGATAGTGATATAAATGAGCTAGTGATCACATTTTAAACAAAGAGATCACAGAAAAAGAAGTTATAGAAGCAATAAAGAAATTGAACATCGGAAAATCAGGAGGTTTAGATGGACTTGTACGGAGATGTTAAAAGCAGGAGGTGATAAGGTTGTTAAATTTCTAACTAGGCTTTTAACAAAGTGTTTGATTCTGGGCATTATCCACTTGAATGGTCAAAAGCAATTGTGATACCAATCTTTAAAAAGGGGGACCATGACCAACCAGATAATTACAGAGGAATATCACTCATTAATGTCTCGTGTAAGTGCTATACGTCTATCTTGAATAACAGATTAAGCGCATGGATGGAAAATGATAGTAAAATAGTGAAAATCAGGCAGGATTCCGAAAAAATTATTCAACTGTCGATAAAATATTCAGTCTTTATGCTTTAGTCCAGAAATGCTTTACAAAAGAAGACAGAAACTGTATGTTTGTTTCATAGATTTTAAAAAGGCATTTGATTCGGTTAATCATGAGAAGTTGTTACAGATAATATATATGGAAGGTATAAGAGGAAAATTCTATAGTGCTTTAAAAAGTATGTATGCATCGTTGGTTTCTTGTGTCCGTGTAAACAATGAATTTTCTGATTTCTTGATTGCCCAACAGGTGTACGACAAGGCTGCACCCTGAGTCCTACTTTGTTTTCCTTGTTTATTAACCAGTTAGCAAACCATATTAATAATACAGGTGTCCATGGTGTGCAAATGTTACCCACTTTTCTCGAACTATTCATTTTGTTGTTTGCAGACGACGTGGTCTTGATATCAACTACTCCACTGGGTTTACAATCTCAGCTAAACGCACTAAGATATGTTGTGATAATTTAAAGTTGACAGTTAACAAAGACGAGACTAAAATAATGGTGTTTAGGAAGGGAGGCTATTTAGGGCAATGCGAAAAATGGTTTTACAGGGCAAAGCACTAGAAATTGTTAATAGCTATTGCTATTTAGGGTTTATTTTCACTACGATGATGAGTCTAAAACTTGGTACAAATCATTTAGTTGCAAAGGAAAAAAAGGCGTATTACTGGCTTTGTCAAGCTTTCAGAAATGCAAGAAATGTCACCTAAAATATTTTTTAGAATTTTTGATGCTAAGGTTCAGTCTGTCTTGTTGTATTCTTCAGAAATTTGGGTTTTAAGAGATTAGAAAGTCTTGAGAAAGTACATTTATTAGCATGCAAAAGATATCTAGGAGTACCATTAAAGACTCCAAACAAAATGATATATGGAGAATTAGGACGATATCCGTTGTTTGTTAATTCACGTATAAGATGCATTAAGTACTGGTTTAGACTGTGAATATGGATGATGATAGATTACCTAAGCAGGCGTACTTATGATGTGTCAATGGATAACAACGGTAAAGATGCTGGGCAACAGAAATTAGAGAAATGCTTTCAAACGCAGGATTTTATGAAGTCTGGTTGAACCAAGGCGTTGGGAGCATTAATGTATTCTTAAGTGAATTTAAGCAACGTTTGATTGACGTTTTTTCAGAATGGTCCAGCACAATTAGAGATAAGGAAAGATACAGCCTGTATAATCGATTAAAGCTAATCTAACTCTGTGTTGTATTTAAACAAGATAATATCTTCTGCTTCCGCGTACCTCTAACTCAAATTAGATGTGGAGTGCTACCAATTAACAAAAATATGATAGTAGGGAAGATGTTACACAGTCATACTGGTCCATATTGTAAAATTGTATAGAGATGAACGGCACTTTTGTATCATTGCCCGTTGTATACAATACAGAGAAGTAGGTATTTTGCTAATGGAATCAATATGCCACTGGAACGATTATTGGATGGGAAATCTAAAACACTGTCCCTTCTAGTTTTCAAGTTTATATTTCAAGCCATGAGACAGAGGCAAAAATTTTGGAGGTAAATAACTTATTGCTACAGGAGTAAGAAGCTAATTTTAACTTCATCTTCGAACTGTTATTTTCCGCCAGTAGAATTGCTTTATGTTCATTCTATCTATGTGTTAAGAATCTAGAATGTTAAATTCTGTTTGTTTTGTGTGTGTCCTCCACACCCCATTACCCAATGTTCATGTGCCATGGCCTAAGAACAATAAATATTTCATTTCATTTCATTTCTCTCTCTCTCTCATCTCTCTCTCTCTCTCTCACACTCTCTCTCTCTCTCTCTCTCTCTCTCTCTCTCTCCGTCTCTCTCTCTCTCTCTCTCTCTCTCTCTCTCGTCTCTCTCTCTCTCTCGCGCGCCCGCACACACACACACACACACAAACACACACACACACACACACACACACGCGCGCGCGCGCCATGCCTCTAAAGGACCGAGATCCCAAGTCTCTCACCTCCAGGAAGCGGCGACGCCTGTCCGGCTGGTCCCGTAGAGGTCCAGGAGAGAGGGGGAGTCCTTGGACCTCTGGCCGAACAGAGCCACCCAGTACGTGTTTGCGCGGGGACAGGCGGATCTTGCCCACGAAGCCGGGTAGGTTCTCTGCAAACGTCTCGATGACGCCTCGCTTCTGGGATCGTTGCCGATCCAGGCTCTGTGGACAGAGTGATGGTTAGAAGATGTCAGCATCCAGGTTAGCATTGTCACAGTCACCACTTGTACTTTGATACCCATGTCCGTAGTCAGGTCTCCACATTGTATTGTCGTATCATACTGTCGTATGAAAAGCAGCATCAGACGGAGTTCATGTGATAGGGTGTACATGTGCAAAAGATCACTCAAATATTGAGGGCAGGAGGCCTTGATGGATTTATAGCAGATTCACAGTATTGTAAAAGATTCTTCGCTGAACATGGAGCCAGTAAAGAGAACGTAATGATGGAGTAGTATGGTCAGGTTTAGAGGTGCGAAATACGAGACGGGCACCGTTATTTTGGACTACATGCATTTCTGAGAAAGCATGCGGAGCCAGATAAAAGCGTATTACAAGATTCGAGAAGAGACAGTACAAATGCACAGACGATAGTTTGGTCGTGTTCTCCAAAGGTGACGGTGAATTGTAGCAAAGCAAATCTGACGGCGGAAACACAGCGAGTGACGATGTATCAGTTAGATCGACAGATGGAAGAATACGGTAATTCAAATTCTGCGAAGAAAAGACCAAAATAATGTCAGTTTTGTCTTCGTTAAGTATAAGTTTGTTGTTCATCCAGTTTTTACGTTAGATGCACACACTGATGCTTCCAGTCATTACCAGATCAAAAAGAGGTCCAGAAACATGAAGCTGTCATCAGAGAAACTGAGATGGAAAAGAGACTATTGATTTACAATAGCAGAGGACAGAATACGTGTATGAAATGAAAAGGACAGGCCCCAAGTACTGAGCCCTGGGGCACACCATACAGCAAGAGAGTTGAGCTGGTGGTTGAACCATTGACAGAGGTAACTTGATGACGGTCGATCATGAATGAATGAAACCAGTTGAGAACTGTATCAGAAAGACCAAGGAGTTATGCAACTGGGAGAGAAGAATAGAATAACCGATGGATTCAGAAAGTGAGGAGAGGTTGGCAGAGAGAGAAATGAGTTGTTGTCGAGGGCAGTCAGTAAGTCAATGCAGAGAGGAGGAGTTTCAATGCTATGGTCAGAGCGGAAGGCAGACTGAAGGGGTAAAAGAGATTGTTGGAATGAACGATGGTCCATTAGCTGACTAAGAACAACTTTTTTTCCAGTAACTTTGGCATAGTGCGGAGGATTCGAACAGTCTGTAGCTCTTTCAATTTTCAAGACCAAGACCAGACTTTTCCAAGAGCGACCGGGCGATTACAGATTTGAAAGAGAATGGAAAAGAGCCAACAGCAGTGATTGTTTTAACGGTGGTGAAATGAAGCAGGGGAGTCCAACACAGTGGGGTATGCAGATGCTGGACGTAGATCAAGTTCACAAAGTTTAAACCGCATTATGATCTTTCTAATGACGATTTCAGATACAGGATGGAAGAAGAAGAGTCCAGAACAGGGGGGTCAGGAAAATGATATGCGAATGTTAATCTGAGAGTCTACGAAGCTGAGGTTCGTTCTTTTCCCAAAAATTTTTAAGGGGCAAAAGCAGGAAAGCCTGTGGAAAAATCGATAGTGACGATAAGAAGGCTGTGGAGAGAATAAATTTTCAGAAGTGTGTTTGTAAAATGGGACAGTCAAACTGAGGTTGGGGAAGCAAGAATTTGGCACGAAGTAAGCGATTTAGCAACTGAACAAGCATTAAAAATTTTGTTTTCGACTTGAAATTTTGTTTATGTACAGTTAATTCCACTTAAGCCCATTGTCTCTCAGTTTTTTCACGCTTTGGTCTGAAGAGTGAAATACATGGTGAAGAGGTCGTGCGATGACTCTGTGCAAGGGGCATGTAGTCCGCGGCTTAAAGGGACTTTTTAATAATCGGAGCGTAGGAGGCCCGAGCAGTAAGATAGACAAGGTCTGCCCCACAACAGATACGTGCCCCGGGAGAAGATGTTTTGCCCCCCCCCAAATTGTATTTGTGACGAAGTCCTGAAAGCAAAAGATCGAAGATAAACGAGTGGTTTGAATGGAAGGGTGGGTTGGCACGACGGCTTTTAGCTATGTGGCAAGCGGTCAAAAGGGGTGTTACGGTGCGTTGACGGGACTGATGGGGCCCGATCTAGGAATCCAATTCCCGAAGTTGGAGGGTTTCCTTTAAAGGTGGGGTAAAAAAACGGTCAAAAACCAAAACTCCCCTCCCTTTGTTGGGGAGAGGGTTAATCCTTTCCCGTTTCAGGGAGTGTCCCCGGAGTATCAGCTTTCGTACCAAAAAACAAACAAAAAGGAAACCAAAAGCCCAAAGTTTTTGGGGGTAGTGGGACCCCAGGCCGGGCAAAGGTGAATGGGTTTTACCCCCCGGGGCAAAAAAGTTGGGCCCTAAAAAGGAAAAAAAAGGGTGCTTGCATAGGGAAAATGTAAAGGATTTTCTGGTTTGGGCGTCATCTTCTTCAACTAAGATTATTCAAAGCACCCACCAAGTGCATTTATCAAAAGCTTGATTTAATAAACAAGACAGTTGAATAAAGTGCACTCTGTGGCCGCCTAAAAAGCAGCCTGGAGCAGGTGAAGAAGTTGAAGCAGGACGTTTAAAGCGAAGAAGTGAAGCCAGTAATCACAGCAATATATACAAAGTCATGAAGGGGTTTGGGTGGAAATTCAAGGCAGTTCAACTCTAAACAAAACCGACCGTTCATGCATGAGCGTTACTATATTTAGAGCCCCGACAGTGGTAGGCCTGCAGCGGTCTTACAGTCGCGCGCACTGTTGCTAAAACGCCACACAAACAAACATTGTATGACTAGGCTGTGACAGTTGGGTTCAGCCGGGATAGGTGGGGTAGAGGTGGGGCTTTGTAGGTCAATCAGGCGAAGCTGCCTGATTGACCCAGTTTTGTTGGGTGCTTTCTAGCTGGAGAGTATGGAAGTGACTAAAATTACTCCTGCCATGCAGGTTCTAACACGTCATGTGTATCATGCCAGAATGCTTTAAAGTTGGGGTTGGATTGTATGTATTTCAGAATGAGTTTTCGTTTGTTGTATAACTCATTGAAAGAAATCGCGAGTTTGTGAAATTTTGGATAAGAATAGAAACAAAATGACACTTCAATTAGTCTTCTTGCACGAGTTAGATCAACCAGCAAATCTTCTTTCAGATAGACTCCCAGTTTTTTTTTTGACTGTTTCAAAATTGTCTTTGCTTTCTGAAGCCAATGCCCTAAAAAAAGAGCCTGAGAAAGAGATTTCCTTTCGTCATCTTTGACAAAAAATTTGCCATGGCCTCATGATAAACAATGTATTTTCCACAAGATCGGTCTGTGATCAGAAGTTTTCCTGCGAAGATAACAACATTTCAGCCGTTTCTTGAGTAATATTAGCGTCACTTCCAGCACTGGCAGAAGGCATTGAAACATCACTTCCCTGACTCGCCATGTTTTTTAACACCCACAAGTTCTAATGCTAGCCACACAGCATACGACCACACAGCCCGCCTGTCCAATGTAAAATGGCGGCGGCTGTGTATGGTAGCCACAACACAAAAATGTCACGTGATTTAAGCTCGGCACTTGATTGATAAGAGGCTTATGCGCAGTAAACATGACTAGAACTGGCAAGCCCGCCCCGTGGCTAATTACAAGCACCACAGGAGCCGCACGGACCACTGTAATTAGGCCTGCGTGCACAGTGTCTCGGGCAAGCCATACATAATTTCTAGATTTAAGCAGGATTTTTACTTTATGTTTGTTCAGTATGTTTGTTTGTAGATAATCGTTATTTTTTTCGGTTATTAAAGTCTTACTTGTTCAAAATCTGAAAAGTTTAGTAAATTAGTATTGAAAACGGATAACCCTACAACAGTATGTTGTTTGTAGATAATTGTTATTTTTTTGGTTATTAAAGTCTTACTTGTCAGAGAACAGGAAAAGGCGGCTTTTAGGCCACTTTCGCCCAAAAACTTGGTGGAGGAGCAAGTGAGGGTAAAACAGACATTTCTCTGTTCTCTACAAGGTATGTGGCATTGTTTGGTTGTTGGCATTGGAGAGTCAGCTGTGACATCGGCCCATCGCGCGATGGCAGCTGTGTCTAATTGCCGCAACATAAAGCCTGGCGTTGGTTCGAAATCGTTATGTCTAGTCACGTAGTAAGTAATCAGGTGTCGACCATGGTGTGGCGTTCAGAGGCTGCTGCTTTTCCTCTACGTTGCTCTATGGAGTGCGTTCAGCCGCTGCTGCTTTCCCCTACGTTACTCTCTGAAAAGTTTAGTAAATTAGTTTTGAAAACGGATACCCTACACAGTATGTCTGTTTGTAGATAATCGTTATTTTTTGGTTATTGAAGTCTTACTTGTCAGAGAACGTAGAAATACCAATCCTGGGTTACTTTCGCCCGAAACTGGTTGAGGGCGGAAGTGGCACAGGATTGGTATTTCTACGTTCTCTACCGATCACATTATCAATTTTCGTACAGTCTGATGTCAACCAGACACCTGACCAAAAACCTGACAAGGCAAATCCTATTACTAAGGTTGTTTGGGACAAAGGAAAAGAACATGAATATGTAACTAAGATTGATAGTGAAGACATTGTTAGTGGGTTAGAAGCTGCTATACAAAAATTAGATGTTGATTTAGATCATGGGTTAGAAGTTTTTAACGTGTGCTTGCGAAGTGCTGCAGACTGTATGGTTAAAAAATGCTATGCATCTTGGGAGAATATTAAAGGTACATGGTTTGACCAAGAATGTAGAGATACAAGGGCTAAATGTAGAAGGTTATTAAGGGTTTTTAGGAGAAGCAAAAAACATAACAAGAAAAGTGAAATTGAAGATCGACAAAAATATACTCAGCAGAAAAAAGCATACAGAGAATTGCTTAATAGAAAGAAACGAGAATTTCGCAGAAACACAGCAGAATCCTTAGCTGCAAATGTAAACAAACCATCAGAGTTTTGGAGAGAAATAAAGAAGCTTGGTAATGGAAAACAAAAAACGAAGGCTAGTGAAAGATAAGCTTAGATGACTGGTTTAAGTATTTTCAGGGTGTCTTCCAACAGGGACACGACTTTAACGATAACGAGAGTATTATTGATAGTGATATAAATGAAGCTAGTGATCACATTTTGAACAAAGAGATCACGAAAAAGAAGTTATAGAAGCAATAAAGAAATTGAACATCGGAAAATCAGGAGGTTTAGATGGACTTGTACCGGAGATGTTAAAAGCAGGAGGTGATAAGGTTGTTAAATTTCTAACTAGGCTTTTTAACAAAGTGTTTGATTCTGGCATTATCCACTTGAATGGTCAAAAGCAATTGTGATACCAATCTTTAAAAAGGGGGACATGACCAACCACATAATTACAGAGGAATATCACTCATTATGTCTCGTGTAAGTGCTATACGTCTATCTTGAATAACAGATTAAGCGCATGAATGGAAATGATAGTAAAATAGTTGAAAATCAGGCAGGATTCCGAAAAAATTATTCAACTGTCGATAAAATATTCAGTCTTTATGCTTTAGTCCAGAAATGCTTTAACAAAAGAAGACAGAAAACTGTATGTTTGTTTCATAGATTTTAAAAAGGCATTTGATTCGGTTAATCATGAGAAGTTGTTACAGATAATATATATGGAAGGTATAAGAGGAAAATTCTATAGTGCTTTAAAAAGTATGTATGCATCGTTGGTTTCTTGTGTCCGTGTAAACAATGAATTTTCTGATTTCTTTGATTGCCCAACAGGTGTACGACAAGGCTGCACCCTGAGTCCTACTTTGTTTTCCTTGTTTATTAACCAGTTAGCAAACCATATTAATAATACAGGTGTCCATGGTGTGCAAATGTTACCCACTTTTCTCGAACTATTCATTTTGTTGTTTGCAGACGACGTGGTCTTGATATCAACTACTCCACGGGGTTTACAATCTCAGCTAAACGCACTAAAGATATGTTGTGATAATTTAAAGTTGACAGTTAACAAAGACGAGACTAAAATAATGGTGTTTTAGGAAGGGAGGCTATTTAGGGCAATGCGAAAAATGGTTTTACGAGGGCAAAGCACTAGAAATTGTTAATAGCTATTGCTATTTAGGGTTTATTTTCACTACGATGATGAGTCTAAAACTTGGTACAAATCATTTAGTTGCAAAGGGAAAAAAAGGCGTTTTACTGGCTTTGTCAAGCTTTCAGAAAATGCAAAGAAATGTCACCTAAAATATTTTTTAGAATTTTGATGCTAAGTTCAGTCTGTCTTGTTGTATTCTTCAGAAATTTGGGTGTTTTAAGAGATTAGAAAGTCTTGAGAAAGTACATTTATTAGCATGCAAAGATATCTAGGAGAGTACCATTAAAGACTCCAAACAAAATGATATATGGAGAATTAGGACGATATCCGTTGTTTGTTAATTCACGTATAAGATGCATTAAGTACTGGTTTAGACTGTTGAATATGGATGATGATAGATTACCTAAGCAGGGCGTACTTAATGATGTTGTCAATGGATAACAACGGTAAAAGATGCTGGGCAACAGAAATTAGAGAAATGCTTTCAAACGCAGGATTTTATGAAGTCTGGTTGAACCAAGGCGTTGGGAGCATTAATGTATTCTTAAGTGAATTTAAGCAACGTTTGATTGACGTTTTTTCAAGAATGGTCCAGCACGATTAGAGATAAGGAAAGATACAGCTGTATAATTCGATTAAAGCTAATCTAACTCTGTGTTGTTATTTAAACAAGATAGATATCTTCTGCTTCCGCGTACCTCTAACTCAAATTAGATGTGGAGTGCTACCAATTAACAAAAATATGAATAGATATGGGGAAGATGTTACACAGTCATACTGTCCATATTGTAAAAATTGTTATAGAGGATGAACGGCACTTTTTGTATCATTGCCCTTTGTATACAATACAGAGAAGTAGGTATTTTGCTAATGGAATCAATATGCCACTGGAACGATTATTGGATGGAGAAATCTAAAACACTGTCCCCTTCTAGTTTTCAAGTTTATATTTCAAGCCATGAGACAGAGGCAACAATTTTTGGAAGGGTAAATAACTTTATTGCTACAGGAGTAAGAAGCTATTTTAACTTTCATCTTCGAACTGTATTTTCGCCAGTAGAATTGCTTTATGTTCATTCTATTATGTGTTAAGAAATGACGTAATAATGTTAAAAATTCTGTTTGTTTTTGTGTGTGTCCTCCACACCCCCATTACCCAATGTTCATGTGCCCATGGCCTAAAGAACAATAAATATTTCATTTCATTTCATTTCTCTCTCTCTCTCTCTCTCTCTCTCTCTCTCTCTCTCGCTCGTTCTCTCTCTCTCTCGCGCGCGCACACACACACACACACACACACACACACACACACACACACACACACACACACACACACACGCGCGCGCGCGCGCGCGCGCCACGCCTCTAAAGGACCGAGATCCCAAGTCTCTCACCTCCAGGAAGCGGCGACGCCTGTCCGGCTGGTCCCCGTAGAGGTCCAGGAGAGAGGGGGAGTCCTTGGACCTCAGGCCGAACAGAGCCACCCAGTACGTGTTGCGCGGGGACAGGCGGATCTTGCCCACGAAGCCGGGTAGGTTCTCTGCAAACGTCTCGATGACGCCTCGCTTCTGGGATCTGTTGCCGATCCAGGCTCTGTGGACAGAGTGATGGTTAGAAGATGTCAGCATCCAGGTTAGCATTGTCACAGTCACCACTTGTACTTTGATACCCATGTCCGTAGTTCAGGTCTCCACATTGTATTGTCGTATCATACTGTCGTATGAAAAGAACGAGCATCAGACGGAGTTCATGTGATAGGGTGTACATGTGCAAAAGATCACTCAAATATTGAGGGCAGGAGGCCTTGATGGATTTATAGCAGATTCACAGTATTGTAAAAGATTCTTCGCTGAACATGGAGCCAGTAAAGAGAACGTAATGATGGAGTAGTATGGTCAGGTTTAGAGGTGCGAAATACGAGACGGGCACCGTTATTTTGGACTACATGACATTTCTAGAGAAGCATGCGGAGCCAGATAAAAGCGTATTACAAGATTCGAGAAGAGACAGTACAAATGCACAGACGATAGTTTGGTGGTGTTCTCCGAAAGGTGACGGTGAATTGTAGACAAAGCAAATCTGACGGGCGGAAACACAGCGAGTGACGATGTATCAGTTAGATCGACAGATGGAAGAATACGGTAATTCAAATTCTGCGAAGAAAAGACCAAAATAATGTCAGTTTTGTCTTCGTTAAGTATAAGTTTGTTGTTCATACCAGTTTTTACGTTTAGATGCACATCACTGATGCTTCCAGTCATTACCAGATCAAAAAGAGGTCCAGAAACATGAAGCTGTCATCAGAGAAACTGAGATGGAAAGAGAATATTGATTTACAATAGCAGAGACAGAATACGTGTATGAAATGAAAAGGACAGGCCCCAAGTACTGAGCCCTGGGGCACACCATACAGCAAGAGAGTTGAGCTGGTGGTTGAACCATTGACAGAGGTAACTTGATGACGGTCGATCATGAATGAATGAAACCAGTTGAGACTGTATCAGAAAGACCAAAGGAGTTATGCAACTGGGAGAGAAGAATAGAATAACCGATGGATTCAGAAATGAGGAGAGGTTGGCAGAGAGAGAAATGAGTTGTTGTCGAGGGCAGTCAGTAAGTCAATGCAGAGAGGAGGAGTTTCAATGCTATGGTCAGAGCGGAAGGCAGACTGAAGGGGGTAAAAGAGATTGTTGGAATGAAGATGGTCCATTAGCTGACTAAGAACAACTTTTTTTTCCAGTAACTTTGGCATAGTGCGGAGGATTCGAAACAGGTCTGTAGCTCTTTCATTTTTCAAGACCAAGACCAGACTTTTCCAAGAGCGACCGGGCGATTACAGATTTGAAAGAGAATGGAAAAGAGCCAACAGACAGTGAATTGTTTTTAACGGTGGTGAAATGAAGCAGGGGAGTACCAACACTGTGGGGTTGATGGCAGATGCTGGACGTAGATCAGTTCACAAAGTTTTAACACCGCATTATGATCTTTCTAATGACGATTTCAGATACAGGATGGAAAGAAGAAGAGTTCCAGAACATGGGGGATCAGGAAGTGATATGCGAATGTTAGTCTGAGAGTCTAACGAAGCTCGAAGGTCGCTTATCTTACCAAACATTTAAGGGACAAAAGTCAGGAAAGCCTGTGGAAAATCAGATAGTGACTGATAAGAAGGCTGTGGAGAGAATCAACTTTTCGAAGAAGTGTGTTTGTAACGATGTACAGTCAATCTGAGGTTGGGCAAGCAAGAATTTTGGCACTGAAGTAAGCAGATTTGCAACATGAACAAAGCTATTACCATTTTGTTTTCGACTTGATATATTTGTTTATGTACAGTTAATTCACACTTAAGCCATTGTCTCTCAGTTCTTTCACGCTTTGGTCTCGAAGAGCTGAAATACCATGGTGAAGATGGTCAGTTGCAGACTAGACGTCATGTGCAAGGGGCATGTAGATCCAGCGGCTTAAGGAGACTTTTCAATACATCAGGAGCAGTAGGAGGCAGAGCAGTAAGATGAGACTAAAGGTCTGCCTCACACACAGATACGTGCACGGCAGAAAGATGTCTTGCCTGAATGTAGTATTTAGCTGACGAAGTCCTAGAAAGCAAAAGATCGAAGACTAAGCAGAAGTGGTCGAATGGAAGGGTGTGGTTGGCCACGACGGACTTTAAGCTATGTGGACAATGCGGTCAAGAGTGTGTCTACGTGTGCGTTGACACGTGGACTGATTGGACCAGATCATAGGAATCCAACTTCCCCGAAGTTGGAGTATGGTTGCCTTAATGGTGGGATAAAAAAACCGGTCAAATACACAAAACTCCACTCCCTTTGTTGGGTAGATGGGATTAATCCTTGCCTGTCTATACAGGGAGTGTCCGCAGGAGTATCAGCTTGCGTACGCGAAAAACAAACAAACAGGAATCCAACAGACCAATGACTTTGGAGGTAGTGGGATCCGCAGGCCGGTCAAAGTGAATGTTACAGTCACCAGTGATAATCTGACAGCCACTGGGTACATTACAATAAGATCAAAAATGAGAAAGTTTCTCACTAAAAGACGAGTCAGTCGAGGGGTTCTTGGAGTTAGTGGGAGGCCATACAAGCAAGGCAGGTGAAATGTCGGATGGGGAACGCAAGCATGAGTTGTCCCGGTTCAAATGATGAGTGTTGTAAATGGAGAACAAAGCGAGTTGAAGCAAACGATGTCACATCGACAACGACAAAAGCAATGCCGACACCACGGGACTGATGGAGGGAGGAGAGGGTATGGTAACCAGAGGGGGTGAAGTCACGGCACTTGGGTTCATCGTCAACAGCACGAAACTAAGTTTCAACACAGCGAAAACGTCGAAGCCATCAACATTGATGAAGCAGCCAAGTTCCTAGTGCCAGAGCCTTAGCATTGGAAATACCCTGTACCGGCGAACCCAGCTCAACGAGCTGCTCTCTAGAACACGAGTACCAGAAGAAGAAAGAAACATGGCTGGTTTTTAAAGTAGGTGAACACGGTCAGGTGGAGGAAAAAGAAAATGAACACTTCATTGAAGCAAGGAGTGTTGATGTCATGCCTAGAGTACATCACAAAGCGTTAGTTCACACAGTCAGACACCAAAAAGAGACACTGCCCTGGCATCGTACACATCACAGTAAAACAATCAGGACTGAAGCGAGGCGGCTTATATTTTTCGTCCTTTGTCGTCACCATGAACTGTCACACCCGAATTCGTATTGTCACGTCTCCACCATATAGTCACATCCAGGTTCATATTGTTACGTCTTCGCCATGTAAATCCCATCCATGCTTGTATTGTCACTCTACCATGTAAGTCATATATAGGTTCGGATTGTCACGTCTCCACCATGTACTGTCATATCCGGGTTCGTAATGTCACATCTCCATCATGTACTGTCACATCCAGGTTCGTCTTGTCACGTCTCCACCATGTACTACCATGTACTGTCACATCCAGACTCAGAGGAAATACTTATTTTGCACTGCTTTGAAGGTGTTCGATTATTCTTGGTTTGACTTAATATAGTCAGGACACAGTATAGTTCTCAGATAGTAACAGCTCTGTCTTCTTTTTTCCCCGCCTACATTTCCTCCTTTTCGTCCTGTTTTCTCCGCTGTACGACCTCTACCTCCTGACCCCTTCCTCGCCTCCGCCTCATCCCTTCCTTCACTTGTTTCTTCCCCCCCCCCCCCCCCCCCCTCAAATCCTTCCTTTACGCTGCCACCTCCCCGATTCCCTCTCCTCTATTCCCCTTCGATTTCCCTCTTTTTGTTCCCCCACAATATTGTGGTTTTGCAATGTAATCTCCCACCTAACACATCATTGTAAAGATAACCTAAAGTTCAACATGGATATATATATATATATATATATATATATATATATATATATATATATAATGCTGAACAATTAAGTAGTGGGGGAAAACAAGTCCAGGCTAACAATTCTTCAGTCATTATAGTAATGACTTGGCAATTATAGAAAAAAAACAAAAAGCAAAAAAAAAATTTTTGAAGATGAAGAAAAGGAAGGGAATAAATTAAAAATATGAGAAACCCTTCAATGGCTGCCTGAGGGAACCATCGTAATCCCTCTCGAAGACACATTTATTTGTATTGCCTGCTCCTAGGCCTTTCGTCCGCTGGATCGGACTCATCAGGGAGACACGGATGGTTGTGTCTGTTCCCTTGGTGTCAAATAGAGACACACCACAGTCCATAATTCTGCGGTGTTCTCACCACCAAGGGTTCAAAAAAGAATCCAACAGCACCCCCAAAGCAGCCAGCGAAGGGTAGTAAAATGGAATAAAACGAAAGTGTGGAGAGGACAAAAGTTGCTGAAAAACTAAAGTCATTATGCAAAAGTATAGGACAATCTTTGAGCCTATGCTAATCATATATATATATAATATAAATATATATATATTGTGTGTGTGTGTGTGTGTGTGTGGTGTTGTGTGTGTGTGTGAATAAACGAACGTCTTTCTTTCCTTCTTTTTATCAAATGCCAACACATTCCAAGTACACATTCATGGAAAAGTCAGGCAACGCGCAATCACAAACAACTCCCTGGAAACAAGGTGAAGATAGAATTACATGACAAAAAGTCAGAACAGTCTGAAAAACTACAATCACATCGTGCCCACACACTTGCGCGCGCAAAGATGCCCACCTGTGTATCTTTGGCACGAGTGCCCTCTCCTATGAGCAGGTAACTCTCGTCTCTGGACAGCTGCAGGCCGCTGGCATAGCGCAGGTTGGACACTAGCTCTCGCACGTGGTTTGGGGCTTTTCCCGGGATTGTACACCAGAACCCTGCCATAGCATTGTTTTACAGCGTGTCGTATTGCACTGTATTTTACTTCGTATCGTAACTGTATTGGGTCATGTCTCTAGGTGTTATTTAGTGTCGTACCGTATTGTACTGTATCAAAGAGTATTGCCTTTAACAGTTTAACGAGATATTGCAAAAGAAAGAGAGGTCAAAGAAAACACTTTCAGCAACGTACATCACATTTTCAGCGACTAAAGTTAGTTATCGCCTATTACCCCTCCTGGGGTACAGGCTGCCGACCAAGGACCTCCAGGCGTCTCTGTCCTGGCTTCTCTTTCCAGCTGGTTCCATGTCATTACCATGTTCCTGATGTCAGCTTCCAGGTCCCGGCGCCAGGTGCTCCTTGGCCGACCTCTTTTTCGCTTCCCTAGGGGTTCCATGTTAGGGTCTTGTCTGGTGTGTTGCTTGCAGGCTTCCGCAGTGTATGTCTAATCCAGCCCCAACGTCATTTCTTCATTTTCTGATCTGTGGGCAGCTGATTTGTTCCCTTCCATAGCTCGCTATTATTGATGGTGTCTGGCCATCGGATGCAGAGAATCTTGCGCGGGCAGTTGTTGATGAACACCTGCACTTTCTTGGTGGTGGCGACTGTAGTTCTCAAGGTATCTGCTCCATACACTAGGACTGCCTTGATGTTGGTGTTGAAGAGCCTGACTTTGGTGTTGATGGACAGATCCTTGGAGCTCCAGATGTTTCGTAGCTGCACGAACGCTGCCCTGGCCTTTCCGATCCTTGCTCTGACGTCGGCGTTTGTGCTCCCCCCTGCTTGTCGATGACACTGCCCAGGTAAGTAAAGGCTTCTACCTCCTCTAGCACCTCACTGTCCAGCATGATTGAATTGGTGCTAACAGCGTTGACCTTGAGAATCTTGTTCTTGCCTTTATGGATGTTGAGCCCTACTTGTGTCGAAGTGGCTGCTACGTTGCTTGTCCTCCTTTGCATCTGCTGTTGGATGTGCGAGAGTAGCGCCAGGTCGTCGGCGAAGTCCAAATCGTCGAGCTGCGTCCAGGGTGTCCACTGGATCCCATGTCTTCTCTGAGCTGTTATGGTCTTTATGATCCAGTCGATTGCCAGTAAAAAAAGAAATGGTGAAAGTAGACAACCTTGTCTGACGCCAGTCCTCACTTCAAATGCCTTCGTGACTCTGCAGCTCAGACCCTCATACGAGTTTCTGATGATGGTGATGATCTTGGCCGGCACACCGTAATGTCGGAGAAGCTTCCACAGGGTGTCTCGGTCTACGCTGTCAAAGGCTTTCTCGTAGTCAATAAAGTCGACATACAGGGATGAGTTCCACTCATTCGACTGATCAACAATGATGCGAAGCGTTGCGATCTGATCTGTGCAGGATCAATCTTTGCGAAAGCCATCCTGCTGGTCAAGTCAAGCATCAGCGGGATCATTTAACCTGTTTAAATTGACATTGCTGAAAACCTTTCCTGGCACAGACAGCAGTGTGATTCCTCTGTAGTTTGCGCAGTTGCAAAGGTCGCCTTTCTTGGGAATCTTGATAAGGTATCCCTGCTTCCAGTCTGCTGGCACTTGCTCCTCTTCCCAGTTCTTCCTGAAGAGAAGCCAGAGCATCTCTACTGTGGTCTCTATGTCTGTCTTCAGCACTTCTGCGGGGATATTGTCAGGTCCTGTCGCCTTTCCGTTCTTCAACTGTTTGATCTGTTTGATGGCCTTTCTAATTTCTTCTTCGGTTGGTGCACCGCAGTCTATTGGCAGGTCTGAGTCAGCCTCCTCGATGTCTGGAGGGTTCTCTGGCGATGGTCTGTTCAAAAGTTTCTCGAAGTGCTCAAACCATCTGCTGCTCTTCTGTGAGTAATATGCCTTCTCTGTCTTTTATTGGTCGAACTTCCTGTATTTTCCTGCCAGCTTCTTGGTGGTGTCATACAGTTCCTTCTTGTTTCCCTGTTTTGCTACTAACTCGGCTTCCGTTGCTAGGTCATTTACATACTTCCACTTGTCTGCCCTATTGCACTTCTTTGCTTGCTTGTTTGCTTCAGTGTATTCTGCTTGTGCTTAGGCCTTCCCTGCTCTTGTTCAGCTGTTGTTGGTTACCGTCTTCTTCTCTTTCCTTTGTTGGATCTTGCATAGGCTGTCTGCCGAGATCCATTCTTTGAGTTGGTGCTTATTGTGGCAGAGCACTTCCTGGCATGTTGATGTTACTGTCCGCTTGATCTCCTTTCACTTGTCCTCTAGTGTACCGTCTTCCTCTTCCAGTAGTTCGTGCAGTACTTAAAACTTGTTGCCAAGAGTTGTTCTATATTCTTGGATCTTGCTGAACAATTAAATAGTGGGAGAAAACAAGTGCAGGTTAACAATTCTTCAGTCATTATAGTAAGACTTGGCAAAGATTTGAATTAAAAAAAAAAAAAATTAAAGATGAAAAAAATGGGGGAATATATTATAAATATGAGAAACCCTTCACTAACAGCCTGAGGGAACCATCGTACTTCCCTTCGAAGGCAGATCTATTTGTATTGCCTGCTCCTAGGCCTTTCGTCCTGCTGGATCCCGACTCATCAGGGAGACACGGCTGATTGTGTCTGTGCTCTTGGTGTCAAATAGAGACACACCAAAGTCCATAATTCTGTGGTGTTCTCATCACCAAGGGTTCAAAAAAGAATCCAACAGCACCCCCAAAGCAGCCAGCGAAGGGTAGTAAAATGGAACAAAAGGAAAATGTGGAGAGGAAAAAAGTGCTTAAAAACTAAAAGCATTATGCAAACAGTATAAAATGTAGGGGACAATCTTTGAGCCTATGCTTGAGGATCCATTCAAGGATGCAAGGGAGATCAAAAGATATGGAACAGTGTGAGTGGTCGGCTCTGCTGTTCAATAACCCAAGCATTGTGAGTGGCTAAGAATTGTACAGAACAACCTTTACTTGGATCTCCTAAGAGATGCAATCTCCCACTGATTGACCAAACATTATACTGCTGAACAATTAAATAGTGGGAGAAAACAAGTGCATTATAGTAATGACTTGGCAAAGATTTGAATTTAAAAAAAAAAATTAAAGATGAAAAAAAAATGGGGGGAATATATTATAAATATGAGAAACCCTTCACTAGCAGCCTAAGGGAACCATCGTACTTCCCTTCAAAGTCAGATCTATTTGTATTGCCTGCTCCTAGGCCTTTCGTCCACTGGATCGGACTCATCAGGGAGACATGGCTTGGATCTTGTTAGTATCTCTCAGGACAGCTGTGCTTTACTTGTGTTGTACTGCATGTGCCGTCATCTAATTCTTCTTCAACTTCAACTTGAGCCTGGTCTCAATGAGGTGGTGGTCTGAAGCCACGTCTGCTCCTCACACTCTGCATGGATCTTCGGAATTTCTTGCTGATGCAGATGTGGTCAATCTGGTTTTCCGTTGTGTGATCTGGTGATATCCAGGTGGCCTTGTGGATGTTCTTGTGGGGGAAAACGCTGCCACCGATGACAACGTTGTTGAGTGCGCATAGGTCTGCCAGTCGTTCACCGTTCTCGTTCATGTCCCCCAGTCCATGGCTTTCCATGATGGTCTGGTTCCCCGTGTTGTCCTTTCGGATCTTGGCATTTAAGTCCCCCATCAGAATGGTGACATCTCTCTCTGGGTACTTTTCTATGATGGACTGCAGTCCGTCGTAGAACTGGTCCTTGTCAGTTTCCTCACTGTGATTTGAAGGAGCATAGCATGTATCACGTTCTTGTTGATCTTGTTCTTGGTTCTGAAGGATGCCCTGATGATTCTTGGGCCAGGAGCTTCCCACCCAATAAGCACTCTCTGAGCTGTTTTATACATCAGTGCGACTTCTTGAGAATGAGTGGCGTAGTCCTCTTTACGTTCTGAGTACAGCAGCATCTCTCCCGAGGTCAATCGTTTCTGTCCGGACTGTGTCCAGCGGGTCTCACTGACTCCAAGCAGGGTTAGGTTGTAGTTCATCTCTGCCGCTACTTGAATACCTTTCCTGTCTCAGACATGGACCTGACGTTCCATGTTCCGATGTTGGCTGCCGTGGTTCAAAGAAAGGTGGTCGGCCTTGTGGCTTCCCGAGATTTCAGGCTTTCATCACATGGCGCCATACGTCTTCTTGTCGAAGACCCATCAGTTCCCAGGGCTGAGGTGTCAATTTGATCCTTGTTTGGCGTTTCTGTACCTGTGTTTTTCTTACGGGTAGGGTAGCTGGCCCCACGCCCAACCCTCCTCCTTTATCCGGGCTTAGGACCGGCATGAATCCCAAAAAGGGTCTCCTGTCAAAGTTAGCGTCTAAGTACCATGTACAAAAAAATAAAGGAAATCACAATTCAAAAAGAGATATTATTTCTACCAAATAGCAAATGATGGCAAGAAGAAAGGAAAGACAATGAAACAACAGACAACAGATATTCAACGACTCGCCGCACAATTTCCTTTGACGTAACCTGGATGTTCTCTCCAGACAACCATGCAAACAGCCGCCTCGTTGACAACTGGTAGGTGAGTGTTTTGTTTGTACTCTGCAGATGTGACATTTTGGGATTTGTTTTGTTTGTTTATTTATTTGTTTGTTTTACCTGGCAGTCGAGTCGTGTGTTTATGTTCAACAGATGAGTCGTTTTATTAGTACTCGGCACATGAGCCGATTTGTTTGTACTTTCCAGATAAGATGCTTTGTTTGTACTTAGTGTTGTAGCCATTTTGCATGTGGTTGGCAGATAAGCCGTTATATTCATTCTTGGCAGATGAACAGTCAGTCGTGCTTCTTATGCTCAGCATATGAGACATTTTGTTTGTATTTGGCAGATTTACCGTTTTGTTTGCGCTTTTCAGGTGGCATGTTTTGTTTTTATTTGTCAGACAAGCAATGCGCCTTTGTTTCTACTTAGCTAGATGAAAGGGTTTGATCGTATTAGGCGGATGAAACGTTTTCTTCTTCTCTCTTTTTTTTTATTTTTTTTTTTTCATGCAGATACATGACATTCACATATACATATACATAAACTAGAAAGAAAACAACCACCATACATACATACACATATAAAACAGATCACCAGATGAGAATTTAAGGTAGTACAACATATGAGTCCAATTGCATAATATAAGACAGGTGTAAATACATTTATGAACATATTCAAACGTTTTATGAATTTTTTCACACACACACACACACACACACACACACACACACGCGCGCGCGCTCGCGCGCGCGGGGGGGCCCCCAATCTGTACGCATCTGTATAAACATTTGGGAGTGTTAAGTCTAAAAGGGAAAGTGAACCACAAAGACTTCAAAAGAAAAAGGAAAAGGTTAACCTACAATATAGTAGCATTGAAATGATATATTATGACAGAAGCATAACTAGCCATGATTATTACACAAAATACACGAACATTTAGACATGGGAAAATAAGGGTTTGTATGTCGGCCATTTTTCAAAAAAGTTGTATAGCATAAGCTTAAATATGCATTATGTTGCTCGATTTTTATATCTATAGTTCAATATTTTAAAAAAAAGATGTTTGTGGAAGGCTTCCTTCTAATTTGCATGTGTATACGTAATGATTTGTTAGTAATATAATGAAATATAAAATATCATCAATATTGATAGTCACATCGAAGCCCAATAATGTTAAGGATGCCGTTAATTCATATTCTCTGCGTTGACACATTTTTCTTTAATTAAACCAACAAGAGAATTCCAAAACTGTTGAACATAAGCACATTTCCAAAGCATATGGTCAATACTATCTTTACATAAACCACAAAAACTACATTTATCATTATCAGCCACTCCCATTTCTTTTAAAATAACATTAGTACCTAGACACCTATGCAATATTTTCAGCTGAAACCATTTCCACTTTTTGTCTCTAACTTTATGTACATTCAAGAAGCATAATTTCCAGTTATGACGAACCAACATTTTCTGATCCCATTGTCACAAAATTTTCCTCGTAAATTATTATCAATCATATATCATAGTATAATCCAGAGCCTTTACGAATGGCGAACAGTTTAATGAAGTGTTAACTTTATACATTTATTGTTCTCAACAACAATATTAGATTTTCTTATGTAGTCATTTATAGCTGACATATAGCCAGTAAAGTAAGGAAATTAATGTTTAGATTATACTTTTCCCAAAACATCTATGAGACAGAAAATGTCCATTTTCATTAAAAAAAAAACTGAGCAAGATGAAAAACGTCTTTGTTATCCAGTATTTTAGACACAATATATTTTTGTCCAATTTGAATTCGGTTGTTGTAGCAAAATGGCTCAGCAAGAAATTCAGCAGAGGTTTTTGGTGTACATTTGTAAAAAAAAAAAAAGTTCTATAAGCATCAAAGACGTCTTTTTAAAAAAAAAAGGTTATATAAAGTAAATTTTGAAACTAATTCTGGACCATATTTGTTCAAAATTGGAAACTTAGGGAAATTAGTAAGTAAAATGTCTTTCCATTCATGGGCCGATTTTTCAGCCCTGCGAATCCAGATAATTTAAGAGATGTGACGAATGTTTTAAAGTCAGGAAGGCCAATACCACCATTTTAACACTTTTGTGAGCTATTTTCCGACCGATTTTGTCCGGTTTTTTATTCCAGACAAATTGATAACATACTTGTTGACAAGTTTGAAAAAAGACATCAGGAGTATTTGGCAGAAGTAACCACAGATGAGTCAGTTTTGACAGAATTATGGATTTTTAAATTGCAACTCTGCCAAGAGGCGTTATCTGGCGTTTTACCCATATCTAAAAAGTACTTAACATCGGCTAGTCTTTCTGAATAATTAATATTTAAAGAATCTTTCAAATTATTCGTAAACCATACACCAAGTATTCGAAATTTGGATGGATTCTAATCAAAGTCTAAATGCTCTAAATATCGGATTTTACAGTTTTTTCTACTTCCCACATATTACACTTGACTTACCCAAATTCATACAAAGACCTGAGACCAAGCCAAATCTATATAGAATACCAATACATGTTTCAAAAGACTTACGATCTCCTGCAAGCAGGAACTCTGTATCATCAGCGTACTGTGACAGTTTGTGTTCTACATCATTAATTGTAATTCCTTGAATATCAAGTTTTCCCTAACTATTATTGCTAGTATTTCTACACATAACACAAACATGAAGGGAGAAATTGGGTCCTCTTGTCTACAACCTCTTTTTACGTTAAACCAGTTTGAGACCTGACCGTTTACGATGACACACGACTTAATGTTTTTATAAAAAGTCCTTATCCATTTGCATATATTATTTTTAAAACCAAAAACTTCTAGTACTTTAAACATGAATTCCCAATTTACCGAATGAAAAGCTTCTTCGAAATCTATATTTAATAACAACCCAGCTAAGGTATATTCATCCAAATAAGCAATAGTATCATAAATCAGTCGTAAATTATCACCAATATATCTGTTTTTAATAAATCCTGTTTGGTCTTCGTTAACAATGTTTGGTAGTACTGATTTAATTCGATTTGCTATGCATGACGATCCAATTTTATATACGACATTTAAAAGTGAAATTGGTCTCCAGTTTTTAAGTATTGTCTTGGTTTATCACCTTTGGGAATCGATGTGATAATTCCTTCTTTTTGTACACTGGCCAGTTCCTCTTTTCTGAAACTTGCGTTTAAAGCTCTGACAACGAATATACCAATCTTAGTCCAGAAAACCTTTAAAAATTCTGTGGTAAAACCGTCAGAGCCAGGGCGTTTATTATTTATTACTCATGTTCTTCAGGGCATATGTTGCTTCCTCTAAAGTAATCTCTCCCTCTAAATCGTTTGCTTCTGTTTCCTCTAGACAAGGGACGTTATTCACTAAGTTATTTATTTCACAATCCTGGACATTGTCTTCTGTATAGAATGACTGGTAAAACTTCTGCACCTCTTGAAGGATATCCTTTTGATTTGTTAAAGTGTTTACCTTGTTCATCGATGATCTTAGCCATATTCTTCTGACAAAATGCCGCTATTCTAAATTGCAAAAAAACTACTAACTTTCTCCCCTTCCGCTATCCATCTAGCTCGTGATCTTAATAATACTCCTTCTATTCGTTTTTCTCTAATTTCTTTCAGCTCTTCTTTTTTCATATTATATTTCTAACATCATCCTCATTCTTTTTCTCAACTTTTTCTAATGTACAAATATCTTGCTCTAATTGTTTTTCTATTTCCATAGTTTTCTTCTTTTTCATCGTAGCATACGAAATTGTTTTAGATCTTATTTTCATCAATAAAAAATCGAGAAAAATGTCGTCAGAAACAGAGAATTGTAAGTCTTCATCTCGCAAATTGTTTTCATTTATGTTTACTGCATATTCTTCTTCAATGTTTTTCAATTTCGTCATTTATTTCATCTACATACGCTTTATCGTTTAAAAGAGATGAACTGAACTTCCAAAAGGTATTATGCTTTACATAATTGTCATTGAATTCGGTTTAAGAAGTACAGCGGAATGATCTGTTCTATATCCGCATTCGATATCAGCGTCATCTACAAATGAAACCACAGAATCTGAAATTTTAAAAAAAATCTAACCTCGCCTGTTGAAGGATTGGTTCTTCTCAATGTGTAGCGGATACAATCAGGATTTAACTGACGCCAAATATCGTTTAAATCTAAATTATCGATAATGTTTTCGGCAGTCTAATTTACTTTAGGGTTATTAGTATGTTTGGAATTACAATAGTCTCGAGAAGGATCAAGAAGTAGATTAAAATCTCCTGCTATTATCATATTTTTTAGTATTAAACCCATCAATCTTTTCTTTCAGTTTATGATAAAACCCAGGATCATCTCTGTTAGGGCCATATATGTTAACAAAAAGAAAATTGCTCTTATGCATTTTAATCAATACCATGACATAATTTCCAATTGTATCTTTCATTACACGTTTGACTTTGAATTCGAAATTATTATTAAACACAGAGTAACTTTTAATCAAGACTGGCACAGCCTTTTAAACTTAAATAAAGTCAGACAAATACATAGACGAACAATCTAATAGTGGGGGAAAAAACAAGCGCAGGCCAACAACTGAACTGTCTTCATAGTAATGACTTGGCAAAGATTTGGACTTAAGGGGGGTTTGAAGATGGAGAAACTGGGAATATGAAATTAAGAAAATATGTTACAGATATGAAAACTCTTCGCTAGCTGCATAAGGAACCATCGCAATCCCTTTTGAAGGCAGATATATTTGTATTGCCTGCTCCGAGGCCTTTCGTCCGCTGGGTCGTAACTCATCGGGGAGACACAGCTGGTTGTGTCTGTGCTCCTGGCGTCAAATAGAGACACACCACAGTCCATAATACTGTGGTGTTCTCACCACCAAGGGTGCAAAAAAGAATCCAATAGCACCCCCAAAGAGCCAGTGAAGAGTAGTAAATGAAACGAAACGAAAGTGTGGCGAGGAAAAAAAGTTGCTGAAAAACTAAAGGCATTATGCAAATAGTATAAAATGTAGGGACAATCTTTGAGCCTACGCTTGAGGATCCACCCAAAGATGCAAGGGAGATCAAAAGACAAACACACAGATGGACAGAAACAAATACAAATAACCTCAATTAAAAGTACCTTTTTCTTTACCTTCATATTTTCAAGTTAACCTCAATTTAATCAAAAAAAAATCGGAAATGAAATGAGGCCGGGAACAGTAAACAAGTGGGGTATGTTTTGCTCCCATAAGAAAACCTAACACAGAGTAACTTTTATTCAAGACTGGCACAGCCTTTTAAACTTGAATAAAGTCAGACAAATACATAGACGAACAATCTAATAGTGGGGGGAAAAAAACAAGTGCAGGCCAACAACTGAACTGTCTTCATAGTAATGACTTGGCAAAGATTTGGACTTAAGGAGGGGGGGGGGGGGGGGGTTTGAAGATGGAGAAACTGGGAATATGAAATTAAGAAAATATGTTACAGATATGAAAACTCTTCCACTGGCTGCATAACGGAACCATCGCAATCCCTTTTGAAGGCAGATACATTTGTATTGCCTGCTCCGAGGCCTTTCGTCCGCTGGGTCGTAACTCATCAGGGAGACACGGCTGGTTGTGTCTTGCGCTCCTGGCGTCAAATAGAGACACACCACAGTCCATAATACTGTGGTGTTCTCACCACCAAGGGTGCAAAAAAGAATCCAATAGCACCCCCAAAGCAGCCAGCGAAAAGTAGTAAATGAAACGAAACGAAAGTGTGGAGAGGAAAAAAGTTGCTGAAAAACTAAAGGCATTATGCAAATAGTATAAAATGTAGGGGACAATCTTTGAGCCTACGCTTGAGGATCCACCCAAAGATGCAAGGGAGATCAAAAGACAAACACACAGATGGACAGAAACAAATACAAATAACCTCAATTAAAAGTACCTTTTTTCTTTACCTTTATATTTTCAAGTTAACCTCAATTTAATCAAAACAAAATCGGAAATGAAATGAGGCAGGGAACAGTAAACGATAAACAGTAAACAAGTGAGGTATTTTTTGCTCCCATAAGAAAACCTAACACAGAGTAACTTTTATTCAAGACTGGCACAGCCTTTTAAACTTGAATAAAGTCAGACAAATACATAGACGAACAATCTAATAGTGGGGGGAAAAACAAGCGCAGGCCAACAACTGAACTGTCTTCATAGTAATGACTTGGCAAAGATTTGGACCTAAGGAGGTCGGGAGTTTGAAGATGGAGAAACTGGGAACATGAAATTAAGAAAATATGTTACAGATATGAAAACTCTTCACTAGCTGCATAAGGGAACCATCGCAATCCCTTTTGAAGGCAGATATATTTGTATTGCCTGCTTCAAAGCCTTTTGTCCGCTGGGTCGGAACTCAAAAAATACCCCACTTGTTTACGGTTTATCGTTTACTATTCCCTGCCTCATTTCATTTCCGATTTTGTTTTGATTAAATTGTGGTTATTTGTATTTGTTTCTGTCCATCTGTGTGTTTGTCTTTTGATCTCCCTTGCATCTTTGGGTGGATCCTCAAGCGTAGGCTCAAAGATTGTCCCCTACATTTTATACTATTTGCATAATGCCTTTAGTTTTTCAGCAACTTTTTTCCTCCTCCACACTTTCGTTTCGTTTCATTTACTACTCTTCGCTGGCTGCTTTGGGGGTGCTATTGGATTCTTTTTTGCACCCTTGGTGGTGAGAACACCACAGTATTATGGACTGTGGTGTGTCTCTATTTGACGCCAGGAGCGCAGACACAACCAGCCGTGTCTCCCTGATGAGTTCTGACCCATCGGACGAAAGGCCTCGGAGCAGGCAATACAAATTATCTGCCTTCAAAAGGGATTGCGATGGTTCCCTTATGCAGCTAGTGAAGAGTTTTCATATCTGTAACATATTTTCTTAATTTCATGTTCCCAGATTCTCCATCTTCAAACTCCCCCCCCCCCCCCCCCCCCCCCTCCTCCTTAAGTCCAAATCTTTGCCAAGTCATTACTATGAAGACAGTTCAGTTGTTGGCCTGCGCTTGTTTTTTTCCCCCACTATTAGATTGTTCGTCTATGTATTTGTCTGACTTTATTCAAGTTTAAAGGCTGTGCCAGTCTTGAATAAAAGTTACTCTGTGTTAGGTTTTCTTAAGGGAACAAAAACAAGTGGGGTATTTTTTGTTCCCTGCCTCATTTCATTTCCGATATTATTAAACAGTATTGCAACCCCTCTTGACTTTGATGTATGGTTTGAAAAAAAACCTGATATCCCCATTCCGCTAAAACATAACCTTCCATCTTTTTCTCAAAATGCGTATCTTGTAAAAAAATAGACAGAATATTTCTTATTTCTTAAATAATGGAAAACATCCCGTCTTTTCTGCAGATTGTTAAGCCCTTGACAATTTACTGAAAGAACTGATATACTACTATCCATGTCTTAAGTAAATTTTAATGAATACATTGTTTTTTAAATAATAAAAACTTTACATTATTTCCGTCAAACAATAAACAATCCCAAATAGAAGGAAACATCCAATCACTGCAAAAAAGACAAAGTGAATAAACCATGAAGACAATAAAATGACTCCCTTTGTAACGCAATTTATCATATCCTGGTGAATCGACGAACACATAACGAAGACGGAGTAGGACAAACATCATGTACAATAATCTTGCAAACAACAAACAATGGAAACGTGTAGAAAATCGCTTGACTAGGCACAAGCGAGCATTGGGGTGCGTGTCGACAAAAAAAAACACAACAAACAAACAAAAACGACCACTATGGGTCATACCAGGGCTTGGGACTGAGACAAGTCCAAGAAACATCAATAGCAAAGAATATGTAATCATACATACAAAGATATATTTTTTCTTTCCTCCCCCCCCCCCCCCTTCTCTCTCTTTTTTTTAATAACAAGCGAAAAACACGAGGGGCCAGAGAGAGAGAGAGAGAGAGAAGAGAGAGGAGGGGGGGGGTCACAATACAATGAAATGTAACTGTCATTCCCTGATTTTCATTCTTTTTTTGTACAAACATGTGCAACCGCGCACAATCGTGACTAAAAAACTCAAACGTATTTTATGCCAGTAAATGCAAAAGTAACATATTTTCAGGGATGAAAACATTTTTATAAATAAGCAGACATATTTGGTCGAAAGATGTGAGGAAAAAAAATTCGTGGATGACAATGTATGGAATATATATATAAACTGAGACACATATCAGTTGGTGTCAGTATCTGTGGTTCGATGGTAACACAGGAATAGCCACAATGGCCCCTATGAGCGTTATGAAACGTTTTCTTTGTATTTTGTCGAGAGTAGAAGATGAAGAGGGAATGAACTAAAATAAAAATAAAAACTTTGACAGACAGCGTGCACCTTACCTTCCCGAGGAATCTCCTTCCAGAAGGATGTCCAGTGAGTTAGTTCTGTTGTACTTGGCGGAGGAGGAGGTGAAGAAGATGGTGCCGTCCGTTGCTATAGCCAGGTCGTTGATGAAGCCCAGAGGTTTCTGGTTCACTATCATCGATCCCTGCACCAGCGTCCTGAAGGCTCCTGTGAGCAGACAACATGTTCCAGCCAGTCGCTGTAGGTTGGTAGTGCTGAGCTGCGTTCACTTGACCTGGATCGGATGGGGTCATATATGTAGAGTGGGCTGATTCGGGTTGGATTGGGCTTCGTTGAGTTGCGCTGGGCTGTGTCAGATGGCCATTTTAATTGTATGGGGTTGGGTCGATAATGATACGTTCGATGGGTTAGATGTGGTCTTGTTGGCTCAGGTTGGCCTGGTTTGGGAAAGGGATCTAGATGGATCGGTCAACTTTGAGTAAACTGTGTAGAGTTGGCTGAGCTTCAAACTATCACCTCCCCGCCCCCACCCGCAACCCCACTTCTTTCTGCCAGTGTCCTACACCCATTCTCAACCCATCCCTA
>CM031598.1:73869025-73906525 GCA_018398815.1 Conus ventricosus
GTGTGTGTGTGTGTGTGTGTGTGTGTGTGTGTGTGTGTGTGTGTGAGAGAGAGAGAGAGAGAGAGAGGGGGGGGGACAGACAGACAAGCTGGCAGGCAGGCAGACAGACAGATAATACCGACCGCAACTTTTGGTGGACATTCGAAGAATTTTTCGGATGTGTCCATTAGGTCGAATCTCTACCACCCATCCGTTCTGCAGACCGGTGTAGATGTAACCTGCACAGGCCGCCCAGCATGGGCAGGCAACACACGACTGGGATCACGTCACTTGATTTCATCCGGCAATACAAAGTGTTGGGTTGATGGCACGCTGGAAATAACTACGTGAATGAATACGCATACTGTATGTCCATACTATGTATGTGTACACTGCATGTGCATACTACGTACACACATACATCACATACTGTTATGTGCTCACTGTGTACATGTCACAGCAGACTACTACGAATTGGTTGAATCGCCGATTCAGCCACTGAGATTGGAGTTTCTACTAGTAGGATCCTCGATGTTACCAGCAGAGATGCGACCCAAATTTCTGGCATGACAACCTCCGATTCTACCAGACCTATCTACGATTTAAACCACAGAGATCACGACTTAAACATTGTGTATCAGATTCAACAGAAAAAATGGTTTGTCACATGGATAAAGTTAATACTTATCGCTCCAGTTTAAATCTTTTTGGGAAATGTAAATATAAAACAAGAATGCCATGCTCAACAACTTACAAAGAAACACACTCGGTGACTTGCCTTGTAAATGAGTAAAGTATTGTTTACTCGTAAACTTTTCTGTGGCTTTTGAAAGAAAAATGAAGGAATCAACTGTTGTTACGGTGTCGTCCACATGACATCATCTAAAGCAACTATTTGATAGTGTCTAATATAATTATCTTCTGTGTAGACAACAGGACAGGGCAGGATGTCTTCTTGCGGCAGAGCACAAATTGGCGTCCTGTTTTTTACAGTTTAAACATTTCAAACACCACACTTTAAAGTGAGTGCGTCCAGGACACCTTTTCCTCTTCTGCACCTGAAGTACGCCAAAGTTGTTTTTTTTTTCATATCCTTCTTGGGTTCTATGGAACGTACCCTTCTTTGATCATATGAATTCATGGTATGCTCTGCTTCAGCAGACTGTAAAATGTCCTCTTTCAGGGGACCGGAATAGCTCAGTTGGTAGAGCGCCGGACTCGTGATCCTGGGTTGCGGGTTCGAATTTCGGTACAGGGGGATTTTTCCCTCGGAGTTAACATTGGTTCTGACTCCGTTCCCCACACAGTCCTTCGAATGAGACTATAAACCGAGGTTCCGTGTGTGAACGCATGCACATCTTGCACACACGTAAAATCCCATCACCAACTTTCGGAAGAGAAGGCCAGTTTGGCCGTTGGTATGGATGACACGTTACACATAGCATGCACCTTCCCCGAAGATGGAGTATGGCTGCCTTAACGGCGAGATAAATAACGGTCATACACACAAAACTCCACTGCCTGTCCATTTTATTTTGGCTGTATCACGTTCCATCCTTAAACAAAGTTTATAGAACAGACTGACTACACAGCAAGGTGAACAAAGTTAACTTGCAACACTTAAGAAGTGAGAATCGTTGAAAGTTCTGACCAGACAATGAACACCTTTTGTCACGATCTGACCTGTTCATGACGTGACCTTCACATGCCTGTATGGGTTTGACAGTCCTGAAGGGGCTCGTGTAGTCGGCTGGGCAATACAGTAGACTAGTCAGGAGCAATGAGATCATCAAGGGCTGTTGGATTCAGAATCTTTCAAATGAAGTCTGTTTCTATCGGCAGAAACTTGGATCGTGATCTCTGCCGGTACGTTGCCGGAGCCCTAGCTGAAGAAACTCCGATCTCAGTCTCTCCCGGTAGAGACTGCCATCACGCCGATGGTCATACATGAGGACGCCCCCTACAACATGCAACTCCAGGCATACAATTTCAATGCTTATAACTGCATGTACACATCGCGTGCATCTTATTCATACTGTTTCTATAGATTGCAGATATCTGTAAACATACTACAAATATATTTTTGTATGTACACACACACACACACACACACACACACACACACACACACACACACACACACACACTCACTCACTCACACACTCACTCATCCACATTGCATGATCTGTTGTGACGAAGAAGTCGTCGTACAATGATATCATCTAAATTCGTTCAAGCAGAATGTAACAAATGCCAAATAGAAAACATGAATACATAAACAAATAAATAAATGGAAGAAAGATAAAAACAAAAGAAAGAAGTTGATGGTTGTCAGTGGTAATGGGAAAACCTACGGTTGACGACCACCATGGACACTGGCCCCACTATCCTGTTCTCCACGTATCTCTTGGCCTTGGCCAGCCAGTGGTTGGTGGACAGTGTCCCCTCCAGGGCTGGAGGCGTCGGCAGTCTGCAACACATGGCAAACAGCCGTGTCAGTGAGCACTGACCTTGGTTATACACCACACCACCACAGTGAGCACTGACCTTGGTCACACACCACACCACCACAGTGAGCACTGACCTTGGTCACACACCACTCCACCACAGTAAGCACTGACCTTGGTCATACACCACTCCACCACAGTAAGCACTGACCTTGGTCATACACCACTCCACCACAGTAAACACTGACCTGGTCATACACCACTCCACCACAGTAAGCACTGACCATGGTCATACACCACTCCACCACAGTAAGCACTGACCTTGGTCATACACACTCCAGCACACCTCACAGTAAGAGCACTGACCTTGGTCATACACCACTCCACCACAGCAAGCACTGACCATGGTCATACATGATGCCACCACAGTAAGCACTGACCTTGGTCATACATGATGCCACCACAGCAAGCACTGACCTTGGTCATACATGATGCCGCCACAGTAAGCACTGACCTTGGTCATACATGATGCCGCCACAGTAAGCACTGACCTTGGTCATACATGATGCCGCCACAGTAAGCACTGACCTTGGTCATACATGATGCCGCCAACATGTAAGCACTGACCTTGGTCATACATGATGCCACCACAGTAAGCACTGACCTTGGTCATACATGTTGCCGCCACAGTAAGCACTGACCTTGGTCATACATGATGCCGCCACACCATTTGTTTCTCTCTACCTTCTTGTACTACTGATACTACTACTACTACTGCTTCTACCACCACCACCTCCACCACTTCACTAATAAAATTGCAATAATGAGGAGAAGAAGAAGAGAACAATAAGGGAAGAGAGGACAGAAATATTTTAGTAGGCCCCTTTGCATGTCAGGCGAATGTGGTGGTAGGTGTAACACGCCAGACTCACTAAAATAATGCACTGAGGAAGAACAAGCACACTCCACATGGCGTTGAGCAGCTCACACTTTGAAAACTACTGTAGTGCCTGTGAGTATGTCGTACTCTTTTTTTTTTCTTTTCTTTTTTGTACAGTACACGCTCACACCACTACTTCAACCCGTGCTGAGTGCACCGTCTCCAAGTAACAAACTACACCCGTTCACGCTGAAAACACCATCAAAACTATCATGGGATATTGAAAGCGGGGTAATTTGAACTAACTTCTACAAGGTCCAGTAGTGTCCCTTGACTGTTTTCCTGTAAAAACCAAACGGGATTGTTGAGGAGCAAAAAGTGCTAAGAAAATTTGTGTAAACATACACATAACCGAGGCTAAAATTAATTTGACCCAGTTAGTGGAAGAGATTTTTTTTCAAGTGTGTGGAAATATTGTTTAGGAAAAGGCCGGGTACTTTGGTTTGGCCGGTAGCTGGTGAAATACACTGGTTCTTGCTACATAAAGTTAGTTCTTACAGCATACGCGAAAATCACTACAGTGGTGTTTTGGGCGTACGATCTGAGCATTACAGTTGTGTTTGGGGCACGGTAGCCGGCATTTATAGCTATTAACATCGGCAGTACTTTGAAGGAAGGAAATCGGACATTCAGGGAAAATACAAAGAGTTGTTTCCCTTTAACACTTAGCCAGCGTATTTTTCAGTTGGTGTGTGTGTGTGTGTGTGTGTGTGTGTGTGTTGTGTGGTTGTGCGTGCGTGCGTGCGTGCGAGCGTGCGTGCGTGCGTGCGTGCGTGCGTGCGTGCGGTGTGTGTGTGTGTGTGTGTGTGTATGCGCGCGCGCGCTTAGTTGTTTTTGTTTGTTTTTTTTATAATTTTGAACGAAATCGAAAAAGGTTAAAGTTCATTTCTAAACAGGGTACCTGCATGACGAAATTGAAGCAAGAGCGAAGATTGAATTACTGAGACGACAAACGAAAGAATAAATAAATTACAAACACAGCGCGTTTTGGCCTATTTGGTCAAGACAAATAACATTCAAAACAATGAAATCAAAGGATTGAAACACAGTCTCTTCGAACTGTGCTCAAAAAGTCTATAGACTGGAACCCAGGCTAACGGATAGACAAAACGGGTTTACAAAAAAAAAGTAATGATAATATTAATAATAATATCAATAATAACAATTATAAGAATAATATCATTATCATTGTTATTATTATCATTATTATTATTGTCATTATCATTTGTACTATATCCATTATTATTGTTATTATTCTCATTAATGGCAGTATAATCATGTAATGATCATACAAACAATAACAACAATAGTGACTGTGGTAAGGACAACAATCATACGAACAGAAAAAGAGGATAGAAGAGGTAGGAGAGGAGTGTTACAATAGTATGGATATAGCAATTATAAACAAAGGAGAAAGGATTGTTACAATAGTATGGATATAGCAATTATAAACAAAGGAGAAAGGATTGTTACAATAGTATGGATATAGCAATTATAAACAAAGGAGAAAGGATTGTTACAATAGTATGGATATAGCAATTATAAACAAAGGAGAAAGGATTGTTACAATTGTATGGATATAGCAATTATAAACAGAGAAAGGAAAACAGAGAAAAAGGAGAAGGATAACATAAATAATGGGAAAACATAGTGAGATAGAATCTAATAATTATAACAATAGTTACAATAATAATGATATAAGAAATGGGTAAGATAGTAATATAAAATCTATGAAATTACTAAAAAAAATGCTAAGAAATTTAGAAAATGCAAATGAAATTATGTGCGTTATATGCTGTGAACGATGACAGTGTTGTTCATAATCAATACCATTGTCATACTGCTGTAAATGCTCTCGTTATTAATAGTAGTAGTATCTAGATGTTGATGATCAATTTATCATTATCATTATCATTCTCTTGAACACTTTCATCATGAACACTATACGACGAATTTCATTCCATTTGTATTTTCTCAATTTCTGTGCATTAGTATCATTCTTTGATTTTTATCTTACTATCATTCTTTTTTCTACATCACTATTATCATTACCACTGTGATTATCATCATAAGTATTGGTATGTTTCTTAGAAGTAAATTTGTCCTTGCTCTTGGTTAAACTTTGATTAAAGTTCCCACAGGCAGTGAACTATCAGAGGTTCACCATGACCAGGGCACGGCATGATGGAAGGCAGCGCCCATCCACGCCTCTCCTCACGCCGTCTTTAACCTTCCCTGAACTGAATGCATTTACTGCTGGATGGACAAGGACAGTTTTCCAAACGACAAGATTCAGTCTCACTTGTTGTTCAAACTCACAATCGTCAGCTCCGCAGGCTACGCAGACAAACGCTCTAACCATTTGACTACGGTCTCCTCTATGAAAGGATACTGAAAATTTCCGTTGCCATTTATGAATCATTTTTTTTTTTTTTTTTGGACTGCTACGGAAAAATATCAGTGCAGTCACACGATCAGTAGACAAGGTTTTCGTTTAACAGTTTACTCTGCAAGCTATTCTACCAATCATCAGATTGATGGAGTCCATGAAGTGTTTGACAGATAGTAAAAATGAACAGTTGAATAGCTTTGGGTCAAGCGAAATTGATTCGCAATAGATGGCGTTTTCACCTGTTATCAAGGACACTGAAATAGCAGCGTTACTGAGAACAAGTCAAAATATAAACACACAAAACAAAGCGCAAAGTAAAGTCTATTTAAGACATCATGAAAAACACACAAGTAAATTTTCGTCAATTACGTGTTCTTCAGATGATACATGCAAAAGACATGAAACAATGTACAAATCAATATTCTACAGATGACTGTCAGCATGAAAATGAAGATGTTCAGTTTGTTTCAAATTCACATCCCTCTGATCAATTCTTCCCGATGATTGTGCTACTAGACGCTGTAAGTAAGCCGGAGCATCTACTATGAAGAAAACTATTGACAGGCCAATCTGGGAACACCTTCATTGACGTGAACTATACAACTGACCTGCACAGTGCTCCTTACCACAGAAACCATGCAACTGATAATGGCATCGACAACTGTGGTATGCTGCACTATCCTTTCCAAAATCCCCCCCCCCCCCCCCCCCCCTTCCCATCTTCTCTTTTTCCATACTTTGTTTGCATGCCCGAGTGTCCGTCTGTCAAACTGTGGCTTAATCTCTGTGCGTATATGCATGTGCGTGCGTGCGCGCGCGCGCGTGTGTGTGTGTGTGTGTGTGTGTGTGTGTGTGTGTGTGTGGTGCGTGCGTGCGTGCGTGCGTGCGTGCGTGCGTGCGTGCGTGTGTGTGTGCAGCTTATTTCGTTGCCTCTCTCTCTTTTATTTAGTTCGATTCATCAATTTTGGAAACCTTTGATTAATTTAACACTGTTCGTTTGAAAACATCTATGGACATTAACGCGAATCCGGCGCTAAAATTATATTTTAAAAAAATGATGGACATCCCATCATTTCATTCGTCCTAAGAAAGTGTCTCAGAATATTGATCGATTTTCATCACATCACCACCCAAGATGTTTTTTAAGTATTCAGCATCAGGCTGTGACATATTCATATCAGGATGCCTGCTACAATCCTTGCTTCAGCTTCAAGTATAAGATAATGTGATATAATATAATATGATATGATATAATATAATATAATATAATATAATATAATATAATATAATATAATATAATATAATATAATATAATATAATATAATATATATAATATAATGTAATATGATATGATATGATATGATACAATATAATGTATAATGTAGTTTTACATAACAGAATATAAGATGATATAATACAATACAACACAATATAGCCTAGTTTTAGCGGCGCTCGTTATCAAGTAGCACATGCACTTGTTTTCCAAGAGGACTGAAAGGACAGAAAACAAAACAGAAAAGAAAAGATGAATGAAAGAAAGAAACATGAAGGAAAGAGGGAATGAAAGGAACACCAGCAACGTCTGTATCAAACCTCTGTGTCACAATTCTTCATTAAGGCTGTTTATGAAACGTCTGTATCAAACCTCTGTGTCACAATTCTTCATTAAGGCTGTTTATGAAACGTCTGTATCAAACCTCTGTGTCACAATTCTTCATTAAGGCTGTTTATGAAACGTCTGTATCAAACCTCTGTGTCACAATTCTTCATTAAGGCTGTTTATGAAACGTCTGTATCAAACCTCTGTGTCACAATTCTTCATTAAGGCTGTTTATGAAACGTCTGTATCAAACCTCTGTGTCACAATTCTTCATTAAGGCTGTTTATGAAACGTCTGTATCAAACCTCTGTGTCACAATTCTTCATTAAGGCTGTTTATGAAACGTCTGTATCAAACCTCTGTGTCACAATTCTTCATTAAGGCTGTTTATGAAACGTCTGTATCAAACCTCTGTGTCACAATTCTTCATTAAGGCTGTTTATGAAACGTCTGTATCAAACCTCTGTGTCACAATTCTTCATTAAGGCTGTTTATGAAACGTCTGTATCAAACCTCTGTGTCACAATTCTTCATTAAGGCTGTTTATGAAACGTCTGTATCAAACCTCTGTGTCACAATTCTTCATTAAGGCTGTTTATGAAACGTCTGTATCAAACCTCTGTGTCACAATTCTTCATTAAGGCTGTTTATGAAACGTCTGTATCAAACCTCTGTGTCACAATTCTTCATTAAGGCTGTTTATGAAACGTCTGTATCAAACCTCTGTGTCACAATTCTTCATTAAGGCTGTTTATGAAACGTCTGTATCAAACCTCTGTGTCACAATTCTTCATTAAGGCTGTTTATGAAACGTCTGTATCAAACCTCTGTGTCACAATTCTTCATTAAGGCTGTTTATGAAACGTCTGTATCAAACCTCTGTGTCACAATTCTTCATTAAGGCTGTTTATGAAACGTCTGTATCAAACCTCTGTGTCACAATTCTTCATTAAGGCTGTTTATGAAACGTCTGTATCAAACCTCTGTGTCACAATTCTTCATTAAGGCTGTTTATGAAACGTCTGTATCAAACCTCTGTGTCACAATTCTTCATTAAGGCTGTTTATGAAACGTCTGTATCAAACCTCTGTGTCACAATTCTTCATTAAGGCTGTTTATGAAACGTCTGTATCAAACCTCTGTGTCACAATTCTTCATTAAGGCTGTTTATGAAACGTCTGTATCAAACCTCTGTGTCACAATTCTTCATTAAGGCTGTTTATGAAACGTCTGTATCAAACCTCTGTGTCACAATTCTTCATTAAGGCTGTTTATGAAACGTCTGTATCAAACCTCTGTGTCACAATTCTTCATTAAGGCTGTTTATGAAACGTCTGTATCAAACCTCTGTGTCACAATTCTTCATTAAGGCTGTTTATGAAACGTCTGTATCAAACCTCTGTGTCACAATTCTTCATTAAGGCTGTTTATGAAACGTCTGTATCAAACCTCTGTGTCACAATTCTTCATTAAGGCTGTTTATGAAACGTCTGTATCAAACCTCTGTGTCACAATTCTTCATTAAGGCTGTTTATGAAACGTCTGTATCAAACCTCTGTGTCACAATTCTTCATTAAGGCTGTTTATGAAACGTCTGTATCAAACCTCTGTGTCACAATTCTTCATTAAGGCTGTTTATGAAACGTCTGTATCAAACCTCTGTGTCACAATTCTTCATTAAGGCTGTTTATGAAACGTCTGTATCAAACCTCTGTGTCACAATTCTTCATTAAGGCTGTTTATGAAACGTCTGTATCAAACCTCTGTGTCACAATTCTTCATTAAGGCTGTTTTGAAACGTCTGTATCAAACCTCTGTGTCACAATTCTTCATTAAGGCTGTTTATGAAACGTCTGTATCAAACCTCTGTGTCACAATTCTTCATTAAGGCTGTTTATGAAACGTCTGTATCAAACCTCTGTGTCACAATTCTTCATTAAGGCTGTTTATGAAACGTCTGTATCAAACCTCTGTGTCACAATTCTTCATTAAGGCTGTTTATGAAACGTCTGTATCAAACCTCTGTGTCACAATTCTTCATTAAGGCTGTTTATGAAACGTCTGTATCAAACCTCTGTGTCACAATTCTTCATTAAGGCTGTTTATGAAACGTCTGTATCAAACCTCTGTGTCACAATTCTTCATTAAGGCTGTTTATGAAACGTCTGTATCAAACCTCTGTGTCACAATTCTTCATTAAGGCTGTTTATGAAACGTCTGTATCAAACCTCTGTGTCACAATTCTTCATTAAGGCTGTTTATGAAACGTCTGTATCAAACCTCTGTGTCACAATTCTTCATTAAGGCTGTTTATGAAACGTCTGTATCAAACCTCTGTGTCACAATTCTTCATTAAGGCTGTTTATGAAACGTCTGTATCAAACCTCTGTGTCACAATTCTTCATTAAGGCTGTTTATGAAAACGTCTGTATCAAACCTCTGTGTCACAATTCTTCATTAAGGCTGTTTATGAAACGTCTGTATCAAACCTCTGTGTCACAATTCTTCATTAAGGCTGTTTATGAAACGTCTCTATTAAAGCTCAGTGTGAAATGCCTCTATAAAACTTTGTCTGAGATATAGGCCTCTGATCTATCAAACCACTCAGCAGCATCGCCTAATACATCATTTAAGCGCATCTGTCCAGTCTTTAAGAAACGTATCATATAACTGACAGCCATATATACAATACCATTAAACAAATCATTTAATATAGACCTTCACACTCTTCAACAAATCGAATAATTTACATTAAAGTCGGATACACCATCAGTTGATTTTTAGCCTGCCCATCTTTAGTGAAAAGCACTTCGATTGCCAGAGGGAGTTCTCTTTCATGAACTTCACGAAGGCGTTCGACTGAGTCTGGTTGAGGCGTTATGAGACCCAGCAAAGAAAATTAACATCGGGGAAAAGCTAACCCACTCCGTCCAGCAATAGCCTCTCACCATTATATGTTTGATGGATTTGTGTTCCATCCCTTTCATTACCGAAGCAGGTATAGTCCTCATCGTCATCTATTCTACCTCCATCTTCTTTTCATGTTTTTTTCTTTTTTTATCACTTGTGGTTCTTTCTACTCCTTCTCCTTTCTTTTCCTTTTTTCTCCTCCCTTTCCTCTCCCTCCTCTTCTTTCTTTCTTTCTTTCTTTCTTCTTCTTCTTCTTCTTTTTCTTCTTCTCTTCTTCTTCTTCTTCTTCTCCTCCTCTTCCAACTCTTTTTCTCAGCCTTCTGCTTCTTACTCTTCTTCAAACACCATTCACCTTCTTCCTGTATATTTCTTCTTTTGCTTGAACTACTTATTTTCTAATTCTGCTTCTTTCCCTTGCTTTCTTCTTCTTGTTCTTGCTCTTCTTCTACTACAGTTACTACTACTGCAGCAGCTGCTGCTTCTGCTGCTGTTGCTGCTACTACTACTGCTACAATTTTTAGTGCCATTGGTTTTTCTACCTGTTCTACTTACCTTCAACTTCCTCGTCTTTTCCTTTGGCTTTTTTTTTCTCTCTCTGTTGTTTCTTTAGTTCTTTTTAGCTGCTCTGTTTCTTCTTCTTCGACTTCTGTTAAATCTGCAACTGCTTTCTTTTTCTTCTGCTTCCACTCCTGCTTCTTTTTCTACTTTTTTTTCTTTTTCTTTTTTTCCACCTTCGACGTCTTCTCTTTTTCATTGTGTGTTTTTTCTCTCTCTCTCTTCTCTCTCTCCTCTCCTCTCTCTCTGCTCTCTCTCTCTCCTCTCTCTCTCCTCTCTCTCCTCTCTCCTCTCTCTCTCAGCACGCCCATGCACGCATGCACGCGGATATATATATTTTTTTAAGTTCAAATCTTTGCCAAGTCATTACTATAACGACTGAAGAATTGTTAACCTGCACTTGTTTTCCCCCACTACTTAATTGTTCAGCATTCTATATATATATATATAGAGAGAGAGAGAGAGAAGAGAGAGAGAGAGAGAGAGAGAGAGAGAAAGAGAGAGAGAGAGAGAGAGAGACATAAGACATAATGGTTTATTCGTTTATCATCTAGGCCTTAACAAATGGCTGAACATTAGCCAATGACATTTAAAGAAGAAAATTTACAAAAAAGAAACATGCAAACAAAATTACAGACAGACAGACAGACGGACTAGACAGACTGAGACGAGAGTTGTGTGTGAGTGTGTGTAAAACAAAGATACTTGTTCAACATTAATTTCATTGTGACACATGAGCACCGATGCAATATTGCACCGCTTCATTCCCTTAACATCACATAATCCCTGAGAACCAGCCACCTCACAGCCCATGATTTATTTCACGTCTTGTCTTGTCGCGCTACGCCAAATGCCAGAGGAACAATGGAGGCCGTGTTCTGTCTATGTCATGCTTACCTTGCTAAATGGAGGGTAGGCCATTTTAACTGCCTCTACATCACACAATTCCGGGTCACTACATAATAAAAGCGGATTGTCCTCTTGTTTCGCTCAACACCCGCCGATTTATAGGAAAAGAAGCCCATACCTCTTGTGTTGATTACCTGAGGTTTTAATAGATGTACAGATGCATGGTAATTGCTGTCACGTTTTTTTAGTAGGCCAACAGGTAAACAAACACGACAAAGGAAAAAAGGAGAGTTAAGGACGAAAAAAAAAAGCGAAAAAATTTACGTTAACCGTTCGTGATGTGATCTACAGCCATGAAACACGCCACCAATCGTCCCGGAGTCATCCGTGTGATGGTCTCCCATCCTCTCCAAATGGCGTCACACAGCGCCCACTGCTGCTGCAGCTGATCATTTGGGCCTCTCCTCTCAAAGACCACTTGATTTTCCACCACAGAAAAGAAAAGAAAAGGGGGAATGTGCAGGTTGAGTCATACTGTTGATATTGTTTCCTTCTTCGTACGGTGAGCAGTGACTGTTAGCTCTTTAACCCCATTTTAGACTGACCAAAAGTCCACCAAAGTATTTGGATCATCCCTCTAATCCATCTTCTATCAAGCTCATTGACTCATCGATCACTCTTTCTTCTTCTGCTCTTAACCTCGGTATGATAATGGATCAAACTCTTTCCTTTCAACAGCACATTGCTAAATGTTGTTGGACTTGTTTTCTTGAACTCCGTCGCTTTATTCCATCCGTCATCTCCTTTTCGAAGGCACCATCAAAAACATTGTTTGTGCTTTTGCTCTCTTTCGTTTGGATTTGTGCAATACTCTTTTGTCTGGTTCCCCATGTTATCCCATCAAGAAATTTCAGAAGGTCCAAAATGATGCTGCCCGCCTCACCTTTCGCTCATCTACATTTAACCATGTTTCCCCATCGTAGCGTCCTCTTCACTGATTCCTCTTCAACTAAAGACCACCAACAAAGTTGCGTCTCTCTACTGTGCATCTTTCGAATCCTCCTGTCCCCGATATCTGGCTGATCTTTAATACTTGCATACCCTATGCCGTAAACTCCGTTCTTCTTCTGATGTTTGACTCTTCCACATTCCATTTGTATGTACTAAAACGTTTGTCAGAGTTCCTGCACCTATCAGACCCCTTTTCTTTGGAACAAATCCCTACATCAACTCACATACTCTGTCTCTCTGGCCTCTTTTAAAACAGCTTGAATTTTATTTTCTTTCCCTATCTGATTGATGCATATGAATATGTGACGGTGCTGTATTCTGAAGTATTCAATATTTGGATGCCTGTGTTCATTCATCTAATAGCAATTGCTTGTTTGTTTTTTGTTTGTTTGTTTGTTTGACAGGTGGGTGGTGGGTGGAGAGTCATTGTGAGAGGGCAAAGTTGGATGGTGGTATGTGCGGAAAGAGGATATAGAAAAAACATAAATCACCAAAACAGTATCAACAGCATGGCCTGACGAGGAATGAACAGTAATCCATGAGGCAGTCGTGTTCAAACATTCCTATTCAACGTGAGAGAGAGAGAGAGAGAGAGAGAGAGAGAGAGAGAGAGAGAGAGAGAGAGAGAGAGAGAGAGAGAGAGAGAGAGAGAGAGAGAGAGAGAGACGTACAAAGCAAAACAAAAAACAATAAACGTCTTCTAGGTGAAAGGTTTGTTGCAGTTACAACACTCGTTTAGGTTATTGAACTTAGTGAATTACTGTGTGCCTTTAAGAATATCTGCGGGGTATGTGGGGGTTTAAGGGTGTCTGGCTGTGTGGGGGTGGGGGGATGGATGGATGATGGATGGGATGGATGGATGGATGATGGATGGATGATGGATGGATGGACGGACGGACGGACGGGCGGACGGGCGATGGACGGACGGACGGACGGACGGACGGTTGGTTGGATGATGGATGGTTTGGATGATGGATGGATGGATGGATGGAAAGGATGGATGGATGGATGGATGGATGGATGGATGGATGGATGGAGGATGGACGTGTTCGTTTTCGAGAATCTGTGCGTGCGTACGTGTCAAGCCCAAGTCAAGTCAAGTCATTATCAACTTATATGAGGTTAAAGAATAAAACTTTACAGCTTTATTCACCGCCCTCATTTAGGTGTGTGTGTGGGAGGGGGTGGGTGGAAAGGTGGGGGGATGGGTTGGGGGGTTTTGTGTGTGTGTGTGTGTGTGTGTGTGGTGTTGGTGTGTGTGTGGTGTGGGTTTTGTATGTGTGTGTGTTGTGTTAGTTATGATTTTTTTAATCTGACAGTAAATTGTTTCTTGTCAGTTTAGTCAGTGTGTGTGTGTGTGTGTGTGTGGTGTGTGTGTGTTGTGTGGTGTGTGTGTGTGTTGTGTTGTGTGTGTGTGTGTGTGTGTTGTGTGTGTGAGTGGGCCCCGCGCTCACGCGCGCCTGCGTATGCGCACATGTGTGCACGCGCGGGGTTGGGGGTTGTGGGAGGGCAAACTTTTCTCTGATCATTGCAGTGAAATGACTTGGAGCTTTTCCCACCCAGTCATTAAATGGTACAGAGAAACCCCCCAGTCTTAAATGGTACAGAGAACCCCCCCGTCATTATAATGTAAAAGAGAACCCCAGTCATTATAATGGTACAGAGAACCCCCCAGTCATTATAATGGTACAGAGAACCCCCCAGTCATTATAATGGTACAGAGAACCCCCCAGTCATTATAAAAGGTACAGAGAACCCCCCAGTCATTATAAATGGTACAGAGAACCCGTACCCCCCCCCCAGTCATTATAAAGTACAGAGAACCCCCCAGTCATTATAATGGTACAGAGAACCCCCAGTCATTATAATGGTACAGAGACCCCCAGTCCCTTATAATGGTACAGAGAACCCCCAGTCATTATAATGGTACAGAGAACCCCCCCATCATTATAATGGTACCCGAGAACCCCCCCGTCATTATAATGGTACAGAGAACCCCCCCCGTCATTATAATGGTACAGAGAACCACCCAGTCATTATAATGTACAGAGAACCACCCAGTCTTATAATGGTACAGAGAACCACCCAGTCATTATAATGGTACAGAGAACCACCCAGTCATTATAATGGTACAGAGAACCACCCAGTCATTATAAATGGTACAGAGAACCACCCAGTATTATAATGGTACAGAGAAACCACCCAGTCATTATAATGGTACAGAGAACCACCCAGTCATTATAATGGTACAGAGAACCACCCAGTCATTATAATAGTACAGAGAACCACCCAGTCATTATAATAGTACAGAGAACCACCCAGTCATTATAATAGTACAGAGAACCACCCCAGTCATTATAATAGTACAGAGAACCACCAGTCATTATAATAGTACAGAGAACCACCCGTCATTATAATAGTACAGAGAACCACCAGTCATTATAATAGTCCAAAAGAACCACCCAGTCATTATAATAGTACAGAAACCACCCAGTCATTATAATGTAAAGAGAACCACCCAGTCATTATAATGGTAGAGAGAACCACCCAGTCATTATAATGGACAGAGAACCACCCAGTCATTATAATGGTACAGAGAACCCCCAGTCATTATAATGGTACAGAGAACCACCCAGTCATTATAATTGGTACAGAGAACCACCCAGTCATTATAATGGTACAGAGAACCACCCAGTCATAAATGGTACAGAGAACCACCCAGTCATTTAAATGGTACAGAGAACCCCCAGTCATTATAATGGTACAGAGAACCCCCCAGTCATTATAATAGTACAGAGAACCACCCAGTCATTATAATAGTACAGAGAACCACCCAGTCATTATAATAGTACAGAGAACCACCCAGTCATTATAATAGTACAGAGAACCAGCCAGTCATTATAATAGTACAGAGAACCACCCAGTCAATTTTAATGGTACAGAGAACCACCCAGTCATTATAATAGTACAGCGAACCACCCAGTCATTATAATGTACAGAAAAACCACGCCAGTCCATTATAATAGTACAGAGAACCACCTCAGTCATTATAATAGTACAGAGAACCACCCAGTCATTATAAAGTACAAGAAACAGAGAACCACCCAGTCATTATAATAGTACAGAGAACCACCCAGTCATTATAATAGTAACAGAGAACCACCAGTCATTATAATAGTACAGAGAACCACCCAGTCATTATAATAGTACAGAGAACCACCCAGTCATTATATAGTACAGAGAACCACCCAGTCATTATAATAGTACAGAGAAGGAGAGAGAGAGGGGGGGGAGGAGGAAGGGGGATTCCCCAAGACCTGAAACGGTGTGCATGACTCATCTACAATACTGGGGGGAAATATGCGCACATGGAGAGGACAAATAACAAAGCAACAGTGTGAAACGCCAGGAAACTGAATAATGAAATGACGACAGCACATACAGCTTGCTTTTGTTCTCAATGCCAGGCTGGGGCTTTAAACGCTGTTTCCTTACGGTTGAAAACCCACAGTCAAGGAAGAGAGACAACGGACCTGACGGATGGGCCGGCAAGCAGACAGACAGGCACAGTGAACGAGATAACGGAGAGGCTGTGACAACGACAGTCGGCTGTCAGATTGACAGCAAAATCTACGCTACGTTTCCACCGGTGGGAAACCAGTTTCATTGCTGTCCGTTCGTTTATATTATGTATTGTAACAACTATTTTATTTAGAGATAACAACAGTAACAACAACAACAAAAGAAGGTTCTTGCTGTGATGTCAACAACAACAACAACGACTACTACTACTACTACTACACTACTACTACTACTACTACTACTACTACTACTACTGCTGCTGCTGCTGCTGCTATTACAGCTTGGCCGATCTGATGTGATAAGAAATCGGAGGAATCACTAAGAAACAAGAGCAAAACCACTATACCATAGACCATCTTTCAGATCTGAATATCAAGAGAGGAAGTGGCCGCACATCCAGGCTTAAAGCAAGAAACATCATCAACCAAACAAACAGTGGAATAATCTCAAGGCCAACAATGCGAAAGACTCCTAGAGATTGGGGCAAACTCATATTGGGCCTTTCCAATAACAGACACAAATAATCAAGCATATGTCAACTTAAATAAGACTTTTAATCTCCCAGGAACCCCAGTGTATACTGTAGACGTGTGTGCGCTGGCGTGTGTTCATCAGTGGGGTGATGCAGGTCAGAGAGTCCACGGTCGTGAGTGTGCAAGACTTGGTGTGTGAGTGTGTGAGCGTGTGAGTGAGTGAGTGAGTGAATAAATGTGTGTGTGCGTGGGTGTGTGTGTGTAGGGGGGTTAGTTCTTATTGGTTATGCGTGTGTGTGTGTGTGTGTGCGTGTGTGTGTGTGTGTGTGTGTGTGTGTGTGTGTGTGTGTGTGTGTGTGTGTGTGTGTGTGTGTGCGTGCGTGTGTGTGTGTGTGTGTGTGTGCGCGCGCGAGCGCACGTGCATGCACGTGTATGTTGTGTTTGATGTTATTGTTTTTATTCCCGTTCCTAAGTCATCTTCTGAACATTGTTTTCCCACAATCAAAAGGTGCACGCAGTCACACACACACACAACACACACACACACACACACACACACACACACACACCACACACACATGCACACACGCACGCACGCACGCACGCACGCACGTACACACATTCGCGCATGTGCATGCACTCGCTCCTACGCGCACACACATGCACATGCGTGTATGCACACATACACACCCACACGCGTGCGCACATACACATACAAATGAACGCACACGCGCATACACATACGCACATGCGTATACGCCCACATACAAGGACACACACACACACACACACACACACACACACACACACACACACACACACACACACACACTCACATATATATGCAGATACGAACGTATGCTCACACAAGCCCACAAATCACACACACACACACACACACACACACACACACACACACACACACACACACACACACACACACACACACACACATGTGCGCACGTACACATGCACACACAAGCACGCACACATACACTCATGCATACGCATATACGCACATCATGCGCACATACATGCGCTAGCACACACACACATGGGCTCGTGCCCACACATCCATACACACACTTGTGTACATTCACTTCACACACATGCAATGATAAAAATGGCACAACCAATGCTAGGTAGGTACTCCAGGTCTGACCAGCGCGTTGGGCCAATGCGTAGATCAGACATCTGGTAAGTCGTAGCCACGAGACCCTCTTCTTCAATTCTCTCGTCTTAGTCATCAATTCACTTATCCATCAGCTTCAAATCATGCGCACTGTAGTCTCAAAACTTAGCGTATGTGGTGTAGCGTATATGGACTAGTTCGCACGCAGTGACGCCTCCTTGACGAAATTGAAACTGAAACTACTACAACTGCTACTACTACTACTACTACTACTACTACTACTACTACTACTACTACTACTACTACAACTACAAAAGAATGATATAGTTAAATAAAGGTATTCCTGTAATGTCTTGAAACGACTTATATTTTCTGACATAGCCCTACTAGTGTGGGGGTCAGTAGACTGAAGTGATGTCATTTTCGGGTGTGTAGGTGCACCACCATTGCCGGGTAACTACAATAGTAGGCCAGTTTCGGAAACAAAGTACGAGATGGGGACGCCAGTTCTGCGCGCTGACAAGATGGCCTCGCAGATGAAGGTGTACGAACAAACAGGGGGCCATTGCAGGGACGCCAATCCTGCATGCTGAAGAAATTGCGTCATAAATGAAGGTGTACGGACAAACTGGGGGCTGTTGCGAAGAGCATGGCGCACCACGTAACAAACATAACTACCAGCTCGGATCAGATTCGTGGGTACAGAACCACCCCACCCAGCCCCTTTGAAGGTTCACCCCACTCCATTCTCTCTCATAACGTTCATATTCCTTACCTTTGTGTTTCCGCCTCCCTCTTTCTTACTTCCTTCGATCCCAGAGCCCCTCCACCCCAACCCCCTCCCCACCCCCACCCCCCACCCTCCCCCCGTTCCAAACACAGTTCACTCCGAAGAAGGAGTGTAAAAGGCCAAAACACGAACAAGGTCATGGCGTTGAACGTTACTACCACAGGCCTAACAGAGAGAGAGAGAGAGAGAGAGAGAGAGAGAGAGAGAGAGAGAGAGAGAGAGAGAGGAGAGAGAGAGAGAGAGAGAGAGAGAGAGGGAGAGAAGGAGACAGAGACAGAGAGAGACAGAGAGAACTCATTTCTGTCGCGTCATTTCTCGACCTGTCAGCGGCGTTTCACATGTTTGCCACGAGATGTCATCCCTGCCTCAGTACTACGTTCCTGAGCAAATACGCAGAATAGGAAGAAAATGGGAATCCATGGGCGACAAGCCAGTTATGACTGGAAACCTACAACGGACTACTATGCAAGCAAAGCACAAGTGGAATCCCCGAGAAAATTCTCCTATATCGACATCGGCGTGAAGATCCACGGAACGATAATGGACCAGCTGCATGAAGACTTCGATGACTGGACAGTAGAGCTGTGCGCCAGCAGCTAAGACCTCGGAAAGCGATCAAACCACTGTGCCCAGGACATCCGTACCGATGTTTCTTACAGTACAGGGAATGTGTGCAAGCTCTTGATGGCGAACGCCACAAAATCAGCTCACTACCCAAAAGGGAAAAGGAGGAATGCGAGATATTAGTTGAAAAAATAGTCCACACACTGGATGCACAGACAGCAAAGAGCACACTGGAGCACAAACTAACCACATTTGAAGACATTGTATACATGACACCAGTCCACAGTACTCTCCACAGTCACATTATCATACTAAAACATTTTTCACCTCATTATAAGTTACAGCTCTCTTCCTTTCTCCCATCCTTCACTCTCTCCATGTGCTGCATCAATCTATTCATCACTCCCTTTTCTTACTCTTTTTTGTTCATAGCTATGCTACCTCTTTTACATATAGTTCCCTTCTTTCATTCCTCTGTGTTTGGGGGGTGGGAGGGGGTGCGTGCGTGTGTGTAGCCCCCCCACCCCCCACCCCCACCCCACCTCCCTCTTCTTCTTCTTCTTCTTCTTCTTCTTCTTCTTCTTCTGTTCCAGTAAAACTGTTGGCTTCTTACTCATTGATCATTTCTATTCCTTTCCGCCTACTTTTATTATTATTACTGACATTGTTATTGTCACCACTATCATTATTATCATCATCATGCCTTCCCTGTTCCAATAGTACAGTTAGCATTTACTCACTGATCGTTTCTTTTCCTTTCCACCTACTACCACTATTATCACTAATATTACTTTCATCATTATTACAATCATTATCATTGCCATCACTACCATTATTATCCTTACTGTCATTATCATCTTCATCATCGTCATCACCGTCATCATCATCATCATCATCATTTTGCCTGTGTTGTTGCCATTACCATTGCTATCATTATCAATATTGTTACAATTACTAGTGTCCTATCATCACTTATTATAGATTCTCAGTAATAGTAGAAGTATTTTTCATTATCATAATTATCATCATAATTATCATTACTACTACTACTACTACTACACTATCATTATCATCATTATTATTACTAGAATTGATATTTTTATTTTCATTATTACAGTTGTTATTATCACCATAACTGTTATAACTGTTAATATCGTTATTATCATCATTACTAGTTGTTGTTGTTTTTATTTCAACCGACTACCGCTCACATTTTCTATATCATTACCACAATTATTTCATGATCATAATTATGATTATTACTGTAGCCATTAGTAGACTCTGTTTATGTATATTCCCCATGATCTATATCCTCCTTCTCCTTTCTTCTTCCTCTCCTCCCCCTCGTCCTTCTTCTTCTTCCTCTATTCTCTTATCGTTATTATTATCGTTCTTAGTATTGTTATGATCGTTATCGTCATTGTTATTATCAAATTATCATTACTATTATCATCGTCGTCATTGCCATTATTACAATTGTTACAATAACTATATTGCCTAACTATCCTCTAACCCCTCTCCTTTGTCCCCTTCTATCAGTATAGTTACCATGATTACTACAATTACGATTATCATCTTTGTTATTATTAGTATAAAATTGATACTACCATCATTCTTAGTATTAAAAGTAGTTGTATTATTACTATGTAATTACACTATCATCATTCTTAGTATAAAAAGCAGTGTTAGTAATAATCTATGATATAATTATCATTATCTTTATCACCATCATCATCATCATTATCATTATTACATTATTATTACTATTTTCATTGTTGTTCTTTTTGTTGTTTTTTTTTATTATGTTACATTGTTATTGGTTTTTATTGTTATTTTTTTAAACCCGAATTTGTCTCCCCCCCCAGCAGCCTCCTTTCCATTCCTCATCCACTTTGGGCCCAACCGAGGAGAGAGTGACTGTCGATCGGTTGGTTTCCTTTTTTTCAAGTTATTCCCCCTTTTCCGCAAGTCGAAAAGCGCGGCTTGTTTTATTTTTTTTGTTCTTTTCTTAAATGTTTTTCCCCTTTTCCTGAAGAGGTCGAAAAGCCAGTGCTTGTTTTTCTTTTATTTGTTCTTTTTCAATGTTGTTCCCCTTTTCCCGAAGGGTCGAAAAGCGCAGTGCTTGTTTTATCATATATTGTTTTTTCTTAAATGTTGTTCGCCTTCCAAGAGGTCAAAAGCCAGTGCTTGTTTACATTTTTTTGTTCTTTCTTCAAGTTGTTCCCCTTTCCTGAAGAGGTCGAAAACCAGTGCTTGTTTTATCATTTTTTTTCTTTCGTTTTATTTAATTTTTTGTTTCAATTCCGCCCGCCCTCTTTTTAAAACCCCAACTTTAAAAAGAGCACCTGGGGAATTTTCCCATTAGTGATTGATTCCTTTTGCCCCTTTGGGCAATGCATCTGAAATTGATTTTCCTTCTTCTAAAAGTGAAATTAGTACCACATGTTTTATCTACACATTTTGTTGATTACATTGTGTCGACCTTCTTTTTTCCCCCCTCCCTCCCGAATGACTTTGTAAGCTTCAGATTTTTTAAAGATTAACCCCCAGTAATAAAAAGTAGATAGAAAAATAGATAAAAGATAGATTGTGAGATGATGAGATGATGATATGAGAGATGTATGATGATGTGATATGACGATGATGATGAATGTCTGGGGTATAGGAAAAGGTCAATCATTGGGGAAGCAGTAAAAAGAGGGCAGTGAAAAGGGACCGCCGTGAGGACCCCAGAAAATGCGTCTGGATCGTTCCAACATGACGATTGGGCAGACTTCATGAAACCCCGGGAAAACGGGGAGAACTATTCTAGGGCTCCTCAGTGAATTTTTTTTTTATAAAAGAATGCACAACAAAATGGTCGATCTGAAACGTTTTATGGCAATAGCAGTGCAATTCTCCGGACTGTTTGTGTGGCGATGGAACATCTCAAAGGGGCCAGACTGTCAGGCTGAGCAAAAAATTCGGAAGTGAAAAATTTTGATATCCCTTCTAAAACCTTCACGTTTATAAACAGTCCTTCTCGAAAAAGAAAATAAAACAACCACACAAAACACGCAAACTCGCATCACCCGGGGGTTGGTTTTAAACCAAAAAAACTACGGGACCCTCCCCCTACAAAAAGGGAAAAGTAGGGGTTTTTACTGTGCGAACCAACCCACCCCACTGGTCAGAACAAGTAGTCAAGAGCTTTTTCTTCTTCTTTTTCCTAAAAACGGTTCACTCAAAAACGAGTAGGTCCCCAGCGCGCATGTTAAAAGAAATAAAAAAACATAAAAAGGCGACTCAGTCTGTTGGTCCCGGAGCAAATTTGGCAAAAAGGGGGTCGATCGATTTTCAAGAAGTTAAAAGCAACGGCCAGATTCGGGCCCCAGTAACAAAAAATTTTTGGGGAATTAAAAAAAAACGTCAACATCGAACCAAAAACTGTCGTTAAATTTTGTTTTTTAAATGAACGCATTTGTGGCAAACTTGAGGGCACCCGGCAGGATTTCAACGCCTACAGAAAAAGGGAAGAAGAATGAAAGTGGTGTCAATATTTGAAGCAGGAAGCTAAAACATTGACCCCCACCCTGGTGCTACTTTTAGTCAATACATTTTTCCATTGGAATACAATTTGTTTTAGCTCCCTTTTGAAGCAATGTTAAATTTGATAAAATCTCTTCTCTCTTCTAAGGGTTTTTCCTTTAATTTCCTCATGTTCTTCCTAGTATTCCCCTTTTCTCTGAGTGGTTCCCTGTAGAACCCCTTGAATCTTTTCGGGTTATCAATGTCCCTTTTATGGGAAGGATCCGCTGCAACCATTTCCAGTACTGGTCTAACCAGGGTTTTTTGCAGTGTCTTTAAAACCCTTTTGGGGGGAGTCATTGATATCCCTGTATAAAAAAGCTAAGATGTTTTTTCTTCTTACATCTAAATTGTAATGTTCTTTCCCCTTTTAGACCACTTAAATCACGCCTAAAAAATTTTTTTCAGATTGGGTTTTTTTAAGAATAGATTATGAAAAAATATTTACTGTTCTAGTTTATTACATATACGCAAAACTTGGCACTTTTGGGGATGAAATTCCATTTTCCAAGTTTTTTCCCACTCTTGTAAAGCGTTTAGATCTTCTTTTAGAATGCGTGATCATTCTTGCTTTTGGTTTTCTATATTCTAAGCTTCACTCAAAAGCTTTTATAGTATTTATGGAGAGATTTTTTACTTAACATTTATAAAATTAAGAAAAACAAAGGGCCCCCGAACAGTTCCCTGGGGTACACCCGACAAACTGGTTTTCAATGGGGTGACGACCTTTCCACAACAATTTCTGCTTCTCCCAACGAGGAATATCTAGCCCATTTTAGCTAAAACCGCCAATGCCCATGTGTTTTAATTTAAGCACAGGCCCTCAAAGGCAACCCTTTTCAAAGGCTTTTGAAAAGTCTAATAAAATTGCATCTATTTGCTGTCTTTGTTAAAACAGTTATTAAAATCATTGGAGTTGTTTTAAGTTGAGTCCACAACCCTTTGCGTCTAAAACCGCGGCGTTATTTAAGAAGTCTATTTTTAAATGGCCATTATGCACTTTAATTTTTGGTTCAAGTATTTTGGGTATGGATGTAAGAGATACAGGTCTATGTTTCTGCTTTTGTTTTTTCACCCTTTTGAATATGGGGGAAAAATGCTCGCATCCGCCCTCATCTATTAAACCTCCCTGGGCCCGTGAAGCTTGGTAAAAATGTTTGGGATACCTCACTCAAATTATTGGCACATAATTTTTTAAAAGGGTTCCAGGAACGCCATCAGGACCAGTAGCTTTGTTTTCATTGATGTTGGTTTTAGTAACTTAAAAATACCCCCGCTTTTTTTACTTTTATGTTTTGCATTTTTAGGGAGTTTATCATCATCCTTTAGTCTAAAGTTAAATTAAAGGCTTGGGGTTTGAGAAAACCCAACAAAACTGTTGTTTATAAATTGGTTTCCCTTCAGGGTCCTGTATTAGGTTATTCGGTTTTTCTCGTTTTGGAAACCCCAAAGTTGTCCTGTCTCTTTCTCCTTATGTAAAACCGAATTTCTTTTTTGATGATCACCTTCTGAATCACGAATTAACATAATTGGAGTGAGCAAGCCACATTCTTCTGACACCTTCTCTTATTGGTTTTTACCTAACCATAACTTCTGAATTTGGGTTATTTATTTCTTAAAGAAACGAGTTTCCCTTTTCAAAAAACTTTAGTTTTTTTTATTTAATCCCTGGCTGGGGGTTCTTGCTTGAAGTTATTTTAGTAGGTATGTTGTCATCCATAATAAAAACCAAGTTTGTTTTTATAAATTCCCAAAAATCATTGACATTACTTTAAATATAGCCCCAAAAAAGACACGAAATCATGAGTATCCCCGCGTAATTTTTGGTACGTTTTGGTTCCAAGTCGAGGTCGTTTTTGGGGGTTTTTTTTCGAAAGGGGTTTAAAGTTTCTCTCTAGAGAATTATTCTGATCCCCCAGGCCTGCAATTTAAATTCCCATTTTCCTAAAGCCCTGGGCAATTGGTAAAAAATAAATCCAGGAAGCCTTACCACGAGTTGGTGTTTCAACTGACTGCACTAATCCAAGGTGGTATAAAAAAAACCTGAGAATTAATATTTTTATTGTATTGATTATCAAGTATGGCATCTTCACGTCAATCAATATCTGGTAAGTTGAAGTCTCCACCAATCCATAATATTGCCTTCCTATTGGCCAAAACAATGTCAGAAATGTCTGCAAATAGACGAACATACATTTTCAACTGACTCTGGAGGTCTGTAAACTGATCCAACAATGACAGGTCTCTTATTCTTAAAATTAATCCTACAAAATAAACTTTCACTATTTTTGCCTTGATATAAAAACTCACTGGCTAAGTTCTTCCTAATGGCAATCAAGACTCACCCCCTCTTTTTCCAAGTCTGCCCTTTCTATAAATATCAAAATCCTCCATTAGAAGTTCACTGCTGGATGTTCCAGTTTCTAGCCAAGTTTCTGTTCCAATTACAACATCAATGTTTTTTTTCGGTGCCTAAATTACTGAGTTCTTCCTTTTTCTGATAAGTGATTGAAAGTTTACGACTATGCATTAAGTTTATCTTTTTCTCTTAATGATTTGGAGTTCGGTTGCACTTTATGATTTATTATTTTATCAGTTTTAGAATCAGGGTGGATGCAAACTTAGGACAAAATTTCAAGCTTTCTTTTGGGGATCGGTCTGGTGAGATAGGGTCAAAACGGTTGCTTTCTGAGCTGCAGTCTTCAATAGAATCTTCAAAAAGTCTCGAACTAAAGTTTGGAAGCCCGCAGGTAAAACACGCCCAAGATATATCACTATTGCATAGCATAATGCTTCATAAACTGCTGAATTTAATAACCGGAGGTGACATGATGACTCCTTGAAAGACACAAAGAGTGGAAACGTAACAAGTAGACAGCAGAAAAAAAAGCTTTATATAAGAGACCAGCTTGGCCTCCCTGGCAAATACAAAATATGGTACCCGCAGTTCACGCTAACCACAAATCTTCCCTGGATTCTACTGGTATACAGTATGAGCACCAGCGCAACGGAATAAGTGAAGGCCGAGATCAACGAGTACATAAGGAAAAGGTCGGCGTTTCCACCCGGTCTCACTGACGTGGCGCCTCACCGACGGGAGGTACCTTTAGGTCTATTCCCTTTAGGTCTATTCCCTTTAGGTCTATTCCTTTAAGTCTATTCCTTCCAGTCTATTCTCGTTAAGTCTTAGGGATAGGGTTAGTACCCTAACCCTATCCCTATCCCTAACCCTATCCCTAACCCTATCCCTAACCCTATCCCGATCCCTAACCCTATCCCTAACCCTATCCCGATCCCTAACCCTATCCCTAACCCTATCCCGATCCCTAACCCTATCCCTAACCCTAACCCTAATCCCTAACCCTATCCCTAACCCTAACCCTAACCCTAACCCTATCCCAACCCTAACCCTATCCCTAACCCTAACCCTATCCCTAACCCTAACCCTAACCCTAACCCTATCCCTAACCCTAACCCTAACCCTAACCCTATCCTAACCCTATCCCTAAGACTTAACGAGAATAGACCTGGAAGGAATAGACTTAAAGGAATAGACCTAAAGAAATAGACCTAAAGGGAATAGACCTAAAGGCCGCCCCCTCACCGACAGACACCAAGCGAAGCTGAAGCTGCGCCAGAAAGCCACGGTCGATGAGTATAGAGTGGGCAGGGCAAGGTTACTAACCATGCGTGAAGACTACATCCTCGATGAGTTTAGAGTGGGCAGGCAAGGTTACTAACCATGCGTGAGGACTACATCCTCGATGAGTTTAGAGTGGGCAGGGCAAGGTTACTAACCATGCGTGAGGACTACATCCTCGATGAGTTTAGAGTGGGCAGGGAAAGGTTACTAACCATGCGTGAGGACTACATCCTCGATGAGATTAGAGTGGGCAGGGCAAGGTTACTAACCATGCTGAGGACTACATCCTCGATGAGTTTAGAGTGGGCAGGCAAGGTTACTAACCATGCGTGAGGACTACATCCTCGATGAGTTTAGAGTGGGCAGGGCAAGGTTACTAACCATGCGTGAGGACTACATCCTCGATGAGTTTAGAGTGGAAGGGCAAGGTTACTAACCATGCGTGAGGACTACATCCTCGATGAGTTTAGAGTGGGAAGGGCAAGGTTACAAGCCATGCCTGAGGACTTGGGAGACAAGGTTGTGAAGATCAACCCGGGCCAATATAGCAACTGATCGACAATGGGAAAGTTGGGAAGCCAGAGGACAAGGCAAGGAAAGCTCAAGATCAGGAAACTAGCAGACACACAAACCAGCAGAGAGGAGCGGGTAAGGTAAGGTAATGCTGCTTATAGCCCAGCCGACCGCAAAGGGCCATATCAGGGCTGTCACCACGTTAAAATCAACTCCGAGGAACGGAGATCAACAGAAATAAAGTTGAGGTGGAAGGCAGAGAGGAAGTAACGAGTGCTTATTCTCTGAAGACTTCTTGTTGTCAAGCTGTCCTTACAATTTCCTCCCAGCACTGCTGCTGATCTAACATGCCTTTTTTTCATCGCACATACGAGCACGCCAGTTCAGTATGAAGTAAACGAATATCATATGTAATTCCTTTTCTTTTACATTTCTCAAGATTCTTTCCACGGAACTGTTTTGCTTATCAGTACATTCAGTCTCTCTCTTTTTGCAATGTCAAAAAAGGCTGTCTAAGCGTCACCGCATCGCAGCAATACTGAATCAGAAAGCTGCTCCAAATGCTGCATTCGATACAGGCTACTGTTAAGGATGCAGAAACATGTGTAGCAGGCCTAGATGTGACAATTTGGATTGATGGTTTCTCTTTCAGTTAACAACAATGTCATATCTTTTCTTCTTTGGCACCTTACAGAATCCTGCATTCCGCATAATTTCATTATTTACTTCAGACCTTTGACACTGTTCCACCAGACTAGTCGTCTGCTCTAACATATATCAATCCGGCAGAACACAACGATCCATTATTCCCTCACAGCTGTCCTCTGTATTGACAAGATTTCTATTCAGCAGAGTACAATGATTTATTATTCCCTCACTTTTATCCTCTGTAAAGACAAATTATTAGTTCGGCAGACCACAACGGTCTATTTCATTTCACGCCTGTCCTTTGAAGGCCTACCGGTCAACTATTCACCTGTCAGAACAATACAATCAAATGGTGAAAACATCCGTAAGGTCCGATGAAGTAAGCTCATGCAAGAAACGGGTCTTTCAGATTTCAAGTTCACCAGGTTCAAAACACTCTCTCTCTCTCTCTCTCTCTCTCTCTCTCTCTCTCTCTCTCTCTCTCTCTCTCTCTCTCTCTCTCTCTCTGTCTCTGTATTTGTGTCTGTGTGGTCAATTCAATAACTTGTGCAGTTTCCCAGTTTGTGTGAAATGTGGAGTTTGAAGCTTTCGTTTGTTTGTGAGCTTGTTTGTTTTGAATCCATTCAAACCGTGTTTTAACTAAACATTTTGTGTTTTAACGAGCAAACAATCCCTTGAATTAGTATTAGTTCTATGGCATAGAAAAATTACTACAACTACTATTACTACTACTACTACTAGTAAATAGTAGCAGTAGTAGTAGTAGCAGTAGTAGTAGTAGCAGTAGTAGTGGAAGTAGTAGTAGAATTGTTGTGGCTGTTGTTGCTCCTGATAATAGTGTTTATTATTATTATTGTTATAATTGTTAGTGTTCCCGTTGTTGACGGTGATGATGATATTGGCCATGAGAAGACAACGATGACTATGATGATGACAATACTGATGATGATGACATTGTTCCGTTGTAAATATAACCAGCTCAGATCTCCACAAAACGCGTCCTGTATTATTCATGCTTTTCAACAAGGTGGGGATTGTTTATCCGAGATCAAAGAGTCACAAGAAAACGGCCTCAGCATGATAATACATCCTCTAGGAAGAAACCCTCTGTGCTCTTCTCCCTACCCATACCCCCTCTCTCTCTCTCTCTCTCTCTCTCTCTCCTCTCTCCTCTCTCTCTCCTCTCTCTCTCTCTCTCTCTCTCTCTCTCTCTGTGCACAGGCGACAACAGTAAAAGATCCAGAAGGGAAGGGATGTCAGCTTTGTCCTTTGTAGACCAGCTGAATAATACGGCGTATTGTCCTCCATCCAGGGCTGACAAGCCGGCGGGTGACAACCGGTCTACGTCTTGGGGAGATAAAAAATATTGAGGTCAGCATCTGAATTTAAACAACTGAAGTCGAAAGACATTTAAATGTACATCAGTATGCTGTACAACAACCCTTTTTTTCATCAAATACATGGGTAAGATACAGAACTGACGTCTTTCGCGCTTTGCATGCATGTTTGCGTGTAAATATGCTAGCTACATGTTACATAGATGTGTATGTGTAAGCCTACATGTGCGTTGCTGTGCGTGTGCACGCGTGCGTGCTTGTGTGTATATGTATGTGTGGGGGGGGGGGGCGTGCTTGCATGCATGCGTGCTAACGTGCTTACGCGCGCACATGTATGTATGAGGATGAAAAAGACAGACGGACAGACAGATACAGATAGTGACAGACAGACAGATAGAGATAGAGACAGACAGACAGACAGACAGAAGAAAAGATAGACAGACAAAACGGAAGAGGGGGAGGGAGAGATGAAGAGAGAGAGAGAGAGAGAGAGAGAGAGAGAGAGAGAGAGAGAGAGAGAGAGAGAGAGAATGCAACTGCAAATGCAGATATTGTATTCATCTAGACCTCAGTCTCCCATGAGGAGGTCAGCAGATGAATCACACATGAACCGCCACTGCAGAGCCCGACAGGAAACAATTATCACAAGAGAGAGAGAAGGAAAGAGAGAGAGGGAGGGAGGAACGGAAGGAGGGAGGGAAGGAAGGAGGGAGAGAGAGAGCATGCTGTGTCCTTCAGTTTATATGTCTTTTAGATTTTTTGTGCTTGTCATGAATCTTTGAGAACACGTCTATCAGTTTGAACTGTTGAATCGACCGAGTTAAAATGCGCGCCAACGATACCTTAGGACGGTTCTAGCCAAAGCATAAGTGGAAACACTTACACAAGTTAGAATCACTCATTAAAGATGGAGAGATTTATTCTCCGGGATGCTCCTTGATTGTTTTGTGTGCTGTGTGTTGTCATTTCATGTCGTTTACAGTTCACTGTTCCTTGCCTCATTTCACATTTCCTTATTCTTTGCCAGTGAAGTCTTGGGTCCAACAAGGGCAGGCCGTCACAGTGTGCATTGAAATGTTTGTCTTTGATCCAAATGCTCTTGATTTAAATGTGCTTTGGAAGCACAGTTCATCTGATTGTTATCCTGGGATGGTTGTGATGATTGTGGTGACAGCTGCCAATTTTATTTCATGCTTAAGATTCGATAAATTTTGTATATGGCAAGCATTAATTTCTTGCCCGTTTCGCTGCAACGATCAATGATTGTTGGGTTGGGTTGAGCTCGGTCAACTTGGTCAGGTCAACTAGAGTAGGCTAATGGATTTGTTTGTGTGTGTGTGTGGGTGTGTGTTCTATCTCTGTGTGTGTGTGTGTGTGTGTGGTGTGTGTGTGTGTGTGTGTGGTGTGTGTGTGTGTGTGTGTGTGTGCGTAAGTGCGTAAGTGCGTGCGTAAGTGCCTGTGTGTTTGTGTCTGTGTCTGAGAGCATGTGTAAGTGTGACATGCGCATCAGTGTAGGCCGACATGTGGATTTGGACATGCTTGCATGCGCAACACAAACACAAAGAAAGCTTTGTCAGAAGTTGTTAAGGCCTTCAACATGAAACCTGAGCACGAGCGGCGTAAGGAGACGCTGACATGTCATGTACATTAACGTTGTGTGACAACGATTCAGATTTTATTTTTTATCTGCACAAGTCCGTATCAACAAGTCAGAACAGTGTGCATTACTGAGAAACTAGAATACGTAGAATATACATGTCGAAAGAAAATGTATGTTTTTTCCTGATTGGGAGAACGCTGAAATAAAAGACTGAATGCACACCTGTGTGTGTGTGTGTGTGTGTGTGTGTGTGTGTGTGTGTGTACGAGCTAATGAGTATGTGTGTGGCAGTCACGGAGGGGAGGATGGGGGGAATCGTGCGTGCACATATTTGGTTGAAGAAATAAGAATATAAGGGAAAGAGGTTTGGAGAGGGTAAGGGGAAGAATTGGGGAGCGGGGAGGGAGGAGAGCAGGATAATGTATAGACAGTGGAGCATGTGCACATAAAAGTGTTTTATGAGAGTACGGAAAAGTTTTTGTTGGGAAGAAGGGGATAATTATGAAGAGGGGAGGCGGTGCACATAAGCTTTTACACATGAAAATGTATCTTCGTGGTTTGTTTTGTTTTTGTTTTAGTTTTTCACGCTTACTGCATTTTTACTGCGAAGAACGGATCTCGCTTTCACAAATGTGGAAACAGAATATTGGGCTGATGCACTACAGACATACACATCCCAGAAATGCACATGCCGATAAATTCAGTTCCATTCATGTGCTTTAGAGCCCAGCCGATCAGGCCACACGTAGACGCATACAATGACTTGATTTTAACACACACACACACACACACACACACCCGCACGCGCGCGCGCGCGCGCACACACACACACACACACACACACACACACACACACACACACAGCGCATGCGTTCACACGTGCACAAATACGCACACACATTAATACAAATATACATGAATACACATACATAAATAGAATACACATGGATGCTCGCACACGCGCGTAAGCACACACACACACACACACACACACACACACACACACACACACACACACACGCACGCACGCACGCACGCACGCACGCGCGCACGCGCGCGCGCGCGCGGTGCACACACACACACACACACACACACACACACACACACACACGCTCGCACGCACGTACGCACGCACGCACGCGCGCGCGCACACCACACACACACACACACACACACACACACACACACACACAGCTCGCACGCACGTACGCACGCACGCACACGCGCGCGCGCACACACACAACCACACACACAACCCGCGCGCGCGCACGCGCGCGCGCGCGTTGCCGCATAAACACACAAATATGCACCGAATCGCACAAGGAAATAGGAACAAAATGAGAGCGAGAGACAGACAGACAGACAGACAGACAGTGTCAAAGACAGAGACAGAAAGAGGAACAGAGAGAGACACAGAGGGAGAGAAGAGAGGAGGCAGCCTATGATTTGTATGCGTACAGATGAAGACAGTTTGGGGTCGTTTCGTTATAAGTAGCTAGAGTTGTTCATTACCTTCTTAATCATTTTTACTCAAAATACTTGGAGTTATATGGACCATATTGCAAGGAGAAAAAGTGGCTGAAAGAATCAGGAACATAGGGGAGGAAACTGGTGACCAAGTTCCGGAATCAGACACAGCGATAAGCGGTCAGTTTCAAATAAATGGATATTGTTGATTCTAGAATCAATATTTGAAATTAAAAGGTGAGGAAACACCTAGGAACGTGAGTGATGCTGGCCTACAGAAGGCGACGATCAGTGGTGTGTTGGTCAATTAGTCAGTAAAGAGAGTATGACCTGTGTCAATCGACGGACAAACGAATAAAGTGAACTAGTGGCAGTACAAAAACCACCTTTTCTCATCTTGAAGGCTTTCTATAGCTAACACAAGTATCATGCGTGATAAACAAGAGGACGAAAAGAACAATACAAACAAGTAGGGCTTACAGAATATATCAATGATTTCTCTCTTAAGGTACCTCAAATCATACCTCCTATTTGCAAAGACTTGCAGCATCCATCCTTACACAACGAACATCTCCACTGCATGTCCCACGTATGAACATTCGAGCAAGAGAGAAAGACAGACAGACAGACAAATAAGGACACACACACACACACACACACACACACACACACACAAACACACAGATGAAGACAGACACACAAACACGCAGGCAGACAGACTTACAGATACACAGACAGAGTTTCTAGAAAGAATACCACTACAGAAGATATTGAGAACGAACGAATATTCAGATGACAGGTTCTTACTTGACAATTTCAGGCTGGACTCTACTCATCTGCACGTTGTGCACTGCCGAAGCTAAAGTCACCATTGTGACAACCAACCGGGCCACAGACAACCTTTGATCTTTGGTCCGCCTCATTGCAACAGTTCGGCAAAGGCAGTCCCTCCTTCCAAAGCGCCGAGGATTTTAGGGCCAATGTAGATCCTGTGGTAAGACAGCTATACCGGAAACGTTAAACGCCAGTCCTCTGTCTTGTTAGACGGCTGGCCTGCACATGAGTGCAACGGTACACTCGCTGACGCCCACGGTTTGGTTTAGCGGAAATAACAGGATTTGTGAGAAAATCGAAAGCGTGAAATTGGAGAAATGAATATATACAATCTTGGGTTCTGTCAGCTGAAGTCCTTGGCCAATGAAAATTTAGTTCTCGGCAAGCTTGTTGGCAGCTTTCACGACAAAATTAATGCAAACACTGTAATGAATGTGACGGACGCGTGCCGGCTACGTGACCAACAGTGATACACAGCAGTTCCACCTGAACAATGCCACGCACTTGTGAGGCGAACAAGACAACGTGGGGCAAGGGAAAGTGGGGATAGGGGTGGGTGATGATGACAATTGAGCATGGAGAAGAGAGAACGCATCAGCCGCTCCGGACTCCTCTGTTAAAGCGGTTTACCTATGTTTTGCCCTTGTTCCGGAAATATCATATATCTCTTTGTAGAAAACATAATTGTCCCATATGTCACTCACGCACACATAAAGTTACAAAGGAAGAAAAGAAAAAAAAATTCAAATTAATTTGCAAATATCTTGGCGTGTGAATAGTATGAATAATTAATGTAAACCACAGAACATACTTCAGCTCGTACATCCGCATCCCTCTTCACACAAACCCCGCCCCCTACTTCGTCAACCCACCCAATGCTGATCCACCGAACCAGTCCTCTTCCTCCATCGGTTACAACTCAACCAGCTCACATACTTCTAAGAGCTCAGTACAAAAGAGATCGAGTTCGCACGTTAGCATTCAGTTCATGTTACTGAAGAAAGGCTGGCCACATCAGTGGAAAGACTTACGGACAAAGTCACACACCAAAAGCAGGAAAGACGGATAATACAAAGGAAGAAAGCGCAGAGGGTACACACAAAAAATGGACGACAGGTGTAACAGAAGCAAGGATGGATGGTACAAAAAGGAAGGATAGAAAATAGATGAGAAGAAAGGAAAGAACAAAAGAAAGAAGGATGGAAAGTACAGAAGGAAAGGCAGAAAGTACCAACGAAAAACAATGACAAAAGGTGCAAAGAATGAAGGACGGGGATGAAAAAAAAGAGAAAGGACAGGGCACAAAAGAAGGAAAGAATGTACAAAAGGAGGATGACAGGAACATCAGAAAAGAAAGAAAGAAAGAAAATAAATAGAAAACGGTGGAAGGTGAAAAGAAAGAAAAACAGAGATATGAAAAAGAGAAGAGAGACAGTATCAAGAAGAAAGAATGAATGATATGACAGACGGGAAGATAGAATTTACACAAGAAAAAAGGCAAGATAACGCAACAGAAGGAAATTAGAAGGCACAAAAGAGAAAGGACAAAAGGAAAAAGGACAAAAGGTATAAATGAAGGTAAGATGGGAAGTACAAGCGTAGAACCAAACGGTACAACAGATGAAAGGACGGAAGGTACAAACAAAAGAACGAGGAAATTACAAACAAAAGACAAAAGCAAGGAAGGAAGGTAGCCCTACAAAAGAAAGGGCGGAAGGTAGCCCTACAAAAGAAAGGGCGGAAGGTAGCCCTACAAAAGAAAGGGCTGAAGGTAGCCCTACAAAAGAAAGGGCGGAAGGTAGCCCTACAAAAGCAAGGAAGGAAGGTAGCCCTACAAAAGAAAGGGCTGAAGGTAGCCCTACAAAAGAAAGGCGGAAGGTAGCCCTACAAAAGAAAGGGCGGAAGGTAGCCCTACAAAAGAAAGGGCGGAAGGTAGCCCTACAAAAGAAAGGGCGGAAGGTAGCCCTACAAAAGCAAGGAAGGAAGGAAGATACTAATGAAGAACGGAAGGTAAAAAAGATGGAAGTATATGAGGCACAAACGGCGGGAAGGGCAGATGGAATGAAAGAGAGCATGTAAACGAAAGACAGAAGAAAGGACAGAAGGAAGCAGAAAGGAGGGAAGGTACAAACGAAGAACGATAGGTGTACAGGAAGGAAGGGTAGAAGGTACTATAGAAAGAAGGATGGATGGCACAGAAGGAGGGCCGGAAGGTACCAAAGGAAAAAGGAAGAGGAGCATACAAATATAAAAGGAAGGATCGAAAGACGGTACTAAAGAAAACATAGAGGGTATAACAGAAGAAAGGACAGAAGGAACAAAAGAAGGGAGAGTCAGAGGTCCAGAAGCAGAAACGAAAGAAGGAATAACGTATGAGGAATGAAGGAAAGGTTCGAAAGAAGGACGGGCGGCACAACAGAGGGAAGCACAAAGACAGAAGAAGGTACAAAAAGGAAGACATTTCAGTACAAATGAGAAAAAAAAACGAACAAAAGAAGGCGAAGCAGAAGATGTAAAAGAAGGAATGAAGAAAGTTCGAAAGTAGTGACGACAAACAGCAGACCCATAAAGGAAGAAACGTCAGAGGTCACAAAAAGGAAGGAAGGAAACACAATATAAACGATGAATGAAGGAACTAAATAAGAAAGAAGGATGCCAGATACTAAAGAGGAAGATGGAAAACAGGGGTCGAGGACAGGAGAAGGGAGGGCAGATGGTATACAAGACACGAAAAAAAGGAATATCACGAACGTACAAAAAAACAAAAAAACCGAAGTTCTGGGTTTTGGTGATTTTTTTGTTGTTGTTTTTTTTGCCGCCTGTTACACAACCACACCCTACGTCCTACGTGTCCCAATCATTATGCAAGGTGCTGTGGAGGGCAGAAAAAGAAGAAGACGGAGGGAGAGGTGGTCTGACAACATCGAGGAGTGGTCCGTCCTTGGCATATCTGACCTGTGTTATACAGCCAGCAGACAAAGATGCAGACGACTGTGTGAGTGTGCCGGTTTAGCAGGCGACGGAGTGCTGCTCAGTATTGCTCAGAGCTGTACACGCATAACGCTGAAGGAAATGCAACAGTCCTGGTCGCCCCTCAACCAACGAACAACAGTAAGGACAGAATAATGCGGGAGGAAATAGTCGAAGCATTTACATCACTGAAGCCCGGAAAATCACCTGGTGTGGACAACATACCAGCAGAGATGATCAAGGCGGGAGGAGACCCAATGGTAGACATGTTACTAGTAATATGCAGCAAGATCTGGGAAACCGGCGAGTGGCCAACGCCTTGGACGCAATCCCTTATTATCACTCTCCCAAAGAAAGGCAATCTCCAACTATGCCAGAACTACCGCACTATAAGCCCCATCAGCCACCCAAGCAAAGTCATGCTTAAGGTAATCTTGAACAGACTGAATCCCCAAGCGGAAAAGATCATCGCCGAAGAACAGGCGGGTTTCGGCCAGGTCGTAGTACAACAGAGCAAATCTTCATTTAAGAATACTGTGTAACCAACACCAACAAGATCTGCACCACGTGTTCATAGATTTCAAGAAAGCTTTGACCGAGTGTGGCATGAAGCATTATGAGCGACAATGAAACTCTACAACATCAATGCCAACCTCATCAAAGTCATCGAGAGCCTCTACAACAAAGCCACCATGCGGTTTTCTTCAACAACAACATAGGCGAATGGTTCCGAACAACTGTCGGAGTGCGCCAGGGCTGTCTACTCTCTCCCACGTTCTTCAACGTCTTCCTGGAAAGAATCATGACTGATGCACTTGAAGACCATGAAGGATCAGTCAATATTGGAGGCAGAACCACACAAACCTCCGTTTTGCCGACGACATCGACGGTTTAGCTGGAGAGGAACAAGAGCTAGTCTGATCAACAGGCTGAACAACACCTCCACAGAATTTGGCATGGAGATCAGCGCAGAAAAGACCAAAGTGATGACCAACAACCCAATCGGTTTTGCCAACGACATAATGATCAACAACAAGAAGCTTGAACCCGTCAACAGCTTCAAATACTTGGGTGCAACAATCGCAGATGAAGGATCAAGACCAGAAATTCTCTCCAGAACTGCTCAGACCACAGCCGCATTGACAAAGTTGAAGCCAATATGGAACAACAAAAACATCTCCATCAGCTCAAAAATCAGACTGATGCGATCCTTAGTCATGGCAATCTCCTCTTGCTTGCGAATCATGGACACTAAGCTGACCTCGAAAAAAGGATCAAAGCAGTTGAAATGAGGTGCTATAGAAGACTCCTTGGCATTTCATACAAGATCACATCACCAACGAGGAAGTAAAGAGACGCATCGAGAATGAAATCGGTCCATATACAGATCTCCTCACTTCAGTTAAACGACGCAAGCTGAAGTGGTATGGACATGTCACGAGGTCACCAGGCCTTGCCAAAACAATCCTGCAGGGCACAGTACGAGGAGGAAGGCGGAGAGGTCGACAAAGAAAGAGATGGGAAAACAACATCACAGAGTGGTCGGCCTGGAGTTGAGGGACGTGTTGAGGAGGGCGGAGTGCCGGGATGAATGGAGAGGACTGGTTGTCAGAGCTACACAGGTGCCCCTACGGACGGAGTCTAAGGGATCAAGGACAAGGACAATGAGTGCTGCATGACTGCGATAACCGAGACCT
>CM031598.1:73914025-73939025 GCA_018398815.1 Conus ventricosus
TGGTAAGGATCCCAAACTGAGCAACCATATTCCAGTATCTGGTCTAACCAGTGTTTTGTAGCAGTCGTCTTTAACCTTTTGGGGGCAGTCATTGATATTCCTGTATAAGAAAGCTAAGATGTTATTTGCTTTCTTACATACTAAATTGTAATGTTCTTTCCATTTGAGACGACTATCTATAATCACGCCTTCCATTTGTTCTTTCCATTTGAGACGACTATCTATAATCACGCCTTCCATTTGAGATGTTATTTGCTTTCTTACATACTAAATTGTAATGTTCTTTCCATTTGAGACAACTATCTATAATCACGCCTTCCATTTGTTCTTTCCATTTGAGACGACTATCTATAATCACGCCTTCCAGTTCCGTGACATCTTTCTTGTCACTGGACTAGAACTTATTAAAGACCGTTGTTATGCTCGGTCAGTTTGGATTCAGGTCAATCAGAATGAAACGTTCTCTGTTTGATAATTTTCAGTCTAGTCGGCATGCACAGACACATGGTAATCAGAAGCAACTTGTGAAACCAAAAGTAACAGGGGGAGTGACTCTAGATACAATTTTGCACGAAACCTTTCTCAAGGATTTGGGCCAACTCCTGACAACTTTGGCTGAAACTTGTCTGAAAATGGACTTGCCGACAAGACGCCGTGGGCAGGGCGGTGATGATAAAATGGGTGTTTCTAGTGTCGATGCACACGACTTGCCACCCCGTGATAACGGACAGCAATCCAAACGATCTTCCAAAGGGTAAGATCTTCATCTTCATCCATTAAGCGTCCTCAGTCATCATGTTGATAGCTTCCCATCATATCATACCAAAAAAAAAAAAAAAAAAAAAAAAACCATCTTAAATCATTTAGATAAACTGAGCCAGTAAAGCATAGTGACAGTGCTACAAAAACGACTGTAGACGAGAAGTTGACCGTCACACGATAAAAACACATCGTTAAAATACCATAGCAACATCGTAACGTTTCATAACTTGGAAAGACTAGCAGATGTTACTTATTCAAGATACGGGTAAAACGACAGTAAACACCCCTCAGTAGGGTAGCAATATTAAAATCTCTTATCCTCTCAAAGTTGACACACCTCTGGTTACTGTTACCAAACCCACCAGACACATTTTTTCAAACATGTCAACGAGCTTGTTACAAATTTGTTTGGGAGCCAGATAAGGTTAACCGAAAAACTGCACATAAAAGAAGTATGAAAGATGGCGGTATTGATCTTCCTGGCCTAAAAACTTTTGTTTTATCTCTGAAGCTGTCCTGGGTACGTAAAGCTGAAACGTCAACCCACAGATGGCGAAGTATTCTGTTGCATAACTTCCCTAAGTGGTCGCTTATGAAAAAATATGGTCCAGAATTCGTTTCCAAATTTACCAAGTATAGGCCTAATCAGTTTTGGGCTGAAGTTCTTGTTGCATATAAAGTTTTTTTTTTTTATACAAGTGTTCCCAAAAAAACTCCACTGAACTTCTTGCCAAATCATTGTGCCATAGTCGGCAGTTTCAAATCGGAAAAAAGTGCATTGTATCGAAAAAACTAAGATATGAACTGTCTCGCCCACTTTTTTGATGATGAAAGTTTTTGCCACATGCACTTTGTATAATATAATGTAAATATTGATTTTGTCACTTTTGCTGGCTATAAATCGACTGTAATGGACTACGTGAAAACGTCTAGTATCACTATAAAAAACGATAAGTACATAAACTCATCATTGTGCTTTAAACACCTTTTTGCAATAAATAAAGGCTCCAAGTTGTATATCATTATTGTGGATAAATACTAAAGCCAAAATGCTGTGATAAATGGGACATGAAATTGTTGATGCAAAATGATTGGAAATCCTGCTTTTTGCATGCGCATAAGACACGTGATGTAAGGCTGCAGTGGTTTCAACTGAAAATATTACACAGGTGTTCATGCACAAATTATGTTTTAAAGAAGATTGGAATCGTTGAAAATAATAACTGTAGTTTTTGCAGCACATTCAAAGATAGCATTGATATATGTTTTGGAAATGTCACCATGTACAAGTATTTTGGAATGCTCTCATTGGCTTAATGAAAGAAAAATGTTTGAATGCTGAAAATGTACTTTTGACAGAAGCACTCATATTTGGCTATGACAATACGATTGTTGGTGACACTGTCTTTTACTTCATTATACTATTTGCGAAGCATTACATATACATTTGTAAAATAAACAACATCCTGCTACAAATACATGTATTCATAAACAAATCAAAATTTAGATACAAAATTGAGGAACATATTGCAGATTTGAAATTAAACCATGCAGATTTTTTGACCAGATGGCTGGCATACAGACCATTAATGGATACTGTTTAACAGTTACACCCTTTTGTCTTTTTTTTTCTTAAACAACTTACACTAATAGGTTCAGAAGTGTAAGATGAAGTGTGTAAATGAACACATTTTTGTACATTATTAGTGGCCTGATTTCAATATTTTGCCAAACATAATGATGTGAAAAACATCCCTGTCAACATCATTTGTCTTGATACATCCACCTCTCTTTCTTCTCTCTCTCTCTCTCTCTCTCTCTCTCTCTCTCTCTCTCTCTCTCTCCTCTCTCTCGGTTTTTGTTTGTTTTTGATTAGAGAATGTTTGCATGAATTTGTGAATTTACATTGTTTGGGGTGATTTCTTTCTTTATTTCTTTCTTTATGTACATACTTGCCTTACCTGTGTATATATATGTATTGTCTTATATCTTGTATATATGTATGAAATGCAAATTTTAAAAAATGTTATATAAAAAAAGCAAAGTACAAAACATAAAAAAACAAAAACAAAAAACAACAACATTGTAATGTTTCATCTCTCTGAATCTTGATCATATGCTTGCTCATGCTTCTCGGTGAACCAGTCCCCCATTCCTAACATCAGTGCTGCAATAAGGCAGATCAATGAAGAACACTGACAGGGTCGTGGACAGTCTGTACTTTGGACTCCAGTCATCTGAGACACAGCCTTTATCAAAACTGCCCTGGTAGCGACTGAAGATGTGGGTTCTGTCTTTGGCTGAGAGCTCTAACCTCCTCATTTTTTCATCAGCTGTAAATCTCGCACACTATGGTCTAGCCTAGTAGCTCAGCAGGTTTCGCATTTATGGACTAGTCCGAATGTTAGTTTTTACCTCCTCGATGAAACTGAAATTACTTGCAAGGAATATGTGACATTTTGAAAAAAAAAATAAAAAGAAAGAAAGAAACTCGAGCTCATACCTTAAACACTAGTCCTTGTAGGTAGAGGTGATCCTTCTGTCTTGCTTTCTTTTCAGGGTGCTTTCCTGCCTCAGCAAATGGCTCCACATCTCCTTTCCCCCTTTTTCTCTTCTTAAAATGAGCAGCCAACATTACATACTGACGAATCAGCTACACAATCTTGAGGGGCTCAAGTTTGATTAAAACACACAACATGAACACACGCATACATGCACACGTACACACACACGCACGCACGCACGCACGCGCACGTGCGCCTGCATTAGCGAGCATGCACATACATGCATGCACTTATGCACGCACGCATGCTCACTCACACATAAGTACACACATACACATACGCATGCACACACGTGCATGCATATGGCCTTATCTTGGATATCTGATCTTAATGTGGCAATTTACAGCATTTTAATCTGTGTTGACTCTAAATCTGTACTTTGTAGCTTACGAAATTGGGATGCAAATGTAAGGAAAGACCTAATTTTTGATATATAAAATTTATGATACATTCCGTTATGGCGAAAGGAACTTTTGTAGAGTTTTGCTGGATCCCATCCCATTGTGGTATCTATGGAAATGAAATAGCTGATAAATTAGCAAAAGAGGGTGCTCTTAGAAAAAATCCAGATAGTAAATTAAAATTGGATAAACATGAAATCAGTTCTCTATTAGAAAATTGTATGAACAATGAAAACTTCCTGCAAAAACGAAAGCGTTATTATGTCAAAGATCGTTGTCCAGTATAATTTATAAAATGCATTTAAACTCGTGGAAAACCAAATTTTCTAAGGATGTAGATTGCGCTTGTGGTCTCCCATTATCTATTCAACATATTCTTTTTGAATGTCCAGTTCTAACATCTTTATATAATATTCTAAAGATAGATATTGCTTCATTAGGGGCTTTACATGAAATGCTTTACAGCCCCAAAATGATTGATATAGCAAAGGCTATATCGAGTTCTGTTATTATTCATTTGCTGTAATTGATTTATCAGTTTATAATTATGTTTGGTCGTTAATAGGCAAACTTTCATGTATTTGTGTCTTTCTCTCTCTCACTCTCACTCTCACATACACACACGGGTGCGCGCATGCATGCACGCACGCACACGCACACTCGCGCTCACACACTCTCATATAACGCACTTACACACAAACACACATGTATATAAGGTGGGGTTTTTTGTTTTTTGTTTTTTTTAAAGTCTAATATCACCATCGTTGTGAACAGACTCTAAATTAAATCAATCAAATCAAATCAAACTCTCTCACACACACAGCATCCAACCAAGAAAAGAAAGTGTCAATGCATGTCCAGCTGTTAACAGGTACATTGCTGTTCTGTCCCCAGCACAGGACATGGCTGAATACCGTGAGTGCATCAGAAATTGAAGGAAATAGTTTTAGCTCCAAAGCATGAAATTCATAGATAAGATAATGTTGCATATAGCCCAGCTGACCGCAAAGGGCCACATCAGGGCTGGAAATTCACAGAATGCATGCATCAGTCTGGTATGATATGATAGGAAGCAATAATAATTACTAGGCCAAAGGCTTTTGTGTCTCATCATTAGTCAAGTTAGGATAGCTTAAACTTTCAAGTCTCACCGACATGAGCATTTGATTGTGACCTATTATGTGTACACACTGGTAGGTGACAAGAACAAGAGTGGTGCTGGTGGGAGTACTAGTTGATCTGTTTTCTGAGCTATTTTACCGTACAGCATTTTCTTCTGATATTTTTTCTTGGTTCTAGAACTTCTGCAAACTGCTTGTTCCCAGACGCAAATTGACTGTCAGTGTCACTGTATTTAAACACAAACTCAGCTCTGAAAGTAGTGGCCTTACCTTTCCTCAGTCAGGTTGCCTGATCAAACCATACCATGGCTGCTTTATCACAATGTCCACAAGGAGGACGTGAGGAAAGACCGGTACCGAGACAACCACTGAACCAGTATCTGTGTGTGTGTGTGTGTGTGTGTGTGTGTGTGTGTGTGTGTGTGTGTGTGTGTGTGTGTGGTGAGTGCCTGCGTGCGTGCGTGTGTGTATGCGTGTGTGTGTGTGTGTGTGTGTGTGTGTGTGTGTGTGTATTGTACATTTATTTTGTTATTTCATTTGTCTTTACACAGCAACAAATTCCTTTTCATTTTTGTGTTCTTTCCTTCTTCCTCTTCTTTCTTCTTTCCTTCCTTTCTTTCCTTCTTTGTCTCTGTCTGTCTGTTGTTTTCTTTGTATATGCAGCACATTATCAGAGTGAGTGTGCCAGTAGACCACACATTACAACATAAACAACCCCAGACACACTGCATCAAGCGCCGAAACATTAAAATCAGCAAAAAATATGTCCATTTGTAAGAGAACATACAGACTATGCATGGTGTGTAAGAGACTGGTTGTTGGAAAAAAAAAACAAAAAAACAGTGTTTTCTCTTCCGCAATCACACCCTCTTAGCAACTCATGCACACATGTCCTTCACACCTCTCACACTCAGAGAGTTTGTCTTCCACATCACTGACATAGGTGCTACAGAATTTAAACCTCCAGACCTCATTTTAACTAGAGACCCACAGTAACTCTCATCCTTTCTCGCCTATATGTCCACTTGCACATTTCAGACCTGTGTAAATAGAACCCTCACAAAACTGATTCTTAAGTGAAAAGTTTAATGTTCCTTCTATCTTGAGCACTCAGCGATAAGACTGACTTGGAATTGTCAGTTTTCCTCATTAACTGGCACTTGGCTCAGTCATGATGACACTTGAAGACGTGTTCCAAGCTTTTAAGAATGATACTGCACAGAGTAAAAATCTGTTTAAAAGTAATATTACTGAAAATTTGGAAAAACTACACCTTACCCACTCAAACCTGAGTCACTTACACAGAACCAGAAATCATCAGGAGCCACGAGTCAGAGCTGGTTTACTGGAAATTTGATGCACTGAAGTGAAAGTAAAATATGTTGTCGTGAGGCATTGTATTTTTGTCATGGCTAAAGCGCTTCTGGCTTCAGTAGCTCTGGTTGTAGTAAATGATATTTGTTATTTTGTCCCTCGTTTGGCTGGCTTTTAGCTGGACCATGACAAGTTTCTGTGATAGCATGGTTAAGTATGTATAGTATTGTCTAGTAATAGTATAGTGTAAAATAGTGTAGTATTGGTATAGAGTTATTGATTCTGGCTTGATGTTAGACTTGTCAGAGTCCTGTTGCTGATTCTCAGTAAGCAGTTCATTCTTCACATACATAATGTATGCAATGCATATATATGTATATATATATATATATATATATATATATATATTATATATATATATATATATATATATATATATATATATATATATATATATATTATATATATATTTGTGTGTGTGTGTGTGTGATGTTTTGAGTTTGACCATTTGTGTGTAGGTGGTGCACATATTTCACTAGTATAGCTGCAGCAACATTCGTGTTTGGGACTGTGGTGGTCGTACTTCTCCCTTGTCCCATTGAGCCAGAAGTCTTAAGGTAAGTACCATCATGTTCAAGTTCTGTCCTTGGTTCAACCAAATACTCTATATATCGCTGTATGGTCTTTGCTGTAACTGTACAGCTAAATTTCATAATCAGCAGGTATATGAATTTTTGTGCGCGTGCATGCGCATGCGTGCACGCGCATGTGTGTGTGTGTGTTGTGTGCGCGCGCGTGTGTGTGCACAGGCATTCATGCGTGCATGTGTGTGTGTGTGTGTGTATGCATGCATGCATGCGTGTGTGTGGTGTGTGTGTGTGTGTGTGTGTGTGTGTGTGTATGCATGCATATGTGTGTGTTGTGTGTGTGTGTGTGTGTGTGTGTGTGTGTGTGTGTGTGTGTGTGTGTGTGTGTGTCTGCAAATGTTTGCTGCCTGTTTTGATTTTTTTTCCTTATTTGAAAACTCTGTTTTCAATTAATCTTCATTTTCATGGCATGTTGAAATAGCATTTAGAATGTGTGTGTGTGTGTTTTTAACAATGTATTTAATGTATGTGTACAGATTTGTGTGTGTGTGTGTGTGTGTGTGTGTGCGTGTGTGTTTGTGTGTGTGTGTGTGTGTGGTGTGTGTGTGTGTGTGTGTGTGTGTGTGTGCTGTCTCATCTTTCTGCATCACTCTCAAAGACGCATGTGTTAAAAAGATGGATGTCAGCTGTGTATTTCAGTCTTCCAATGTGAGTCGTTAGCTCTGTCTAGGTAAGATAGAGCACTGGCTGAATTATCCCACAAAAAGATGCCTTTGATGAGTCATGAACCTACTAAACTTTTGAAACTATGATACAGCAGTTGCTGCTGTGTGTGGGAGTTAGACTGGTTGCATAGTGTACCTTCTGTAGATGGTATTTTGACCTTTTTTTTACATCATTTTTCTAGTGTCAGATCTGTTTTGTTTTGTTATTTTTCACTTTAGTTTTGATTGTTTGGTTGATCTGATCTGAATCTTAGAGAAAGTTTATAGTTAACATTTAGTAGAGTCAGAAATCAATCTTGTTTGGAGTTTGTTGGGCTGGTGAGGAGGGGGCAAGGTTAGGGGCTGGGGAGGTCAGCTGGTCAGACAGAGAAGCCTACTGCACAGCCTTTTTCACTTGGTTTATTCATCTCTTCTTTATTGTCATAGTCTTCCCCCACCTCCAGAGTGGACAGGGCCACTAGGCCCCAATGACAAGCTGTCACAGGCTGAGAGGCTCTTGGAAAACCAGTTGACAGGGCCTGAATCCATTGTTAGAGATGGAGGTAAGCTCAACAAAGTGAACAGAGAGAACAGACAAGAGACACAGGAAGAGAGGGGAGAGAGGCTGACAGGAACAGACCTCACCATTTGTGTTTAAGCAACTATGCCAGTCAAATTCAGGCAGTCACATGTGTGCTGCCGTAGAATTAGCTAAACACATGGCTCGTTTTTTTTTGGCACAACTGTATAAACTGCTGAGTGTGTTTGTGAAACGTGTATGCTGTCTCTCAAATGTGTGTTATCTTGTGCAGTTATACATTTTTTATAGAGTGTATGTCGTCTGTAGGGATGTGTACACATGTGATGTTATGAAGTGACTAGGTTAAAGTGTTTTGTTTTCTTTAATTGTCTCATCTTCCAGGTCCTACCATGTGCATGTGCATTCCCACACCGCTCATTCCAGCACATCCACACCCAAGTTCTTCTTACTAAAGCCCTGGCACCAGCAGTCCACAGAAAGCAGTCAATACAGGCTGTCCGGGAGGAACCCACTAGACTGGACATTTTGTGACATTGTTTTATGAGAGCAATGTCTCGCTGTTTTTCTCTTCATTTTCCTTTTCCTTTTCAATATTTTGGTCAGAAAAGGCTCTAGAGATGTAGAACGCGTATCACATCACAGAAAACACGACACACACATGCATGCATGCAGGCAGGAACTCAGGCACGCATACACGCAAGCACGCTCGTACACATCTACACACACACACACACACACACACACACACACACACACATTGTCAAGGGAGCTGAAACTTGGATCTATTGGAGAGTCTCACTCACACATGCATGCACACACACGCACACCCACATGCACCCGCACACACACACACACAAACACACATTAATTCACAGTGAAGTTTATTAAAATTGTTTATGCATTTTTTAGAACAGTGTAATGTTCTGAAGGAATGGAAAGTTTATATATACCATTGCAACATTAAATTCCATCATTTAGGTGAAGCTAGAGTGTACTACAACCTCATCTTTTCATTTTCTTCTCCATTTTAAGAATGGAATTTTGAGGAAATCTACTCATCAGATGTTGATTTTATATAATAAATCAGCTCTTTACAAGGTTCAGATTAACCCCAGCCTGAAAATTTCCAGGCTGAAATGTGCATTCTGTACGCCTGTAGTACGGAGAATTTTTGTGGTGATCACATAATGTAAACAAATCAACTTTCCTGGTAACAAGTGAAGGGAAATAATACTTTGAGGCTGTTTGAGAGCAGTCTACAATATCTGTCAAGTCAGTGGGCCAAACATCAAGGTTATGGTCCAGGTAGTATTAAGATACAATGAAGTAAATATATCAAGTGACTGTACAGCAATCTATTTCTCAGTATTTAGGGTGCACGTGTACTTGGTAGTGAAAAGGTTTATTTGCGAATATCTGCAGTAATGAATTATGCTGAGATGTATGCAAAAACAACATGGGTTTATGAGGAAAAAAAGTTGGTATACTAAATGAACAGCACACTTTCTGGGTTATGGATCCACTTATAAATCCACTTTATAGTTTAGGAAAATACTCACACACGTGCACACACACACACACACAACCAACCACAAACAAACACACACATATACACACACACACAAGTGCACATTCATGCATGCACATGCACGCACACACTACACACACACACACACACATACAAACAAACATGCACACTCATGCATGCACATGCACGCACACACTAACACACACACACACACACACACACACACAAACATGCACACTCTGTGACGTTCACACCTAAACTGGGTTTATCAAATTTTTATGTGCAGTTTAACCCGTTCAGTGCCTAAAAATAGTACAAACAAAGGTGTTCCTCAGGTGCCAGGGAAATCTCATGATTTAGGGGTGATAATTAACAAAAAATTCTAGCTCAGAAACTACAAAAGATAGAAAAATGAAATCGATATCATTTTTGAAGGAAATTGAATGAAGATTTTGAATCTGTGCTTCTTTTGTTTTAATTTTGATAATAAAAAAGTATTTAGGCATTTAGATTTGGATAGATTTTTTGCACGATCAAAAACATATGTATTTACCACGACATCTTCACATCCAAACAAGAACACACAGCAAAAAAGTTGAAAATAAAGTTTGTATTGTCACACTACACCTGTAAATGAAAGTAAAACAGTTTGGAAGTCTATCAAGACGCTCACACTCGATGCAAACTGACCAGTCCATGACCACGCCCCCCCTCTCCCCACCACACCCCCTTGCTCGACTTCAACCCTCTCTTTCACCCCTCATCCCCCTACCTTTCCGTCTGCACCGTGTCACGCCGCGAGCAAGCCACGCTCCCCTCTCACGCCGACTTTCACATCACTGGACACCAGCACGCAGTGCAGAGTACACACTTGGCTGGCTCGTTCGACTGACGCTGTCAGCTGAACACACACTGAGGTCACAGAGCCCTACTCAATAACTGACGAATATGGTCGGCAATTCCACCACTATCATTATCTTACCTTCATGCTCGAGTGAGTCGTTGAATAAAAGATTATTGTCTTTGTCAAAAATCATCAGCAGAGCCTGCTCAGCTGTGTAAATACGTTGATTTGGTCGCTGGACTTGTCGAAGGTTGTGCCGCCATTGTTGCAAGCGAGACGAAGTGTGCTGGGTGGTCAGCCAGTCAGTGATGAGAATAAATGGGCTTTCCCCTCACGTGTGGTCATTTACATATTATTTTAAGACTACAGACATATAAGGCTGTCTACGCAAACTCTATTTGAGTCCGTTGATAGAAATAGTAACGAATGAAAATTCAAGAAAAATGCATGACGTCAATGGAATGCCCATAGGCACATGGAAAGCACTTTTATTTCCGCGTCAGCTGACTGACTAAAGGCGCTCAACTGGTTAAAGAACATTATGATTCCTGGAAAGCATTTTTAAAAATGTATGTATATATATATATATATATATATATATATCTATATATATATATATACAATGAACTAATAAATTCCAAGGATAAGTACCGAGCACCATTCCAGCAACTTACAGAGCAGCTTGGTGTTGCAATGACTGCAAGAAATGTTGAATTATAAACAAAGCTTGCTCTTATGTCTTAGATTGAAGAAATAGGGGAAAACAAGCATTCATATCTGCTTGTGGTGATAATTCTGCCAAACTAACAGTATGTGCTTGAGTGGGTGAATGGGGAAAAATAAAATAAAATAAATGCTTCTCTAAATGAGCCTTCAGCAAGCTTATAGTCTCCAAGAGGGAGACAGTCTCCAATGGGGAGGAAACCCACTAACATATAACTCCTGGTCAGATACCGATATTTCAAAACCTGATTGTTTCTCCTCAGTGACCGCAGAAAGTGGTAATTTGACTCCTCTGCCTTTTGGGTTTTTAAGAAGAATGCTATCCCAGAAAAAGCTGGTGTGCAATACCGTAGTATGTTTGTTGAGTTTTCAAAAAACCAACCAAAGGTGCCACCTAAGAAGCAAAAGAAAATCATGAAAGAGCAAAACAAGCTCCATTTTCTTGTGAAAAGTAGAAAATATAAAAAGATAACCTCTTAAGACATAAGTGCTGAGGGCCAGTTCTTGGAATGAATCCACAAGGGACTAAAATACAATGAACTAATAAATTCCAAGGATAAGTACCGAGCACCATTCCAGCAACTTACAGAGCAGCTTGGTGTTGCAATGACTGCAAGAAATGTTAAATTATAAACAAAGCTTGCTCTTATGTCTTAGATTGAAGAAATATATATTATATATATATATATATATATATATATATATATATACCATTTTGATACTAGATCCCTTCATTTCAACAAAACTAGAACATTCCACAATGACTTTCATATCTGACATTTTAAGAAATAAGTTTAATGGAAACCTACACATAGTTTAAAATGTTTATTTATATTTCATACACTGACTATTTAGATTGTATTCTGGTATCTATGTAAATATTTTTTTAAAAACAAAAAAAGGAGGGTTTTGGAAATATAGAATGCAGTTTTCTGGTTGTTGATCAGTTGATACTCAAACTTTATAGGTACGGAAAATACATTACGCACACACTCATGCACATTCCAGTACTTTTACAAACTGAAAACTGGGTTTATCAAATTTCCATATGCATTTTAAGAACATTAGAATTTCCACAAAGAATGCAAACTATATTCATGCCATTTTGATTCTAAATACCTTCATTTAAGCAAACTAGAATGTTCCTGAATGCTTTTATATATATATTTTTTTTCACATGTTTAGTGAAAATCTACACACACTGTAAAATGTTTATTTTCATGTTATGTACAAGTTTGTGTAGATGATTTTTTGACATGCTTCCAGTCCAACTGTAAAGGTATGCTATGATCTTGAATTTGTAAAAAGATGAGGGCCAAAACACTTACATGGGGGAGGGGGTTCTTTCCTTAAGACCTTCTGCTATCCAGATTTCCCTATAGCTTTTCCTGCAAGAACATGTAAATGTTACCATACCTGTTAGTAGAGAACTGAAACATGTGATGCTTTATATGGTGTGTTATGTGCACACATAATGATCAGTGCTGAGAGCAGTGTATATACACAGACCCTGACCACGATTGCAGGTCATGTGCACACATAAGGATCAGTGCTGAGAGCAGTGTATATGCACAGACCCTGACCATGATTGCAGGTTATGTGCACAAGATGGCCTACACAGCTGGGTTCCCAAACTGATTTAACCGTCTACAGGACACTGCAGAACATAAGATGCCATGGTCACATTTAAAGGGGGGGGGGGGGGGGGGGGGGGGGGGGGAATACACTTCATAACCCGATATTACACAAATTGAAATTGAAAATAGTTATTACAAATGTGTAACAGTTTTAATTCAGAATGAAGACAATGGTCAATATCTGGTGTTTGTTTACAGAAATTCATGTATACAGGCACATCTGATGGACGAGTTATCAGCATTCACAAAGGGGAAATATATACTTTGGCGAAATTTGGAAAGGGGACAGATTGCGGTGAGTAATGTCACCTGAGGTGTCAGTTTTGTGATGCCCTAGAAGAATTGTTGGTCCACAGAGTTCTTGACAGCTATTAGCTGGAAGTAATGATTTCATATAGATATTGGGAATTTGGAATGTTTAAGAAACAGTGACTAATGAATGTTGTTGGAGTTGAGTGACCCATCTCTTTCAAGGGACTGTTGTAACGGTCATATGAAGATTGAACTGTCACCCTGGGGCTATGAGCACAGACTCTACACTGCTGACCAAAGTCAGCCCCTGTTCTGTCTGGATCTGATTCAGTAAGAGATCAGAACCCATTTTTGCCTTTTCTCTGTCAGTTCAGCATTCTCAGCCTGCTGAAACGTTTCAAAGAACAAGAGTTTGATTCTCAAATGCAACAACAAATAGAAGTTTGGCTCAGTGATATAGTGGTGAGAATGAAGGTGACACTGACCCAGACTTCTGGGGGAGGTCTCACATCTCTTCCAAATGTCACCCTGGATCAGAATGTCACCCCAGGCTGACATTCTGCAACCAACATTATGAACAAAAATGTCATCCCAATATCTCTGTGATATTTTGTACCTGTAGGTATATATCTATATCCATTGTGAAATTACTTGCCGCAAAATAGGGATGATGGATTCAAATCGTGTGCAACCAGGATGTTTTTCTTTCTTTCTTTCTTTTTGTTTTTTGACATATGTGTACAAGGTGAAATACAGACGTAATGTGATCAGCAATGCCGTAATCTTATTGCCAGTGAGGGTGCCAGTTTTCATGATGGTAGTGACGCATTCTGATTGGGACAGTACTGGTTGAGGGGATGATAGGAAGTAAGTCTAGTCTTTTGCATACCTGACAGTGCTTGTATTCCAATGCTGAAAGAATGATGACTGATTACAATGATAGTGATGATAACAATGAAGATAATTCTGTGATATTGATGTGGCAGAGAGTGATTTTGTACTTTTGCTTGGAGCTCATTTCTTTAAAAGTTATTTTTCCAAAGGGTTTTTACCAATTATTATTTTTGTGCACCATGTCTTAGCAGTCCTGTGGGTCTGTGTACACCGCATGAGTCCACAGGATTCTCGCTGTACACTTTGATGTTTGAGCTTGACCCTCATCTCCCAGTGGTTCTTTGGTCTGGGTCAGAGACGTAACATAGAATCTCTCACCAAATATTTTGACAGCCTGAGATCACGTCTGAAAGAGTCATTTGATCTGGCATTAGCTGCCGCCACCAAAGCTCATGCTAAGCAGAAAGGTGCATATGACCTAAAGTCTAGGGAAACTGATGTGCAAGTTGGCAACTGTGAGTGCTAGTGAAGAAAGTTGCCTTTGATGGTAGGCATAAGTTAGCAAACAAATGGGAAGAAGAAGTCCATAAATTTCTTCAAAAGCCAAACAGTGATATCCCATTATACATTGTACTGCGAGAAGACAGAGCTGGTCACAAACGAACTCTTCATCGCAGCCTCTCGTTGCCAGTTGGCTCTAAGCTGGAAGAAATGGATGAACCAAAGCCAGCCCACAGCACAGAGGCACCATTCTCGACGTGACGCAGGGAAAGGAAATGGGGAAAAAGCCTGTCGGAGCACAAGACCACTATAACAGAGTCTAGAGAGGAGGAGCAGATACCAGTAGTCATCACAGAGAGGTCTAGTCACGAAGAGGAAAGAGCAGGGAGCTTTGAGATGTCCAAGTCTGGTGAGGACACCCACAGTTCCATTCACGATCTAGAAGGAGATCATGAAGAGAATGAACCAGATCCCACAGACGATATGGGTACCCAGCGTCCACAAGAAGTGGAGCATCTGCAGGATACTGTAGAGGCAGATTCAAAAGTTGAAGCCTTGAGTGTAGATAGTGCAACAGAAGTGGTAGTATTGACTCACAAAGAAGCTGAACCGTCACAAGTGGTTGAACAAAAATTGAAGCAGAAGAGGCAGTAGAAGGGAGAGAATATCGTCACCAAGACCAGTGCCCAGAGCTTCACTCAGGGCAAGAGAAAGGAAGACTCCTGCCTGGATGTCATCTGGAGATTATGTTGAGACAGCACACAGCTGACTGACAGTTAGTAGAGCAACCTGATGACAAGGCTAGGAAAGCAGACATTTTAGAAGAAGCATTGAGGGTGCTAGTGACAATGCCTGAGTGCGTCATAGAAGTGTTTATAAATAGAATTCTTTGTGGTAGAGCTGTGAAGTAAATGGAAATCTTGGATGTGAAGATGTTTTATTAATGTTTTAATTGGAATTTCACTGATGAAAGGGGATTCAAGGGAAGTAACTAGAATGAACTGTATAGTGAGTTCATGTTCAGACTTTTTGAATGGGGGAAAAATTCAGGGCAGACCACTGGCTGTGGAGTGTGTGGCACGGTTACATTGAGTTAGGCTTATGTTGGTTGACCTCTTTCGTTGCTATTTTCTGGGACAAGATATATGAGTGACACAACTTAATAAGCCTATGTTATTCTTTCAACACTATTTGTCAAAACTATTGTTTTGTTTTGTTTTGTTTTTAACTTGAGTTTAGCAATTTTGTATGACGATGAATCCATATTGCTGGTGATTATCCATTGGGTGTATTCATCTTCCATATTCTACCTTGTACATGTAGATCACATGATACCCCATCTCTAAGTGTCCATTTATAGACCGCAACAATTTGTGTCACAATGGACATGAATATGTGACTGGCTGGTAGATCATCTCCCAGGATGACATTCTGTACCAGGGCAACATTTTCCTCTGCAGTCTCAACACAACATGTCACTCGCAATGGCGCTCTGTTCTGGATTAACATTTTGAACCATAACATCGGTACAAATGTTACCTAGTGACATTTTGTACTATGGTGACATGTACTGCAACAGCCCCCAACGTTTGTGTAACTTCTCTCTGTCTCTGTCTCTGTCTCTCTCTGCCTCTGTCTGTCTGTTTCTGTCTGTCTGTCTGTCTGTCTGTCTGTCTCTCTCTCTCTCTCTCTCTCTCTCTCTCTCTCTCTCTCTCTCTCTCTCTCTCTCTCTCTCTCTCTCTCACTCTCTGTCTCTCTTTCTGTCTCAGTTTTTCTCTCTGTTTCTCTCTCTCTCTCTCTCTCTCTCTCTCTCTCTCTCTCTCTCTCTCTCTCTCTCTCTCTCTCTCTCTCTCTCTCTCTTTGGTCTCTCTCTCTTACACAGAAAGGCTGGTTTCTGTGTCAATGACATTGATTTTCATGAGATATGTGTGTCTTCTGTAAAGATCTTGTTAACTATCAAAATGATTTATCTTGTTTTTAATTCAGTAATCAAACTTGTCACAGTTAAAGTCATTCATGGCTCTGATGCCCAACAGCTTTCCGTTTTACCAGTGTTGTCATTGTGTCAGTCATCTTAAGGAAACAAGATGAATGACAGTTGCTGTTTTTTTTCTTTCATTTAATGTGTGGGTTTTCCCATCATTTGGAAGAAACAGGGTTTTCTGTGAATGTAATGCTTTATCATGAATGGAAACAAAATAAGACACAACCTGTACAGTGTTTCAGGTATCTGCTGTTTCTGTTGCTGTGTTATTCTGCAACAGGTGACCTTGGTGTGGTCACATAAACTCTGTTGAATACTGTGCAGGTAGCTTTGCATCGGAACCAGTGTGCGGACGACCTCTTGGAATGAGGATGGACAAAGATGGCTACCTGCTGGTGGCTGATGGCTACTTGGGAGTCTACCGAGTCAATGTGGCAACAGGTGGTCTCTCACTGTCTGGATGCTTTTGCAGTCTTTCAAAACACATACAGTGGAGTCTACAGTTCACACACAAATTTTAGGGGAGAAGAAAAATTTGCTCATGTTAATTGTGCTAAACATAGTCTCAAGAAGTGTGTCAGTGTTGACTCAAATTATGTGTGAATGTTAGAATCCTGACAAGAGAAATAATCATACTGTGCACTCACAAGACCATTTTGATGAAATCGCTGTATCAGCAATGACCCAAACCAGGTTAGAATGAAGTTCTTGTGAACTCCAGATCTTAATCTTTACTTCCGTTCACAGCATAGCTTATTGACAGTCACTAAAATGATAGAATTATGGAAACCCTGCATGCCAGTTATGGAATGACTAAGCAGCACATATGATTGTGAAGTGCTTGGCTTCCAGTCTGCTGACAACAATGACTGCATTTGTGGAATCCAACCATGACTATGTTCAATATTAGGAGAAAAATCTTCTTTTCCTGATAAAATGCATTCACTAAGATCACCATTTGTTTGATAACTTCAAGTGGCCAGTAGCACTTTTTTTTTTGGCATCATGATAGTAAACACTTGGCATAAAAGGTCATAGTATGACATGACAGTCCTGACCACATTAACTCAGCTTCTATCTTATTTATGTCAAGGTTTTGAACTTGAAATAACTAGGGAGGATACAGAAATTATAGAATGAACTCTATTCTGAAACAGAGGTGTTAAACACTACTTGGACCACAGAGCTTACAGCACAGAAGTCATACAGTAAAAAAAGATTGATATATTCAGTACTGATGAAATCTGGGCATGATCAGTTCTATGAGGTGAGATTGAGTGGGGGGGGGGGGGGGGGGGGGGGGGGGGAAGGGGGATCAGTTGTATGAGAGGGAGGGTCCTCTCCCATTAGGTGCATAGGGACAATCTATCAAAACTAGCATTTTGTCACTTGCAGAGTAGGGGTTGGTGGGTTTGAGAGATGTCCAGAAACCCTGTCAACCTTCCCTGTTATCCAGGTCTGTGAAGGCTATAAGAGGTGTTTCATTAGTGATATCTCTTCCCTGTTATCCAGGTCTGTGAAGGCTATGAAAGGTGTTTCATTAGTGATATCTCTTCCCTGTTATCCAGGTCTGTGAAGGCTATAAAAGGTGTTTCATTAGTGATATCTCTTCCCTGTTATCCAGGTCTGTGAAGGCTATGAAAGGTGTTTCATTAGTGATATCTCTTCCCTGTTATCCAGGCCTGTGAAGGCTATGAAAGGTGTTTCATTAGTTACACCGGAGAGGTTATAAACATTATGGACAAAAATATATTTAGGAATAGAGATGTTAGATACTTATGAAGCTGAAAAGGAGGTGGTGATCATGAAAAATCCAACTAGGAACAGAGGTATTACATTCTATTTGAACTAGAAAAAGTATAGAAATGGAACGTAATCCATTTTTTAACAGGTATTAAACACAATTTAATCAAGAGATGTTGAAAATAATAGGAAGAGGTCGATATTCAGTATAAATAAAGTCATGCATTCTGTCATCTGGTGGTCGTCAGTGCATAAGTGATAACCCAATCAAACCTTTGCCACGTACATGAGCAGTCACTGAGCAGAGCAATAGTAATCAAAGGCTGTGTGTGTGTACAGTTTGGTCAAAAGGCTGTGAACATGAAAACTCTCCCATCATGAGGAATCTGTTTTTCTTACTTCATGTGTCATCACACAACCAGTACAATGATTCAGTGGTGTCATTTTAAGTTTCCTGTCCTTGTCTCTTTTTTTTTTTTTTTTTTTTTTTTTTTTGCAGCTATTTTTGTTTGAGATCTGTTGGATTTTTTTCTGGGTGTGTGGTCATGTTTTCCAACAAGGCCTGTCTGTACTCTCAGAATTTGGAAGAGTGAACAAGGACAAAGAAAAGAAAAATAAACAAACAAAACAAAAAACAAGAAACCTCAGAACCTAAGTTTCCTAACTCTGCTTGCAGGCCTTGATAACATTGTTTCCCTTATTGCTCATGGTTACAGGCCAGCCTCACCCTTTTGTAGGATGACATCTTCCTCTGTTTCCTTCAGCTAGCAACATTTGCTTGTCATTGCCTTTGTCAATGCTGGCAGCTTCACCACTGGCAGGTTTTTAAGGTCACTGAGTATGTGGTGTTTATCATCCGCATTGCTTGTGAACGATGTAGGCCATTACTTGCCCCCTCCATTCTGCGCTGCACAAGGTGAATGTCTTGGAGCCCTGTCAGTGGGTCAGCCTTTCATGAGACGTGGTTAGAACTCATGCCCTTTTCAGGGTGCAAGTGGCTCAGACCCAGTCTCATCAGACAGTTCTGCTGAAATGAAATATTCTTCCGAGGAGACAAGGATAGAATATTCAAAATGCTAATATTGAGATGCTGAATATTTATCAGCATTAATACTGAGAGGGAAAACTCATTCTTATGTCACTTATTTTTACTTCATAGGGGATTTTCATCAGCTGTTGTCGTCCCAGAACCCTATGGCTGGCCACCGTCCCAAGCTCCTGAACGACATTGAGGAAGGAGCGGATGGAACCATCTACTTCACAGACTCTAGTACCCGGTGGGACCGTCGTCACAACAGATACTGTATTCTGGAAGGGGAAGCTTCAGGCAGGTGAGGAACAAGTCAAGCAACTGCAGCTTTCATTGTCTGCAGTGAGTTATTAAACTTGTCGATGTGAATCAGGCCTATTTCCCCCTCTGCCCTATTCGGGATGATCTCTTTTTCACACATGTACCTGATTTTTCCTGAAAATGTTCTGAATTCAGATATTGTTGTGAATATTGTTATCAGAATGATTTTTTTTTCTTTATGGAAATTTTCTGAATTGAGAAATGTTTATGAACAGTGTAACCAACATGATTTTTGTTTTTCTTCTGTATATTTTCTGAGTGCAGAGTTTTATATGATTGTTGTAACTACATGTCTTTTCTCTATCTGTAAACAGGTTGAAATGGCCATGTTCTTTGGTTAAACTAAAAAAAAAAAAAAAGCCCTTCAAGGTCTTTCACCCGACCTTCAGAAGATCCTGACCACTAGCCTGTTTTAGAAACCTCATCTCCACTTTCTTCCTCAAAATTTCATGAGAGAAAAAAAAACTTTTTTGCACCTTTCCTGTTCTCTCCTCCATTGAGTAGGTTAGATACTATTTTCCTCAGTGAAACAGGGACTGAAGTCCCTATGTCAAAGAACCTGTGGAAATGAGACAACTGTACTTACCCAAATTTTGCAGAAATAATGGATTTCATACTCACTGAGGTGAAAATATTGCAACGCGCTGTGATGAAGTCCTGTGTTTCAGAGGGACAGCGATCCAAATTCTGCTCAGATAAATCCGATTTTGAAAAATATGAGGAAAAAGAATTATTTCCTGCTACATCCAGGTCATTACCTCAAAATGAATTGGTTAAAGAATATTTCATGAAGACTAGTGCCGTGTTTATGATTGTTTGGAATGTTGGTTTTCTTCCTTAGGCTGCTGTCGTATGACCCAGTTACTTGGTTAAAGAATATTTCATGAAGACTAGTGCCATGTTTGTGATTGTTTGGAATGTTGGTTTTCTTCCTTAGGCTGCTGTCGTATGACCCAGTTACTGGGCATATCAAAGAGCTGATCAGGGGTCTAGCCTTTGCCAATGGAGTCGCAATATCATATGACAAAACTCACATCCTTGTGGCAGAGACAACAAAGGCACAAATTTGGAGGTAAATTCTTTCAGTGATACACGTGTGTGTGTGTGTGTGTGTGTGTATGTGTGTGTGTGTGTGTGTGTGTGAGTGTGTGTGTGTGTGTGTGTGTGTGTGTGTGTGTGTGTGTGTGTGTGTGTTGTGATGTGTGGATTTGTGAGTGTGGGGGGGGGGGGGGGGGGGGTGCATGTACAATATGTCTTTTTTTCTTCTTTTTTTAAAAAATGCTGTGGCAGAATTTCAACCAGAAAACATCTGTGTTTTATCATAACCGATTAAACATGCTGATAAAGACATTAAAGACAATATGAATATAGCCGACACTTTTCAGTACTTTTAAAACAATTTCTACTTAAACACAGTTAAAGAAATCACAAAAGGAGTTTTACTGACACCATTGAACAATGTTACAAACAAAATCAATTCTAAAAATCTTCTTTTTTTTAAATTCCTGTCAGGCTTATGAAAAGCTCAAGAGCAAACACACACTTAAAACCCATCCCTCATAAAACAGAAAAGGGGACCTGTTACAAACAAGTCAATTCTAAAAATCTTCTTTTTTTTTAAATTCCTGTCAGGCTTATGAAAAGCTCAAGAGCAAACACACACTTAAAACCCATCCCTCATAAAACAGAGAAGGGGACCATTCTCACAGGACCTACCTCGCATAAAAGAGATCAGGGTGGTATAAATCAGGTTGCTAGTAAAGTAAATACTGCACATAGCATTCATAAGCGCACAGGGAAAAAAGTACAGTCTAAGTCACAGAGACATAGAACGAATAACGACAACAAAGAAAATGTTAAAAACCTATCCAATCACGCACTTACAAATGCAGAGATATCCTTACTCTCTAAAGGGCTCAAGTTTATACCAGATAGATGACAGGTAAATACTACAAAACTTTTGGCAGACTTAGATGAGTGGGAATGTAGGATGTGCCTCAGAGAATACTTTTTTGACAAAGACAGCAAAGATGGAGTGGAACAAGAAGAAGAGTTTCATGAGGAAAAGTTTTTAAAGTAAAAAAATAAGAGTACATTCACACCAAAAGAAGGTAGGGATCATTGGTTAGATATGTACATCGAACTTGTAAAGAATGACATTATGAACAATTTGAAGAAAAGTGGTAAACTGAACCTCAGTTGTAATGAAAAAGATGCATTTTATGCACTTCTAAATAATGAAAACATCATCATCCGACCAGCAGACAAAGGATCTGGGATTGTTGTTGTGAACAAAGATATTTCTGGGTTGCACAATGAAATGACCAAAAGTGAATCATACACTATGATGGAGAAAGACCTCACTGAGATAGCAACAAAAATGGTGAAAAAGATAGTGAATAGAATGTATAGAGAAGGGGTTATATCCAAAGACCTACAACAGTACCTCCTCCCACGCTACCCAAAAGGCGGTAAACTGAAAGGGAATCCAAAACTACATAAGCAAGGTGCACCATTGCAAACGATTGTCAGTTGTATAGACACTCCCACAAAAAAAAATTGCAGAAATCACAGAGCATGAGTTGAATGATTACGCCATTAACTCTCCCATGTACATCAGAGATACACCAGACTTCATAAGTAAATTAAAAGAATGTGCCTGTCCTGTCCCATACGATATGATTCTGTTTTGCTTTGATGTAGAGAAACTCTACCCCTCTGTGCCTCAGAAAGAGGGAATAGAAGCATGTATAGAAGCTTTACAAAGCAGACCTAGACCCATCATACCAACAGACTGTGCAGTTGAAATGATTGAAACTGTTTTAGATTATAATGGATTCAGTTTAGGGGATTCACACTACAGACAGACAGATGGAATAACCATAGGGTCCAGACTGGGGAGAAACATTTTGCTTGTACATGCGTGCGGAAGTGGGATGAGAAACTTTTGGAGTTTGAACAGAAACCTTATTTCTACAAACGTTACATTGATGATGGGTTTGGCATTTGGAATGGTGACCTTGACTCCCTTTTACGTTTCACAGATTAGCCAACACCATTCATACCAACATAAAAATCATTCTACGATGGAGTGGAGAACAAATTGAATTCCTTGACACTGGTTAAGTTAGAGAATGGCCATGTCTACACGGATCTATTCAGGAAAGATACTGACAAACAGTTATAATGCAGGCAGGATTCTTGTCGTCCCCCACATACAAAAAAATCTGTAGCATATGGTTTGGGTGTTAGGTTGAGAAGAATCTGTGAAAAAGATGAGAACTATTTAAAACACAGATCTGAACTTAAGAATCAGTTGTGCAAATGTGGCTATAGTAGCAAACTCATAGAAGGTCAGTTGAAAACAGTTGATAACATGGATAGGAACCAACTCCTTCAAAACAAAAAGAAAGAAAACAGTGAAAGAGTACCACTAGTGTTGACATTTTCAAGATTTTTTCCAGATGTACAAGCTGTACTAAAGAGACATAGTGATACTCTTTATAAGTCAGAATACATGCGCAAAATATTCCATAAATTACCGATGCCTGCATACAGACGGGATAAAAACTTATGTGATACGTTGGTTCACAAAAAAACTGAAAGAGCAGTGAGGGGAAAAGCAGAAACTTGTGATTGTGACACCTGTTCTTCACTAGTAACTTCAACAGTGTTGGACACAAAGCAGAAAACTTCACACAATGTTGTGAGTAATGTGACATGTGCAGATAGAAATTTGATATATGTTCTGTAATGCAAACAGTGTGATAAGACAGTATATGTTGGTGAAACTGGACGTTCGTTGAAAGAAAGAATAGCAGAACACAGACGTGACATCAAGTTCCAAAGAGAAAAGGCAATAATGCGACATTTCCTTCAGCATTCAGTGGAAGACCTTGCTGTTGCAGTGTTGGCAAAAGCTTACGGTGAAAGCAAAAGTTTCAGACTTATTACTGAAGAGAAATGAAAAAGGATATTAGATACAAGGATGCCAAATGGATGTAATGTTAAGACAAATTCGAAACAACCCTATCCAAAATTACCTATGAACAACATTGACGATTTGCAGAAAATTTACATCTTTTTCAGATGACAGTTATTTTATGCCATGCACAGTCACAGACAGGACTATATTCACATTATTCTATGGTTTCATTGTGATTTATGGAGTGTATTGTTATGTTTTTGAAGTACATTGGTTACAGTATAACTACACACACACGCACACGCACGCACGCATGCATGCACGCACACACGCATGCATGCACACACACACACACACACACACACACACACACACACACACACACACACACACACACACACACACACACAACTTGCCTCTTCTTTTTTATTTGTTTTCCTTGTTGATGACATCACAAATTATTATATATTTATGATGTCAATTCTTTGCTCTGACCAGTTGCCAAAGATGGACATTTCTAGTTGTATTGTTTTTGTTTTTTTCTCTTGAAAAAGACCACGTGGCCAAAAATTAGAAGAGTGGAATTGTGATCTTGTGTAATAAAATAGTTTCTGGATGCAGTTCATTTTTCCTTGTCCAAAATGATGATTTTTGTTTTCATGTCACCTTGAGCTCTGGTTGAATGGAAACTCTTGCACTGAATCGTTCCCTAGGATTCAATGCAACCAGCTCCCACTATGACAGAAGAAAATTGTTAATTTGTAGTTTTGTTTGAACTTCAACATCTTGTTTGAAGAAATTAGTTTTGTATGGTGTGCACAAAAACCATGCAAAACAGTACACAGTTTGTCACATGGTGCTTGGCACTGAAGATGAATTTGATTATAATGAATACTGCAAAAGAAGTCACTAACAGAAAATAACCAATTCATAGTGAAACTGCATATGACAGAAATATTTTTCTCAACTGTTGCCACCAGCTGAAAGTTCTGCAGTCAACATGAAGCAAGAAATGTAAGAAATGATTTCTACTACTTTAAAAAATTTTAAGAGGTGCATTCAATGAAAAATGCTTTGGGTTTGTCATTTTGTATTTTCTTTCATTACCCAAGATTGATCTTTGGATGGGCTTTGTCCCTTAAAAATTCTTGTTTATCAGCTGTTTGGAAGTGAAATAAATTATCATTACAATCAATGCAAAAAGGAAAAAAAAAGACAAAACCTGTCAATTGACATCTTAACTGCAGATGAGTTGAAAAATATGCATTTTCTTTTATCATAGTGGGAGCTGGTTGCATTGAATCCTAGGAACGATTCAGTGCAAGAGTTTCCATTCAACCAGAGCACAAGGTGACATGAAAACAAAAATCATCATTTTGGACAAGGAAAAGTTGATTAAATGTTTTGCAGAATGCGTTATTTGTAACACTAATTAACTGTTTCTGTCTGTTCAAGAACCATACTTTACTGGAAAAAAGAATTTTAAAAACGTGCATTCAATGCAAAATGCTTTGGTTTGTCATTTTGTATTTTCTTTCGTTACCCAAGATTCATCTTTGGATGAGCTCTGTCCCTTTTAAATTCTTGTTTATCAGCTGTTTGCAAGTGAAACAAATTATCATTACAATCAATGTGAAAAGGGAAAAAAAAAGACAAAACCTGTCAATTCACATCTTAACTGCAG
>CM031598.1:73941525-74071525 GCA_018398815.1 Conus ventricosus
GGAACAACTTGATATTGAATTTGACACAGGTCAGTTCATAAACAATCAAGAAAGCTCTGCACAGTGCTACAGTCTGACTGACACTAACACAGAAGTTTACAAGGTTCTCTCAGAGATCATCTCTTTGTTTCAAAGCAGATCGAAAAGACAGCTTCACGGGAACTATATCGTGTAATCTACATATGTAGTCAAATATATCATTCAGCATAATTAATCAGTTGTTTTTTTTGGTTTGTTTTATCTTTAACACTACAGATCAGCGCCATATGTTTGTTTCTTTTCTGCTTTCTCCTTATACCATTTAATTCTCTTCCATCCCCCTTTGTGGATTCTCTCCATTTCTGTTATTACACGCAGAATCCTGCCTATGACTGTGTTTTTGACCCTCCGTTCCAAAGTAAGTTTGAAACAAACCCGAAATGTATTCCGCCGTTTGGGCTTCGTATGCAGCCTCACGTGCGGAATGCAGGTATAGACCTGGGGGTAGTTTCCGATTTTTCCAAGTTTCCGGATCAACCTCCATGGACCTTTTTCACACCAGAGATTCGTTTTGATCTCGCAGCTTTCCGTAAGGAGTCTACCAGCTCTCTGGCGTACAAGGCTTTGTATGCCGAGCTCTGTTCCAAATTCCCATCCTATCAAAAAGTTTTCACTGACGGTTCCAAGTCTGAGGATGGAGTGGCCTGTGCAGCCTACTGCCCTGGGGCTCCTTCTCAGATATTGTTGGAACATATACATTCAGATGCTTCTGTCTATTCTGCTGAACTTACTGCTCTAGTACTGGCTTTGAAGATAATCTCCCATTCTTCGAGGAGGGACTTTCTGGTTCTGTCGGATTCGCTGTCAGCTTTGGAGGCCATAGCTGGCCGCAACCTTCAGCATCCAGAACTTTTACTTTTTTTTGAACTTTTTAGCAAGTTGAAGGCGGACGGTTACAACATTACTCTTGCTTGGGTTCCTGGCCATGTTGGCATCGGCGGGAACGAAATGGTTGATCGTTTAGCCAAGAACGCCACAAGAGAGAAACTGTCCAACACTTATATCCCCTGCTCAGATGTGAAACCAAATTAACGATTATGTGAGAGACCTCTGGCAGGAGGATTGGAACACACAGACGAATAACAAACTCTTTCAGATCCGTCCAAACCTTAAAGACTTCCTCCCATCTACGTCGGGTGGTCGTAAAGAGGAAACGGTTCTGTGCCGGCTGCACACCGGCCATTCGTATTTTAACCCATTCTTACCTTTTAAAGAGTGAAGAAGCTCCGTGGTGCATTCCATGTCATGCACCACTCACAATGAAACATGTTCTTTTAGAGTGTTGGGACTTGCACGATGTGAGACACAAACATTTTACAGCGGAGTCCATGAAGATCCTGTTCAGGGATGTCCCGCCTGACGTGATCCTTGGGTTTTTGAGAGAAATTAACATTTTTCATCTGATTTGAGATTTTACGGAAGAAGGATTTTTAACAAAGTTTCTGGTTCGTTTTGTAGACGATGTCATTTAACGAGATGTGTGAAAGTTTTTTTTTTTTTTTTTTTTTTTTTTTTTTTTTTAAATGACTGGTGAGTTGATTTTAACGTGGTGACAGCCCTGATGTGGCCCTCTGCGGTCGGCTGGGCTATAAGCAACATTATCTTATCTTATCTTATCTTACTAGGCTCTCTCTCTTCTTCTCTCTCTCCTCTCTCTCTCTCTCTCTCTCTCTCTCTCTCTCTCTCTCTCTCTCTCTCTCTCTCTCTCATGATGATATCTCGAAAGAAAAAGCTCATTTCTAAATGTCTTCAATCACCAATTTGTGTGATGGGACATTAAATTAGGAGATGTGTGTGTGTGTGTGTGTGTGTGTGTGTGTGTGTGTGTGTGTGTGTGTGTGTGTGTGTGTGTGTTTCTGTGGTGGGAGTGGCTTATAGATGGACTGAAATATTATTCCAGGAGTTTCAGTTGAATGAGATATTAAAAAAAAAAATAATGATAATGATAACAACACAGAATGCGTAGAATCTGATTTCAAATTAAAACTTGATCAGTCATTCTAACAGTAATAGCAGTTAACTTATATCAAACTCTTACTTTTCACTCAACATTATGCATTAAATGATACAATATCTTTAATGAAATGATAAATTTTGAACAACACAATGCTAAAACTTTAGGAAAATATTCACAACTGAACGTGAGTTTACAATATTGAAGTAACTGACCATTGAGACGCCCCCTCTATCACGGTCCGCAACGTCATAAAGCATAAGAATAAGCAAATCTAATTTGTATCGCTTGTGATCGGTTTTACTTTCTTACACCTAAAAGTAAAACGGAAGTGTCCGATGTGATTTCTGGCATTTCCTCAGCGGGGACAGTAGTAACAGCAGAATTGACAGAAATTCAACTGAAGTGATTGGAAACGAAGCCATATTAGAATCTCTGCTATGTGCCTACGTAACGGTTGGCACTTTCGTGTTCAGCAGTGTTTCGCACATTTCTTTAAGGCAGTTAACATTCACCACGAGGCCAATCAGAAATATTTTTCATTATATTTGGCTCATGTGTGATTCGTAGAATCAGATGTGTTGATGTAAACGGTGGTGGACATAAATAAACATTTACCGGTTCTTCTCCTTTCTGACATCGTCTGCTCCTGATTTCGTTTCCGTTGAAAAAACACGTGACCTGGCGAAGGGATACAAATTGCAAATAGCTGTGAAAAAACACGTGACCTGGCGAAGGGATACAAATTGCAAATAGCTGTGAAAAAACACGTGACCTGGAGAAGGGATACAAATTGCAAATAGCTGTGAAAAAACACGTGACCTGGCGAAGGGATACAAATTGCAAATAGCTGTGAAAAAACACGTGACCTGGCGAAGGGATACAAATTGCAAATAGCTGAAACAAACAGTGCGGTAAATTTTTATCCCCAAAAGTTCGGTGATGTCAATCGGACATGAGCCAAGTGCACGGTAAATTTTTTCTGTTTTTAAAATAATATGATGACCAAACCGTTATATCAGTGGATTTACTGTGTCAATGACACACCTCGGTTTTAAGAATACAAAACGTTGAATTGGACCCGGTAAAACAGAAAGCAGTAGTGAGATGTTAAAGGGCGTGTCTCCAGGACATGACCATCCACATCCGACCAAGTGTTCTTTTAGATTCGACTCAGACTTCACTAAAGAGCAAGTGAATGTGGTTTCAGGACAAAAACATTGAGAAAATTTAGTTTTATCATTTTACGTGTTCAAGTTTTCGTTACGATTCTGCAACGGCTGTAGGAACATGTTGTTTGCAATATGTCGGCAAATGTCCCATTTCGGCATGGCCGATTTCGGCTGTATTTTATCCACACGATCCAGTATATCTCCCTGATATTGTGGCATTTATCCCTTTAACAAAAATACACCCAAACAAAGGGAAAAAATGTTTTGGATAGTTTATTTCTCCAAACACACAAGGGTATGCCACCATGACGTTTTGTCACTGTCTCATATGTGCACACACACAGGCACACACAGCCCTGATGTGGCCCTTTGCGGTCGGCTGGGCTATAAGCAACATTATCTTATCTCCCACACAGGCACACAAACATACATAGACACAAAGATACACACACACACACACACACACACACACACACACACACACACACACACACACACACATACGAGCAGTCACAGGCACTTACGACCACAAACACTCACGCACGCTCACATGCATGCACGCATGCATGCACACATACACACAGATACACACATGTAAGTGCACGTGTACACAGACACACACACACACTCACACATGTTCCCACATCTAGCATGTGCTTGCACACACACACACATGCACTCATGTATGCACACACACACATACATATACATGCGCGCGTGCGCGCACACACACACACACACACACACACACACACACACACACACACACACACACACACACACACACACACACTCACTCATTTTCACACTCACACACAAGCACTCATGTGTGTTTACATTTTTACACACATACATGTGGGCATGCTCACATGTGCTCGCATGCTGGCAAGCACACACAAATTTTTGCTGATGGTTTTGAGGATTTCAAAGATGTTCATGTAAATCAGCAATTATGAGAAAGGTAACAAGTGGGGTTTAGTTCTGTCTTTGATCATTACAAGGACATGATACAGTTCAACAGATTCAAAATGTCAGTATAAACAATCAAGCAATCAACATTGAACTCATTATGGTGAAAACACATTATTAAATAGAAATCATTTATTCAAGCAACCAACAGTAACAAGATAAAAGATACTTTGATTTTGTGTTTCTTTGTCATCACTTCCACTTTGATTCACCTGCACTTTATGTAAAATTTCTGTTGGTCATAGGATACCTAATGCCAAAGAATTAGACTGTTCAGTAATTCACTGCCTCAGCCTAAAAATTTCCTGGCCTGAAATGTATCCAATGTATGACTAAAATGGAGGCATTCTTCAGGACTACAATATGGTTTAAAGAAGCCACCTTTAAAGAAAACCACTCCAAAACAAGCAGCAAATAAACATCTCTTCTTTGGTAGCGTCATTGTGCTGAACTTGCTTTTGACAGATTTTCTTAAACTTCATTTTCATCTGTTTTCTTTCCTGCTCTCGTAGGTATTACCTGACTGGCCCCAGGAAAGGTGAGGCGGAAATTTTTGCAGCCAACTTGCCAGGATTGCCGGATAATATCCGACGCTCAGGCCGTGGGACATACTGGGTTGGCATGGCTTCTGTCAGAAGAGCTGGAAAACTTTCTTTGATAGATGTCTTTGCACCACATCCATGGCTTCGACGACTGATTGCCAAGGTAGTCATTTAATCCATGTACTTGTGCACTCTTTCATCTATTTATTTATTTCATTTAGTTTACATGTTTTTAAACTCTTTGTATTTAGCCTAGTGTCTATAATAGTTAATATTTATGTAGTGCTTAATTCAAATCATAAACCTCATCAGCTGCCCTTTTGCCCCCTCTCCTTTTCTCTCCCCTCCACTTCCATATACTCTACCTTCCCTCCCAATCCATCCACCCACCCACTCACCTCCCACCTCTGTGCACCCTTCCTTGTGTTCATGTGTACCATAGATAGAGAGAGATATATAGATATATAGACAGATAGATATAGATGAATAGAGAAATAGATTGATAGATGCATACATGCAGTCATACCTTCACGCAACTGTAAATCAGCATGTCCACACACTCATGCACAAACACACATGCAGACAAACACACACACACCCACACACGTGCACGCACGCAGGCACGCACGCACGCACGCACGCATGCACGCACGCACGCACGCACGCACGCACGCACGCACCACAACACACACACACACACACACACACACACACACACACACACACACACACACACACACACACACATTCATTTACACAAACCATCTGCATACTGAACAGCTTTGTATTAACAGAAGCCAGGGATTTTGATAGACAATAAGAAGATAAGTTTGTTGAAAAAGGTATAGGATTTCATATGGTCATACTCTGGGAGCTTGACAAGAAAAAGACCACATTTGTATTTTCAGTTTTTGCTGTTATGAGTTTGGTAATAAAGGGCCCATGTTTGTATAGGATTTATAACAGAGCAAAGGTGACTCATTGGAGTGTATATTTAGAGGAGTTCAGATAACTTTGAAAAGCTAGTGCCAGGAATATCAGAAAACTGCAAAGTTAAAAATGTGCTACTCAGAGACAGATAGCCCATGAAGAGAGTGAAAAAGTGGAGACACATGTTTAAACCAAATGGCTTTGATAGATGCCTTGGCACCACATCCATGGCTTCGATGACTGATTGCCAAGGTAGCCATTTAATCTATGCACTTGTGTACATGTGCTATGTGCCTTTATACTAACACACAGTGATGCCTCTTTAGCAAGACTGAACTGAAAGTCATATATGAAATAAGAAGGGTTTTTTCTGCTGTATACATGGTTTTTTCTTCCCTTTCTTCTGGATTGTTGTATCTTTCATCATATTTTCTTTGATTTGGTGAGGCTTATTTCTTTCTACTTCCAAGTGACAGATGCTAGTGAATGCCCTATTTCAATCCCTTTTTAGTTATAAAAGCTGATGGAAGTGTCATTGTGTGTCTAGATATAAAACAAATATGAAGGTGGAGCAAAGGACAGTTCTGGAACAGCAAAAACTGCTACAGTGATACTTACATTGAACAGGTAGAAATATTGCCATAACTTTCCTTTATTTGTTTCTTTATTCCTCTTATTTAGCAGTGAATGGATTGTTCATTGCACTAAGCATCACCTTTTTTAAGTGGTGTATTGTTGTCCAAAATCTTGTGACTTTTCCCTAGTCAGATGTTTTTGGATCGTTGATTGAACTAAGCATCACCATGTTTGTGTACTGTTGTACAAAATCTTGTGACTTTCCCCACTCAGATGTCTTTTATGATCTTACCTTGCAGTTAATCTCCCAGGAAATGATAATGACCCTCGCTCCACGATATGGACTTATCATCGAACTCAACAAAGACGGCCAGATTGTTCGCTCATTGCACGACCCAACTGGCACGCAGGTGCCATCGGCAAGTGAAGTGGAGGAAAAAGATGGAGTGCTGTACATCGGTTCCTATGCCAGTCCCTTTCTAAACAGAGTCTATCTTCACAGAAAATGATCAGTTTTAATCTGCTTTGCCACCTGATTTTTTTGTTCTTTCTTTTTTTTCTTTCTTGTAGTTGTTGACATTTTATTGGAAAGAAGATGGATTGTCAGGTGTTTTCTAAGTTGTTGTGTGCTTCTGTCATACAGTAAACATTACATTTTACTATAACAAAAGTGCCATCAAAACCAAATTGACAGAGTCATGCTGGAAATTGTTTATACTATTCAACCATCACTTTGTGAAGATGTTTTTATGTACAAGCAAAGGCCATCAATCCTTCATGAATACTTAAGTACTTTTTGAACTTAAATGCCAGAAAATTATTTCTAAATGCTTTCATACTCTCCTCAATCAGTTACTGTTTGACATTACACTTTGTGAAGATGTTTTTATATAAAAGGAGAGGCCATCAATCCTTCATGAATACTTAAGTACTTTTTGAACTTATATGCCAGAAAATTATTTCTGAATGTATTCATACTCTCCTCAATCAATTACTGTTCGACATTATTTGACTCGGCTAGCACAAATTCAATGAAACCTCTATTCAGCATGTACAAAGCCACCCTAAACCTTTACCGGATGAAGTTTTTGACTACACAGACCCAATTGTGGGGGTAGCCCAAGACCCACACATTTGTTGAGTCTTTTCCTATTGCTTATCCCTATTCAGATCACATGGGTCTTGTAAGACCCATACCTGATAAAGGGCAGTTCAGCAACTTATTCCTCACCTGATGGCGTGGGTCATGTGTGACCCATTAAAATATATAGGTCCTGGGGGAACCATGACTAATTACGCTGATATTTGATTGTGCCCATACATGACATTTCAGTGACCAACTGCTATTAAGATTGTTGAGGAACTCCTAAGATTTCGTGAGCATAGCTCTATCTGTTCAGAAGATGTGATGTTTTATTGAGTCACTGGGTCATGGAAGACCCAGGAAGCACAGTAAAGGTTAAAGTAGTTCTGAAATCCTCGAGCCTCACAGAACTGGACTATATTCAAGCTGGAGTTCTTCAACTAAGGGATATGTTCGCTATCAATAAAGGAATGTTCATACAAAAGATCGCTTCACAAGCTATTCAATCAAAATTTAGCATAAATTCTAGATATTAAACAAAACTCCGGGTTCCAACACCATGAATTGATCTATTTAAATCAAGTCTTTGTTATTCTGGTCCTCTTCTCTGGAACTCGCTTCCACAAGAGCTGAAATGGTATTGTAGCACAGAATCTTTCAGATGAAATTTGTTTGCACACTCACTCGAGTTATGAACATATGCAGTATATTTGATATTATCAGTGCCCACCCAAATACGTGTTTTTTCTATATCATGAACAACATAATTTCACTTACCTTTCCAAAGTGATTGTTACTGTCTATAACTGTAGTCTAAGTGTAGCCAGGTGCTAACAGTGTCTATTTCTTGGTCACCCGTCGTAAACGAGAGATTTTGTTCATGAGTTATCTTCCCCTTACCTCCCTTGATCGATTGATCTCATTTTTATTGTGTAAATTCTTTAAATCATGAATACCTCAGAACCTACATAGTTGTGTATACGTCGCTGAAGTCACAAAAAATTAATGTATCCTATTCATTACAATCGTGTTGGACTGAGAAGCCCATATTTTCCCTAAAACTGGTATTTCGACCAAATTAATCTTGGCGCCATTTTGAATTGTCCGACAAACAAACCGTTGATAACTTCTTGATTTCACGAAAAGTATGAGAGAATCCAAAGAATCCACGCGCATTGGAAGTAAAGTCCATAAGCTCTCATTTCGTATATCGCATGCCTATGATCTTTTCTGTACAAGCTTGCGACTAAACAAAATGACTGACGGCGCCGGTCCCTTTAGCGAGTCGCCTTCTTTGTTTACTGTTGGAGTTTTTATCTAAATTGTCGTTTTATGAAATTCGGGCTTCCCAATCAAAATCTTTTTAATTACTCCATTTCTATGATGGAAGCAACCGAAAATATATAAAAATTATCATCCGAAAGACCATTTCAACAGAATAACATTTTATCGAAGATCGTGTCCGAAGCACGTGGCGACGGCCATGTGGTGATAAGGCAAGTTGTGTTTTCTATCAAACTTTAAGCGCGAAGTTCTCCGCTTGGACGGCATCTTGGATAATGAAATTTATATGTATAAAAAGAGCGAGATGCCAGCTTTTTATTCATTACACAATTATTTCGCGCTGTTCAGTATTTTTCATCGAAATAAAGGAAAATATGACGTAAGCTCGTTAAAAGTGGGTCCATTCTCGGACTTTAATCGCCAATAACTTTACACAGCCACAGAATTGTCAAATATGACTTATTGCGTTTTGTTCCTTGGGTTCTGAGGTTTTCATCGGTGTCAAATATGTTTAGATACCTTGAACGTACGGCGAGCTAGACAACGCAGAAGCTGCGACAGATAGCACAAATTTTGTTATTTGCCGTCTCGCGAGGCATATTTTGCGTGCGGCGCTGCGTTGTCTTCTTTGCGGTCCGGGCAAGCTGTATATATTTGAGCCGCAGCGTGAGTGTGGGCAGTGTTGCCCAGAGTATTGCGGGCAGTGTTCCCGAGAGAGTTGCGGAGCAGTGTTGCCCCGAGAGTGTTGCCTAGAGTGTTGCCCCGAGTATGCAGAGAGAGTGCTCAGTGCGCTGAGTGCTGAGAGAGAGGGAGAGTTCCCAGGCAGTGTTCCTGGTTCGAGCTCCTTGCCATGGGAGAAAAACTCTGCTTCGTCCTGTGTGTCTTCTTGACTGGCTGCTGTCCCTTGGTTCCTGCACCTATCACCATCTGCCTGTCTTCACCTGCACACCCCTTACCCCTCCACACCATCACATAAGTATTACAGCTTCAAAATACACTGCTACTATTATTGATACGCTATGTCAGTGCATGCAAATGCCAATATGTAAAAGTACTGTACTATCTCAAAGCATTGTAACAACACAATGATAAATATGCGTCTTGTTTACTATTGATTCATTGATGCATTGTTGCTGTCTAATAAAAATCCGATACAGTATCTAGCATACAGTGTTATGTAAAAAGAAACAGAAAATGTAATAATGACATTTTCTCTCTCTCTCTTCTTCACTCTTCTCTCTCTCTCTCTCTCTCTCTCTCTCTCTCTCTCTCTCTCTCTCTCTCTCTCTCTCGCTGTCTCCTTACTGCTGCTTTTTGATTTCACTTAATCTAATTAATGATTCTAGTTTGGGGCAATATATCAGAACCGACTGGTTATGTTTCTCTAATCATGTGGAGACGTTCCAGTGTAGGATGCATCTCGTCATAACAGCAGAATCAATGTCCTTCTAAACATTGCCAGCAAAGGCCAGAATAGGATAATTAGTGGCACTCTCTCTCCCTCCGTGTGTGTGCAGGCTGACAATTCATCCGTCATTACAAGTCAATGACTTGACAAAGCTAAAAGAAAAAGCAGAAGGAGGATGGGGGACAAAATGGGAACATTCTGTTCAGGATCCACAAAGTCGGCTTGCCTTCTGTCACATCTTCGGGATAGTGATCCTCTTAAACCTCGTGCTAGTAAACAGCATTTGACAACCATGGCAAAGAGTGACGCTTACACCAATGCCATCGTTATTGAAGTAATGACTAGACTCCTTGAAAGAGACATCCACGTTGTGAGAAAACAAAATGCGCAAGCTTTGGATACTTGGTGAACAAGGTTTTCGCACGTAATACAGAGAACAAGACCATCCACCTGCTGCCGAATCACAGATCAGTTCCATAGATAGAGAATGGATCCTGAGACACTAGGTTCCTGTGACCTGTGGCGTTTCCGGTTACTATATGCTGAAAAGAAGCAAGCGGCCCCTTTGAACAAGAAAAGCCACCAGATTTTTGTAAGGTGGTTTGAGGAGGTTTAAATTGTCGTACAAATCATGCCCATTACTATACCCAAGTACAAAGCCTTTTTCTTCGTTTGTATGACGTGTAAACGTGCCGGATGCAGGACATTTCTGTATGAAACCGCAGCTCTCGTGCTCTCTCTCTCTCTCTCTGCGGAGGAGAAGGAGGGTTGAAGAAAAATCACGTCATGAACACGGCGGCGCAGGCACACTCAGCGCCACTGCATTTAGTTCACTCAACGCTTTGCCTTTTGACTCCGGCTAGGCCGTAACTAGTCAGCCACCGCACGGCCAGACGCTGTGTGTGTTTTGACGCTTCGAGACTGGTGCAACATCTTTAAGTTATATTTACTGTACAGAGGTTTTTTAACTATAATTTCTGTATGACAGCAATGGCGCAGTGAGTACTTGAGAGTGTGACAAAAGCTGGCATTTCAGTCTTCTCTGTGAGTACCATAATTAAGTTCGTGTTTAAAACTTTCTGACAGAACTTTGCGACCGGCAAAACCTATAGCCTGTGCTGCGCGCAGCCGTGCGTCGTTGGCCTGGTAAGCCGAAGCAAAGACGAGGTGGAGGGCGAACTATCTTTGGCCGAAGTAGGCAGGCGTTGGCAAAAAATCTTTGTGAATGAAAAGTTAGTTAGCATTTGTAAAGGGGCCGTATTTACAACCGTTGTATATATACATATTTCTTCATTGTTGCTACATTTTTATATGTACTATGGTTGCATGTAGAGCAACGTAGGCCTAATTAAAGGGAACGTAGAGATAACATATTTACTACAAGCAAAATAATACTACTGATAACAGTATGGTAGTAGGCATAACAATAATAAGTGAATAATTATTATAATTAAAATAATACTTCATTTCCAATCACTACTACTATTTCTATCGGCAAATTCAAATTAAGTGTATGTTGGTAGTACCATTAGGGTGTTTTGTGTGTATGTGTGTGTGTGTGTGTGTTGGTGTGTGTGTGTGTGTGTGTGTGTGTGTGCGTGTGTGTGTGTGTGCGTGCGTGCGTGCGTGCGTGTGTGTTGTGTGTGTGTGTGTGTGTGTGTGAGAGAGAGAGAGAGAGAGAGGGGGGGGGGGGATGGCCGAAAGGATTATGGACAAAACGGTCACTCTCTCACTGAACATTTTGAACGTTTAAAGGTCTTGTGTAGACTGTGTGGGAAAGGTCTAAGAGACAAAGAAAGATAAAAACCAATCATAGTAACGTGTTTGAGTGTTGCTTCTGAAATAAAACGTAATCTTCAATGTGAATGTTCTGGAAGATAGGGAGGAAGTACATTCAAAAATAGTTTGTGTGTTTTGTGCAAACACTTTGAAAAATCTGACAAACCGCAAACATTCAACTACAGCAAAGAGCGTGCATTGGCAGAATTTGAAAAAGCCTCAAAATTATGGCACCTGTTTGACCCCAGTTTTATCTGTCAGTCAGTGTGCGCTATACCTCACTTTCAACAGCAGAGTAAAGGTGGGAGACCAGAGAAAAAGATAAAGAAATCTGCCGTTCTCAAACAGTAATTCCCAACCAGCAAAACGAAAGTGCCAATCAAACTCTGATCTTGATAGTGATATTCATTTTCTGTCTCATCTGAAGCCACATCAACTCCGGCAAAATTTAGCCAGGGTACGACAACAACAACAACAACAACTCCGGCAAAAGTCCCTAGAACTGTATCATGCAGACTGCCCCAGCTGGCATCAATGAAGCATTATCTCCAGTCAAAAAACAAGTTTCCTTTTGTGTCACATCTGATGCCACATCAACTCCACCCAAAGATTCAAGAGGCGCATCAGTGCAGACCGTTCCAACTGGCATTGACAAAGCATTGTCTCCGTTCAGAAAAAGAATCCTCAGGCCTTTGAGTCAGCTGAAGGCACCACTGACAAACACAGAAGAAGCTTATTTCACAAAACTTGCCTGCATTAAGCTCTCACAGTCCAGTGATAAAATGACTGTCACATGCCAAACAGGTGGACAGCCGATTGTGCTGAAAAAAATTACAAAACCTCGGAAAGCATCAAGTGAAGCTCGAACACCACTCAGGAAGAAGCGAGCAAAAGAAATGAACAAAATTCGTTTGAATGTATCAGGAGACACTGAACAAGATGCGGCCAAACAGCAGGCACAGAACTGAAGACGGCAAGCAAGTACGCAAACAGCTGGTTCTCTTAATGAAGCGAAATGCGGTCAAGTATCTGTAACTGCAAAACAAGGTCCTGCCCTTCGTGCAGCACTTGGCCTCAGTTTGACAAAGTACAGACTGCACAAACAGTTCTGTAGGAGCTCGGGTACAGTTTGCCAGTGAACAGAAAGAAAGGAAAGAACAAGTCAAAGCACAGTGTGCAGAAGTAGAATGTCAGATGAGAAGTGTGGAGGTCTGGAATGAGATCGATGGGATTATGGAACTGGTTCCAACACCTTCTGCAGGTATTAAGGATGTCCCAGCATTTGTCACCAAACTGCTGGATGCTTATGACAAATCAAGGCCGATTAACATGGCATGATGAGAGTATTCCAGAGAACGAAATCTGGATCAAGATGGCGGTGACCATGGAGGCGGATCATTTAAAATGATGCTTTAAATAGCAAACCTGGTGAACGCTAATTCAAAGCATAACACATGCATTATGACCATTGCTGAATGTAAGGACACCCCTGAAAACCTAAGAAGACGTTGGACCCTTACAAAGAGCAAATGAAGACCTTGAAGCATGGAATGGAGAGCAAACAAACTCGCCTTTTTCTCTTTGGAGACTATGACTTTTTAACTAAAATGTATGGACTGTCAGGTGCACAGGGGATCCACCCGTGTCTGTACTGCACAACAACGAAGACACAGATGCAGCTGCCCCGGAGAACAATGAAGGAAACATCACAAGAGAACGGTCAGTCAGATCAAGAGGGACTATCAGAAGTATAAGCGTGCAGGAAAAATGAAATCAAAAGCCAAACTATTCAACAATGTCATCAGAAAACCATTTTAGACATAGAACTGAAGCAGGTGACACCTCCCTACCTTCACATCTTGCTGGGTGTTGTCAAAAACACCATGACCTGCTTGAAGATGAGTGCCATGCTCTTGATGAACGGCTGGCAAGACATTTTGCTTCACTTGATGACATCACTCTTGACAATTGTGAGTATTTCTCAGTACAGTTTCAGCAGCATGTAAAGAGCATAGAGCCATTGGAAAAGAAAAAGAAACTGCTGAGACAACTCCATGCCAAGCCAGAAGTAAAACTACAAAGGAACTTGAAGAAAGCATAAAAAGAACCAAGGAAGAAGTGGAGAAAATGAAATCTACAGCACTTCATTGCTATTCCGTTCTGGGCCAATCACAGCAAATCTAGAAATGTTCTGCGGCAAACAAGATCTTCCCACAGGCTTATCATTCCAGGGCCTTTGTTGGGAACCCATTGCAACAAGTATCTGAAAGAACCGGTGTACAAAAACATCTGTCAGAGTGTTGCAGAAAAGACAGGAGAATTCCAACTCGCTGGTCCCATACTAAATACATCCAGAAACATTCGTGACAAGTTCACTGAGCTGAATGCCCTCTTCTCTGATGTTCATCGGCGCATATCGCATCAAAGAGCCATCTGTGATTTTTTCTTTTCTTTCTGCTACGCAGGCTGATACTCCTGCGGACACTCCCTGTATAGCCAGGCATGGAGTTTTGTGTGTATGACCCTTTTTATCCCGCCATTAAGGCAGCCATACTCCATCTTCGGGAAGGTGCATGCTATGTGTCACGTGTCATCCATACCAACGCCAAACTGGCCTTCTCTTCCGAAAGTTGGTGATGGGATTTTACGTGTGTGCAAGATGTTATGCGTGCGTTCACACACAGAACCTCGGTTTTATAGTCTCATTTGAAGGACTATATGGGAATGGAGTCAGAACCAATGTTAACTCCGAGGGAAAAATCCCCCTATACCGAAAAAATTTGAACCCGCAACCCCGGGATCACGAGTCCGGCGCTCTACCAACTGAGCTATCCGGCCCCCAGCCATCTGTGATGATGAATTGAAGATATTGAAACATCCATTAAGCGGTACATGGCCTTTTACAGAGAAAAGTTTCCCAAGACTGCCATCATTCCAAAACAACATCTGTTGGAACATCACTGTGTTCCCTGGATCAGACACTGGGGACAGGAGTGGCACTGCTGGGAGAGCAAGGAGGCGAGGAGACACACGCCACAATCAATGCACTGTTGAGAAGATCGGGGCTTGAAAACAAACAGCAACAGCTCAAAGTCCTGCTCACAGAGCATCTGACACTGGTGCACCACAGTTTCATGGACTGATACTGCCACCACGTGAGAAAAAAACACAGCACTGATTACGGGGAAACGTTTTGTAATTGTCAGTTTGTACATTCTTTCCCTAAGCATCTTTATATTTTGTCACTGAAACAAAATTCTAAGTATATGTTCCCAGCAGACTTTTGTCAGATCATCCATTTCAGAGCGAGAGAGAGACAGGTATGAAAATTCATATACGTAAGATTTGTTGAAATGAAAAGCATACATAAGTATATCCCAATTGACACAAAATAATTATGTACATAATCATCCAATAGAACGTAAGAGCATTATAAATGTTACTTTCAAGTTGACATATGTTCACTGATACAAGTTGAATTGCATGTTTGTAATGGTGTATATAATAGCTAGAAATAATTGACCTTATTTCCAAGATTATGCATATATTGATAAATATAGGTTTTAAAATTAATTACATTAAGTGAGAGTAACTACTGAACATCAACTATAGTTTTTGTTTTAGATTTTTTTTTCAAACGGGCAAAGTGTACTTCATGTTAAAGTGTGGGGTGGGGAAACGGTGGTGGGGGTGGGGGCGGTTTGAGAGAGGAGAGGGGACAACAGCAAAAGCCCTGTCAGTGTCACACTATTCTGTAACACAAGCCGCTGATCTGAGAGTGTAGGACACACCACGAGACATGTGCAGACAAGACAGTTTGTGTTGTGTTAAAGTGATAGTGAACAGTTATGTGATGAGAAGTGGATATTGACACAGAACCATGGCTTTTACCTTCAAGGGTCGTGAGTACACATGTGTGTGTGTGTGGTGTGTGTGCGTGCGTGCGTGCGTGTGTGCGGCGTGTGTGTGTGTGTGTGTGTGTGCTTTGGGTGTGTGTGTGTGTGTGTTGTGTGGTGTGTGTGTGGTGTGTGTGAGTCAGTGTGTGTGTGTGTGTGTGTGTGTGTGGTGGTGATCTGTTTTGTTCTGTTAAGTCATGCATGCACGTCAGTTTCAATTCAGCTTCTCTCTCTCTCTCCTCTCTCTCTCCATCTCTCTCTCTCTCTCTCCTCTCTCTCTCTCTCTTCCTCCCCCCCTCTCTCTCTCTGTCTCTCTCTCTCTCTCCCTCCCTCCCCTCCCCGACCCACCTCAGTCTCGTATGGCCGTGTGCCGTGTATATGTTGGTTGTGTTGGTGTGTTGTGTGTGTGTGTGTGATATCTGTTTTGTTCTGTGAAGTCATGCATGCACGTCAGTTTCAGTTCAGTTTCTCTCTCCTCTCTCTCTCTCTCTCTCTCTCTCTCCCTCCCCTCCCCGCCTCAGACTCGTATGCCGTGTGCCGTGTATATGTAATTTTTAGTGTGTGTGAGAGAGAGAGAGAGAGTGTGTGTGTGTGTGAGAGAGAGAGAGAGAGAGAGAGAGAATCAGTTATGAGTGCAAGCCATTGTCATGGAAACATTTTTCTCTCTGATCATGCTTTTATTGATTTTGTATGTACAAAGCTATCTTGCATGTCAAGTTCTTCATATATGTATTATTAATCAGTCCTCCCTCCCACCTCCACTCTCCTCCCTCTCTCTCTCTCTGCATGCTTTTATTGATTTGTGTGTACAAAGGTATCCGTGCATGTCTGTTTCTTTATGTATGTATTCTCAATCAGTCATCCTCCCCACCCCCAATCTCTCCCTCCCTCTCTCTCCTCTATGTCAGACTTCTCTCTCTCTCTCTCTCTCTCTCTCTCTCTCTCTCTCACTCTCTCTCTCTCTCAGTTTTTTGCATGCGCGCCGGTGTACACTGTGCATGTTTTTTTTCTTCCCTATGATTTTATAAGTGGTAAATTTGCGTGCAGTGTCTTGTGTAGTCATGTTTACTCAACCATTCCTCTCTCACTCTCTTTTCTCGTTCTCTCTCTCTCTCTCTCTCTCACTCTCTCTCTCTCCTCACAGACACAACACACACACACACACACACACACACACACACACACACACACACACACTCGACTTTGGGTTGCAGCAGTTTTTCGTCAAGCGCTGGTCTGTTTTTGTTTTGTTTTTTTCCATAGTCAGGCTGTTAAAAGTTCATACCTTAAACCCACATCTGTAATGTTAATAATCATAATGAGGGTATTGACGGTAAGTTTCTGCTTTTATGTACATATTGTGAGTGCGCGCGCGCATGCGTATGCGTGTGTGCATGTGTGTGTGTGTGTGTTGTGTGTGTTGTGTGTGTGCGCGCGCGCGCGCACGCATACGTGCGTGCGTTCGTGTATGTGTAAGAATTCAAGCGCTTTTGAACAGACACTTGTTCCGGCAAGCGAAGGATGGTGAACTGTCTGGCACTTGACGCCACTAATAACCTTCGCAGAAAATAGCTCACAGGTGTTGTGGACAGAGACAATTCCGCTTTTCTCGGTTTAAGCTCCCCGCGCCTGTGTGTAGTCGTTGTGTAAACATTGGTCACTATAGGCCGATACAGAGAGCAAAGCAATGTGTGGTTCGCATTCTCCACGCTTACAGTAGAAAGAAACTCGTGGAGAGCGCGGGAAGCCCCCTTCAAGCAACCGTTTTCGGCCCTTATCTCCTGACACTCTAGGGTGTCAGATACAAGACCGCTCACAGACCCGGCTTGTTGGGTGCGCACAATTTGTTTCTTCTGCTTTCCGTCTCACGCTTTAAAGACTTTGACTCCAAGCGACTCAATGCAGCAGTAAGAACTGCCGTGTGAAAAGTTATCTGCACACTGTGCAGCTATGTGTATCATTTTTAAGAGACTTGAGTGTCAGTAGAATCGAATCGGACCTTACTTTAATTCTGACCAACATGAACACTTGGACAATCTGATAAATAACTTAGTCTTGTCTTTTCCTGTGCCAGGTTGTGCCCTTCATAGCAATGACGAAAAGAAGGAACTTGCAGCAGTCTTAGAAACATTGTCCCTCTGAAGAAATATGGAGTAGTATGACTGTAACTACTGTCACCTGAATGAACAATACCATTCTACATTCTGCGGTGCGGTGGCCAACGAAACGTGTGATGTTGCCAACCATGAACAACTCATTATTGGGGTGAAATTATTTAATCATGGGAAAAAAGCTACGTTTGTTATTTGTATCTTGTTTACTTACCTGTTTCTTTAAGATTTCCTTTCAGCCCCCGGGCGAATTTGGGGGTTGGTCTCGGACCCCTGGCTGGGGGGTCGTGGGTTCAAACCCCCTAGAGTCAGGGGGTTTTTCTCCCCCCAACTGGCCCCTCCCAGAGTTGAGTTTGCTGAGACTGGTTGGGAAGACCCCCGGTTTAATCCACTTAATGGATGCGTTTTGAGAGTGTTGCCCAATTTCTGACAACAGCTGGCCAGTATCTCTTGGGGCCGGGTTTGGGCGGGATATATTATGAAAGGAAGCGTAGAGACCCCCTGTCTTGAAAGTCTAGCCCAAAAATGGAAATAGTAGCATCATTTTAAATATCCTCTTTCTCATCGATCAGCATTAAAAAAAAAGTCTTCGATTTCGTGGCCCTTCATGCCCTGTCTAGGGTGACCTCAATTTCAATGCCTCTCCAGTCTGGGGTTTTTGGTTTTGGGTTTCCCGTGGGGTCCCCGGTACGGGGTCCATGGGGGCTGCTTTTGGACGGACGTGGTGGCCCCCTCTAGAGGGAGGCCACTCGAGCCGGCTCCGCGACTAAGCAATCATGTCGTCGTAGGGGGCTTAGTAGGGGGGCCCCCGGTATGTTAGATCAAAACAGGCACCATGAAACCCACCAAAAGTGAAATCGGCAGCAGTGCAGTGTCTCCTCCGGGGGGGTCCCTCTTGACAACTTGACACTGATGCCCCTTGTGGATTGCCGGTCCCGGGGCTGCGGCGGGGGCCAACCGGGCTGTGGCGGCGGGGGGTGTCGGAAGAGGGCGTGGGTCACTCCCTTGAGGTGGCGCGAGGTTGGGGACAAAAAAAAAAAAAAAAAAAGATTTCCTTTTTTACTAATCAAGCCAGAAATTACCTGGATTTGTTATCGTTCGTATTGTGTTGTTTGAATGTAGTCAATAAAAAAAGGCTGATGATAAATGTTGATTTGGTTTTTCTTTTTCCTTTTGTTTTTATGATTTTGTGTCAGGTATGGGGATACAGCAACCTTTGGGAAACCCTTTATTGTGTGAGATGTCCTTTCTTGTGTACTCTGTTTGGCAGTTTTGCTAGCAATTTTGGTGTCATAAGCGCATTTTAGTTATGGTGGTAATTTTTTCAGATGGGAGCAAATTTCGTACTTGTTCGTCATTTACGTTTAAGTTCCCCCACCGCTTTAAGAATTTCCCTTTCAAGCCCAAGGTTCCCTGTATTTGCTACTGTTTTCCTGTGTTTGACTATTTCAAGTCAGGAAAACTATGCGGTCTTGAACAATGTTTTTTGTTTTTTTTCATTTTTCCGTTTTGTTGCTGCATGTTGTGTTAGGTATGGGGAATATGAGCCCAAATTGGAAATCTTTTTTTAAGGGGAGGGGGGGGGGGGGGTTTTTCTCCTTGGTGTTTTGTGTGCCCTGTGTTGGATTTTTTCTAGGGCTGGGGTCAACGCATTAGTTTGGTATTTGGGCTAATAAATTTTTTTCATGGGAGCAGATTCACCCCATTTTTCGTTGTGTTTATTTCCCTGCCTCATGAAGGATTTCCCCCTATACCAAAAAACATAAATTATCTGTAGTTGTTATGTTTGTCCCTGTATTTCTTTTTACTATTATTAGGATCAAAACCCATGAGCCAAACGTGAATAAAAGTTTACTTGTATTTTTTATTTGCCGTTGCTGTGGTTATGTTTATGTGCAAAACTTGGGGGGACTAAAAAAGTCGATGACACCCCTTTCTCTCTCAAAACGTTTTTCCCCCCCAATATTTTTTTTGGGGGGAGGAGTGTAACATCCCTTTTATGGTCAGGTGGTTGTTGGCTTTTTGCCAGGATTTTGATGTAAGCGCCCAAAGTTTGGGTTTCGCAAGAATCTTTCCTCGGGTGCAAGGCCCTTATTGTTGTTATTTACCCTTTCTATTCCTTGCCTATTTTTAAATTTTTTTTCACGCAAAAAAACGAGGTTTCATGTTTTTTATGTTTGCACCTTATTTGGTTTGAGATATGTAAGATTTTAAAAATCTGTTCGGATTTGTTAATGTTTGAAATTATTTTTTTTTTTCCAAATTTTTTTGTTCTGTGTTATGTCAGGACGGGGTATATGGCAAGTTTGGGAAACCCTTTTTGTGGGATGTCTACTTGATTGTTCTGTGGTCTGTGTAGGATTTTGCTAGGCGATTTGGGAAGCAGCATTGTTTGGAGTTTGTTGAGTAGTTATTTCATAGGGAAACAAAAGGGGACCCTACTTGTTGGTATTTTTCCGTTTACTATTCCCTGCCCATTAGATTTCCTTTCATCCCAATAAATGAGGTTCCCTGTATTTTTACTGTGTCCCCCCATTTCTTAGACCATATTTAACAAAATGGCTGTGCCGTCTTTAAAAAAACATTGTTTTGTTTTTTTCCTCTTAGTTGTTGCTGTGGTCGTTTAAAGTTAGGGTACTCGAGAACCTCGGAATTTTTGGGAATGTTCGTTGATCTTTTGTGTGCTCTGTGTAGCTTGTGCTGAGCAATTTGTGTTAGGAAAGGATTTGTTTGGGTTTTGGGCAGAATTATTTCAACAGGGGGGAAAAACAAAGACTTCCCCAAATTTTTCATTTTTTTATGTTACTTTTCCTGCCCCTTTGAGATTTCCTTTCATAAAAACGAACCAAGGTTTTCCTGTATTTTAAATTTGCCATCGTTTTTTTACGGTGGAAATGGGGGACACGAATAAGCATCCTGCACCTATGGAGAAAAATGGAGGAATGGATGAGATAAATGAAAATGAGGACTGATATTTTAATGGTACGGGAAACGACCTGAATGGGCCGTGGAGCTCTTCGGCCGGCTTACCTGGGGGGGGGCAGCCCGTTGAAGGGAGGGGTGTGTTTTTTTGTAAAGCGCTTAGAGCTTGGTCTTGACGGGATGGCGCTTATAAATACCCGTATAAAATATAATGTGTTTCGGGTTTGTCCCCGTGTCTGTTGTTTTTGATTTAAAATCAGTAGGCTATGCTGTTTTGAATAAATGTTAATTTTTTGCTCGTTCATTTTTGCAGTGGGGTTGCTGTTTTATGAGTAGAATTTGGTTTATGAGCAAGCTTGGAATAACCTTGCTGGGGAGGTCGGGGGGTGGGGATAGGAGGGGGTTTGGTCTTGTTTATTGTGTGTTCTTGCTGTCATTTTTGCAGGCAATTGGATGTCATAAGCGCATTCGTTTTTGAGTTTTCATGTGTACTATTTCATATAAAACAAAATTACCCGTTACCCCATTCTTCATTTTTTACTGCTTATTATTTCTGTCATTTAAATTTTTCTGTCCCCCTCAAACCCAAATTCCGTAATTTTTCCCGTTCGTGCTGTGTTTGTTCAAAAGGGGTGGCCGCTTGAATAAAAAGTGGATTTGTGTTTGTTCATTTCTCCAGTGGTTGCTGTGTAATGTGTGAGAAAAGGCGTTAGCCAGTTTTAGGTTGTTAGGGGATGCTCATGTTGTTCGGTGTCCTGGGTTTCCTTTCTGCTAGGCGATTTGGTGTCATAAGTAGCATTCATTTGGAGTTATGGGCGTGTAATTGTTTCATGATGAGGCGATAGTTACCTTATTTGTTCGTTATCTATTTTATTATTTTCTTCCTCATTAAGGATTTCATTTTATTTCAAAACCCTCTCCAAAGATTTTTAGCTACCTACGCCACTGCATGGATTAAAAATCCGTTCGAAGTACTTCTGTTCTGCCTTTACGAACCCGTGCCCTTGATTCCAGAGTTATGCTTAAAGTAATGTCCATGCCTATTCGTTTCATGGGTCCTTGTCCATAAATAATGCTAAAAATATTAGCAGCAATGCGGGTTTCATAGACAGATAGAAGGCAGATAAATGGTAAAATGGACACAAACGTTGTCCACAAAATTGAATATCTGAATCACGACGAGAGCTCAATCAAACTGAAATCTTTGGCATGGTTTCATTGTCAAGCTTTGTAGACATCAACACACAAAGGAAGAAACTGCGACAGGTATCTGATGTAAATCTCCCTCTCTCTCTCTCTCTCTCTCTCCCTCTCTCTGTCTCTCTCTCTCCCTCACACACACACACACACACACACACACACACACACACACACACACACAACGTGGAAGCGGTCGGCAGCTCTGCCAAACAGGTTTGCCTCCACGAACAGTGTTCACGTGTGACACTGCCATCAGCGACCGAGAGTCTACCAGTGTTATGTCACTGTGGTTCCCATTTTCTGTACAGTATTTTTCATCATGTGGCCGGCCGACTCCCTATCTTGATTCGTTCAAGTTGCCATGGGTATCGAGGAAGTACTTTTTGCCATCGATAATTAAATGGTCAAAAATCATACAGGCATTTTTCCCGTGGGCTCTTGCCTTCTTGAGATAGGAAGAGAGGCCACGTTTGATTTCCCAAACACAGAAAGAGAAATCCTCTCCAACAAAGATGTTACTGCCCTCCAATTTCGCTTTGGCCTTCAGAATTCTGAGCTTATCTTTGTATGATGAGCAGCAAGCTATGACGGGAGAGTTGTCTTTTGTATTTAACCTGTGTACACGGTCAAACTCGATTTCCCACGCTATGTGCAATTTGTCTGCAACCAGGCCGAATGATTTCCCTTCACATTGTTCATTAGTCTCAGTTTGGTGTCTGGGGGATACCATGAAAAAGAAGATTATTGCGCTTGGACCGACATTCTAAATCATCTGTTTTTCTCTCCAGTTGCTCTACTTCAGCTAAAAGCTCGGAGTTTTTCTCTGCCAAGTCCAAGTTTTCTTTCCTCAAATTCCCCACCTCCTCCCGCAGAGCATCAAACCCACAATGCATAGCAGCAAACTCATCGCCAAGGTCTTTTAGGCTGTTTTCCATGTCAGCAAACTTACAGTCCAGCTTGTTCATCATGTCTGCTATGGTGGGTTGCTGGGGAGAAAACAGAGTTGTCTGCACGGCGTCCAGAGAAGCCTCGGTCCTGTCCGTGCTGGTCCTCCGTCCTGTCGTGGCACTCTGGCTGCCCGTCCTCGACTGCCGCACGCCGGTGGGTCCAGGGTTCCGCTCGACGTTCCCGTAGCGAAGAAGAAAACTGCCCCAGAACAACAGAGTGAGGAGCAAGCCAAAGGTGACACCGGCAGCTCTGGTTCGCAGTGTCGGCATGGCGACAAATTTCGCTGTTTTCTCTGTGGCCCTGTTCAACATGAAGTTGAAGGAGCCACAGGATGCCCTGAAGACGAGGGGGGCTGAAGGCATGGTGTCTTCAGTACTTTATGACGGAAGTACAGGCTCCTGCACGACTTCAGTCCTCCAACGTTGTCAAAAACAATGAGACAGTGTCAACAGCGATCCGCACGCTACATGCCGCGGTTCACCCCTCCCCACCCCCCCACCCCAAGAGTCTCAGGAAAATGAAATCCATTTTGTTCTTTGCTGTTCAGCCTCAAGGAATATTAGAACTGAATTCATTCAGCCAAAAATTTTTATAGACAACCTTCCCTGTTTAAATTGACTATATTTATGTCATCAACTTCAACAGACGTTGTTCGAAAGCTGTCCTTGTTTCTGTACAAGGCATTCGAATTTAGAGAAATAGCTGAATTGTGTTTGATTTGTTATACAGTCATGAGTATTTGTTTCATATGATGTATTATGTTCACCCTCCCCTTCATAATGGGCCAAGGCCTATAATGAATAAAACATCCGAATCTCTCTCTCTCTCTTTCTCTCTCTCTCTCTCTCTCTCTCTCTCTCTCTCTCTCTCTCTCTCTCACACACACACACACACACACATTCACACATACATGAAGCTTATTACACAGTCTTCTCTCTTGGCTCACATCAAGTTTTCAGTCTTACAGTGTTGGCTGTCAAACTGACATCTGTCGACATGGTGTGCTGTGGTAGTAGGCATTGGTTTTTGGTTTATGTGAATCTCCGGCCAAATGAAGCATACCATGTAGGCCTAATTTGCTTTCTTGATCACGGTGCCGGATTGGGACAATACTAAGCTGACATATAATAATAATAATAATAATAAGGAACATTTAGTGCGCTTAATCTTAAACAAAAGCCCTAAGCGCTTACAGCAATAAGCCCTAACACACACACACACACACACACACACACACACACACACACACACACACACACCACACACACACACACACACACACACCACACACACACACACACACAAACACACACACACACGCACACACCCACACACCAGCGAAGGAGCAGAAAAATTATGTTTTGAAGAGAGTTGTTTTGAGGGAGGACTTGAAAGAAGAAAGACTGTTTGAGTTTCGGAGTGCAGAAGGGAGATTGTTCCAGCAGGAAGGAGCCTGAAAAGTAAAAGAACGTTCACCAAGTGTTCTGGCCCGAAAACGAGGGATCTGCATAATGCGAGTGTCAGAGGAAGAGCGAAGCTGTCTGGAAGGAGTATAGGTCGACAGAAGTTTAGAGAGGTAAGATGGAGCGAGGCCATCCAATGCCTTGTAACAGAGCAAAGAAAGTTTGTACTTGATGCGTTTTTCACAGGAAGCCAGTGCAAAGATTTAAGCAAGGGAGAAACATGTTGAAGAGGTTTTCCAGTTCGAGGTTAGGCTGGTGTTTTGAACTTTCCCAGTGTTACAGGTAATGTCCTTACTAGTCAGGGGCATGTTGCATGAAATACAGTCCCGTGGGAATTTTCTGCTGAAAGCAAGCCACCAGTCTAGATCTCTTCAGGGGACCCTAAAGAACAATAAAAATCAGGGTGGCAGTCTGACAAACTGCTGTGGACAGCACTATGAGACATTACATGAAGCAATAGATTTGATGCAACTTTTCAACGAAGTTTGGGGGTAGGGAAAATATAAATGACCATCATTCTGTCTAGAAATGCCTTAGACAGACATATGACCCATCAAAAGTTTGGTTTTAATCCACTTTAGAAGTCTAAATAATTGGTATGCAAATTAGATCATTTGTGACGTCACCAGGGGGTCAAAAGATCATGGATTTTGGACAGCGCTTAAAAATCAGGCAGCCGGCTATAGTGGTGCTAACAATATGAATTCAAAATGAGAATTAAAATGTTTATAGACCTAAAATTTGTTTTATAGGTATTATTCTGTAAAACCAAATAATCCATGATCAATTATTTAGCAAGGTAGCTTTTCTGTGACTAAGAAAAATAGGTCAAAGTTTCAAAAGCCAGGAAGAAACGATTTAGGGTATAGGCAAAGTACAAATGGCCATAACACCGCCTTGAAATGACCAAGATAAGCAGATGATCTATTAAAGTTCTTGTATTAGTCCAATCTACACGTCTAGTTAAATGAAATCCAAACTGGGTCATTGATCACATCACCAGTGGTCACACAGTTTTCGCTGTTGTGCCAAATTTTCAAAGGTTAAATAGCGTCGCAGAGTCCAAGAAAAGCTCCGGAGAATCGCTACATTTATCCGGGACCAGGCTGCTTCCAATTCAGTAGTGGGGGCGACCATCCCCAACCCGGCGGGTCCCCAAGGTGGCGGATAGGGGAACGGCCCTCAGATATGGGGGTTAGCTGCGAATAAGCAGTCCCGGACCAACTGGCGATGTTCCTACCAGGACGGGGTGGGTCAACAGGTGGCGCTGTTGTCCTCACTGAAATACCCCATGTGTTCTATGACGGGCTCATCATGCGGTCAAGAGGCGTGGTATAACCTCTAGCCCCGGGGTGGGATCCTCGGAGAAACAATCCCCCCTGTGCTCACAGGGCAGGACGTACGGGCCATGAGCTAAGGGTGAGGCACCCCGAAAGAAAACTCCAGCTGAAGACGGAGGTATCGGGCCACTGGCGCAACTTAAACCACGATACCACGCATCCACGCTTCCATGATGATGCAGTCCACAGAATTTCGATGTGGCGCTCGACCTTCGGAGACCCGCCGGGGAGGTCGGGAGCCGGGCCCTATGCCTCAAAGGGGCCCCACCCCAAGCGGTCGGTGGTCAGACAAAGAAATTCTAAAGTACTGGCCAACACCGACACCAGTGGAAGCCAAGCTGTACGGCACCCTGGAGGAACTGCAACGGACGGCAGCCTTCATCGAGGACACCGGGCTGCTCATCTAACGGGATGGCGAATGAGGAAGAAGAAGAAGAAAGCTACATTTATCCAACTAATTCATCTGTTTGTTCTATATCCTTTCCAGATCAGTTCTTATCTATGGGATTTCAATTGGAGTTTATCTACTATGATAGGGTCCCTTAAAGAGATCTAGACTGGTGGCTTGCTTTCAGCAGAAAATTCCCACGGGACTGTATTTCATGCGACATACTCTTCATCAGATCTGTAAGAATGGGTGACTGGGAGTTACATTTGAAGGCGCTTGAGGAATTCACAAAGCACTTCTTTGCTCATGACAAGCTCGTTTATGCAAGGATGATCCCACTCTACCCAGCAGATATGGAATCAATGAAAGCATCAGACGCTGACATGTACCAAGAGTTCGTGCATGGCAACTGGATAGTGAACAAGAATCCAAATGTGCCTTTCTGTGCCATCGTGCTGATCATGCCTTGGAGCATATCAATCGCTCAATGAAAGTAGCTGGTGGACTTGTGGGTATCACCTTGAATGCCAATGCTCGCACCAAATTCTTCCTCATCTCGCCAGAACTAGCGAGACTTGCTGGGGAAGTTCAAGAGATGGCTGGAACACCGTCAGCTATGCAAAGGCGTCACCATGCACTTTCACCTGCAGTGCTCATACGACAAGAAAAGAACATTGAAGCCCTTATTGCAACCCTGAGAAAATTTACCAATCCATCCACTGAGGAATGTGGTGAGCTCTACAATTTGGTACAAAGGCAGTCATACCCGAGATGGTCAGGAAGGATCTATGTCAGCAAAGGATGATTGGCAGCAAGCTCCTGAAGGAGTTTGTTTCAAATCGCATCAAGTCAAGAGCAACCAACCTATGGGCCCTTATGAAGAAGCGTAAACTGCAGACCTGGAAAACCACAGGCAAGCAAAGTAAAGTGACCACCGGATACAAAATGATTGAGCTGCAAGAAGACAGGAACCTGTTTGCTCGATTGCTGTTGGTGTCAAAGTCAAGACCAGAGATCAATCTGGAGGAAACAGTAGGTAGGCACGAGCTCTCTGTTGTGCCCAGGTCGATGTTTGCAGCTGATGGAACAATGCTACACTGCCACGTGAAGAGCAATCTAATGACTCTAGTTGAGAAGCTGGACAAAGACAACAGCAGTGCGCCAGGGCCTGCTACAACTGAACATACAGGGAAAAGGCACACTCAGAAGATGGCAGACCTGCTGGAATTAGGGTTGCAATCGTGGATGCAATGGCAGAGGTTCAGTCAATGGAAAAGCCAGACTACATCAAGAACTGCAGTCAACCAGCTGAACACTTCATCAACCGTACATTGGAGCGGTATAGTGACGTGGATGAAGTACGACTGATATTCGATCGATATGATGTCCCAATGTCATTGAAGACGGCAACCCGGGACAGGAGGCAAGCAAGCCAGCCAGCAGTAGCCTATCACATAACAGACACAACAAACATATCGAAGGTACCCATGAAACGACTTCTCTCAAGTGTGCAGATGAAAATGGAACTCAAGCTACCTTGCTGAAAAGATGCTTGAGGAGGCAAGCGCCACTGAAAAGCACATCGTAGTGGCATGGGGGTCGCAGTGCAAGGCATCTCATCGGGACATGAGCCACCTCCAAAGTAATCAGAAGAAGCAGATACAAAGTTATTGTTGCGTGCTGCAGAAGCAACAACCTGTGGGGCATCCAGCATCAACATCCATTCACCCGATACTGACGTTTTTGTTCTGTCAATCCGACGGTATCCAGAGCTATGCAAGGACATCAACTTTGTCACTGGAACTGGTCAGAAGCACCGTGTCATCTCACTGCAACCGATCTATGAAGCTCTTGGACCTAGAAAAGTGGCAGCGTTGCCAGGATTCTGTGCTATTAGTGGAGCCGACAATAAAGGCAGTTTTGCCGGAAAGGGTAAACATGCTTTCTGGAAACGCTTCCTGGATGCCACGGATGACAACATAACTGCACTTGCAAGTCTGGGCACAACGTTAATGCCTAGTGATGACGTATTTTCTGCTTTAGAGCAGTTCATCTGTCAGGTTTATCTACCCCAAACTCAGATTTCAAAAGTAGACAAGATGAGGTGGTGGCTGTTTAGTAAGAAGCAGGCACAATCGGAACGGTTGCCACCTACACAGGATGCACTACGTCAAGCAATTCTACGGGCTCACTACCAGGCCATTATCTGGAACAATGACATAGTTGCATACCCAGAGATCCCATCACCAGAAGAATATGGCTGGCAGTTAGAAGGGGGCGCGTGGACTCCAGTCATGACCACGCAACTTCAGCACCAAAATCTGTACTCCAGTTGGTGAAGTGTAGCTGCACAAAAACGAGGGCAAAACTGCAAGGTGCCAAAAGGTGTCGTATTTGTCGCAGGCATGTTGCAAGTGACCTAGTGGTGAGGATGAGGAAAATGAGGAGGGAGGAGAAAAAAACTACTTCGAACTCACTTTGATTTATGTCATATTGTGATGAATGCGACAAGAAATATAACATGGTGTCAGAGACGGGATCCAGTAACGAGATCGAACAGCTTTAAAACAGCAAACAACGCTTTAAATCAAGTTTGAGGTAAACACTGATCGAAGTTACGGATGCTGCTGGTTGCCAAGGTAAACTTAAAAACAAACGATCGTCAACGATGTCGAGCGAAGAAGACCATCGAGCAAGACCTTCTACAAGCGAGTCTAGAAGGCGAAAGACCTCATGCAACGTTCCTCCACCATCAAAATTGACTTTGAACAACCACAGTGGATCAGCAATCACTGAATGGAAACGTTTCAAAAGATCGTGGAAGAACTTTGAAATTGCTTCAAGACTGCAGCAAGAAACGCCGCAATACAGATGTGCCGTGTTCCTGTCCTGCATCGGAGAAGAAGCAGCGGAACTCGTCGATGGATTTTCGTTCACTGCTGAGGAAAAATGACGACGACATTAACATTGTCATGAAAAAAAATTGAAGACTTTTTCATAGGTGAAACCAACGAAGTCTACGAAGCCTACCTGTTCAACAAAAGAATACAGGACAGTTCAGAAAGCATTGAAGTGTACATCGCTGAACTGAGAAAACTTGCCAAAACTTGCAACTTTGGTAACTTAGTAAACAGAATGATTAGAGACAAAATAGTTGTGGGTGTGAATGATGATGTTGTTAGACAAAAATTACTTGAGGTAAAAGATCTAAAACTGGAAAAATGCATTGAAATTGCAGAGCACATGAAAGTTCCAAATCACAAGTGCAAAAAAATGACAACATCAGATGAAAAAATTCACAAAATAAAATCACATAAACACAAAGTTAGTCATAAAAATGCAAAGGAAAAAAGCATCATGACAAAACTGATGAAAAAGATGAGAAAGAAAGTCAATGCACAAGATGTGGATATACACATTCTAAAGGAAAATGTCCTGCATTTGGTAAAAAATGTACATTGTGTTCAAAATACAATCATTTCAAGCAATGCTGTAAAAGTAAAAAAAAAAAGTACACAGTGTGAAGTAATAACAAAAACAAGGCAGCCAAAAAACCAGCATCAATCTACTTTCAGTTTCTGACGTCAAACGAAAAGCGCGTCACACAAAGGCGCGTCATACATAAGCTGTATCCGGTTGAAAAGTGAAAGTGAAACTAGTTTTAACTTTACACTACATCTCCCCTTTCCAGAAGAACAATTTAAAGTTCTCAAACGTGTGATAAGACATATCCAGAATGACTAGAATGAGCACTGAGTATTTATGAAAATAATACTGCATGTAAGTTTGTACAATAGCACTACTTTGGTTCTGGGTCTCGCACCAGAGTCTTTCGATTGATTTCATGAATGCGCCTTTCTTTTCTTTTCTTTCTTTTTATAAAATTATCAAAAGAAATCATTTCAAATTTTCAAGTTCTAGTCTCTTAACAATGTTCAATAAGGCGCTCAGGCTTGTGCGTTGTCTGGCGGATCTTCTTGTCTGCGACATCTGTGCCCTGGGTCATTGAAGATGGCAGGCTCTGGGAAGGAGTTGGCATCATGGCTGTCTTGACTGGCGTCGAACCATCGGTGACAGCAGGTAGGCCCTTGACAGGTGAGCAGGGGGAGGTTGTGCACTGGGAGGTGGTGCACGTGGAACCAAGAAGTGTGGAGGTGCGTTGAAAGGGAAAGGGGAAGGAGGAAGGTGGTTGCCTTGCTGGGAAAGCAAACAAGGCTCGTACAGCTTCCTGGTCATCTGCTGATTTCGGCGGATGACTCCACCGTCGGATGTCTGGATGATGAGACTTCTGGAGTATCATGACGATTGATGACAATACCCTCCTTCTTCACGTCGGGGATCCACACCTTGTTGCCAGATGAATGTCTTCTGGAGCAACAACTTTATGTCTTCTGTCGTAGCTGGTTTTCATCTTCTCTCGGTATTCTTTTTCTCTCTTCTTCAGGACAGACACGTCGGGGGTCTTGGAAGGAGAGTGTCTGGATGACATGGAACTCGGGTTTTCAGACTGCGTCCCATGCTCAGTTGGGCAGGAGAGAAACCGTTGGGAAGGGGAGTGTTGCGATACATGAGCAAGCCAAGGTACTCATCATCGCACTTCTTGATGAGGTTCTTAATGGTTTGAACTGCGCGTTCAACCTCACCATTGGATTGGGCGTAGTGAGGTGAAGAGGTGACATGCTCGAAATTCCAGGATTGAGCAAATCTGGAGAATTCTTCGGCTGCAAACTGTGGTCCATTGTCGGAAACTAGAGTGTCCGGAATGCCATGGCGACTGAAGACTTTCTTCATTCTGTTGACTGTCTCTGCGCTGGCGATCTTGTTCATGAGCACGATCTCAACGTCCCGTGAGTAGTAGTCAACAACTATGAGGAACTGCTTGCCCTCATGCTGAAGAAGTCAGCTGCAACTCTGGACCAAGGACGCTCAGGGAAGGGCGTACCTTTCATGGGCTCCACTCTGGCTTTCCTGTTTTTGGCACAGTCAGGGCAAGTCTTGACCATGATGTCAATGTCTTGGGACAGCCCTGGCCACCACACGGAGTTTGCCGCGTTTTCCTTCGTCTTGTTGACACCTTCATGACCATCATGTAGGTGTCGAAGGACATCTTGTCGGAGTGACGGAGGGATGACTAGTCGCGTACCTCTCAGCAGGAGACTGTCGTTGACAGACAGGAAACTCTGCTCGTTGAAGTAGGTCTTGAGAGGCTTGTTGAGAGTCCTCTTCTCTGGCCAGCCATTTTGGACGTAGCGCATGACCAGTTTGAGGATGTCATCCTTCTGGAGTTCTGACCGGATCTCTTCCAGCCTGTGGTCAGAAGCTGGTAAGGTCAGCAGGACAGCATTGACATACGCCTCTGCTTGGCAGGTCAGGTCTTTGTCCCGCAGAATCTGTGGTAGGCAAAGGTGCTCTGGACAGAGTGTCAGCGGTATAGAGTTCTTTGCCAGGGACATGGACAATGTCAAAAGAATACCGCATCAGCCTCATCCTGAAGCGCTGGATGCGGACAGGAAGTTCATCGATGAGCTTGGTAGAGAACAGAGGGACAAGAGGCTTGTGGTCTGTTTCTACCCGAAAGGACATGCCAACCAACAAATCTGACCAATGTTCAAGGCTCCAGGTGACTGCAAGAGCCTCCTTTTCGATCTGTGCATACCGCTGCTCGGTCGCTGTGAGGGAACGGCTTGCGTAGCAACAGGATGGAGTTGACCGTTGTCTTGGCGTTGAAGACATACAGCTCCAAGACCGTAGCTACTGGAGTCTGCCGAGATGACGGTCTCACGCTCGGACTGTACAGTGCAAGAGTCTCTGGTGAGCAAGGTCCTTCTTGAGAGTGTCGAAGGCACCCTGTTGTTCTGGTCCCCAGATCCACATTGACTCTTTGCGCAGCAGGTCTCGCAGTGGCTTAGACTTTTCGGCAAGGTTTGGCAGAACTTCATCAGCTGGTTCACCATGCCCAAAAATCTTCGGATGTCAGCCACGTTCTTCGGCGCCTCCATCTCCATGATGGCCTTCACCTTGGCAGGGTCTTTCCTCAGGCCGCCGACTGAAGAATCTACGATCTGGCCAAGGTACTCGAGCTGCGTTTTGGCGAACTCGAACTTGTCGGGGTTGAGGGTCAGGTTTGCCTGGGAGAGCCTCTCCAGGACAGCATGAAGCCTGGCGTCGTGCTCAGCTTTGTCTTTGCCAACGACAAGGATGTCGTCCATATGACAAAGAACACCCTCAAGGCCATGGAGGATGTTGTCCATTTTCTTCTGGAAGTACTCCGGCACGGACGTAAATCCATAGGGCAGACGCTTGAATTTGAAGCGCCCAAAGGGAGTGATGAACGTGGTGAGCTCGGAACTTGCCTCGTCAAGCACGAGCTGATGGAATCCAGAGTTTGCATCCAACTTGGAATACACGTTGCCCTTGGAAATCTTGCTGAGAGTCTCCTCCACAGATGGCATGGCGTAGACCTCTCTTTTCACGCTCTTGTTGAGGCGGGTCAGGTCGACGCAGATACGAACATTGCCATTGGATTTGGGCACAACAACGATTGGAGCGCACCAATCCGTCGGAGTGTCCACCGGTTCGATGACGTCACCTTCCACCATCTCGTTCAGCTGAGCTTCCACCTTCTTCAGGAGGGGTAAGGGAACACGCCTGGGCACCGTTTGAGCGAACGGCTTGGCGTCGTCCTTGAGGAGGATGGCTTGCTCACCACCCAGTTTACCCAGTCCGGTGAACAACTTGGGGAACTGACGCTTGACGTCGCTGGATGAAGCGAAGCTGGCCTTCGCCGTCTGCTGGGCAGGCTGACCACCAGTAGGCAAGGATCTGATTGCCTGATGGTAAAGGCACTGGGATGTCGCTGATGAGCCCCAGCTTCCTGATGGCAGGCGCACCAAGTAGGAGTTTAGATGCCTTGACGATGTAGACTTTCTCACGAACACGTGTACGACCAAGGTTGAGGTCGAGGTTGACGCACCCTTTCACCTCCAGAGGCTGGTCACCAGGCCCAAGGAGAGTGCGGTCAGGCTCTTGGAGTGTCCCAAACGCTGGCTTGAAAATGTGGTCGGGCATCACAGACACTTGGGCCCCAGTGTCTATACACCAGGTCAGCTCGCGTGATCCCACCTTCAGCTTGATGTGCCACCAGGGTCAGCAGGCACTGATGACTCACCGGAACGGCTGCTGAGTGACAGTTCTTGCACGCACGCCATTACTACTGACGCCACCCACGAAAACTGGGACCCCATCTTTAGACTGCTCCGCTTGGTTCTCGTGGACGACCTCATGGACTGACGCTGAGCTTCTACAGACGATGGCGTAGTGGCCTATCTTGGTGCACTTTCTGCAACAAACCTTCGCTGCCGGGCAGTTCTTCTTGCCGGGAGGATGCTTGCCATTGCAGTAGCCGCACTTCTGGCCAGCTGGCGAGGCCTTGGTGTCACCTTTCTTGCCACCTGCGTCACCTTTGTATGCACTCTGTCGCATGTTACCTTGAAAACTTCTCTGGAGGGCACCCACACTGGCTGTCTTGCTTCTTTCCAGTTCATTCTTAGCCAGTTCCCTCATGGCGAGAATGTCAGTGGTCTTCTGTAAGGTAGCCTTGGACCAACGTCGTACAGTTTCAGCTTGGCGGTGTCATCTTTGCATGAAAACACCAGCTTGTCTCTGATCATTGTGTCACAGTTGTCAAACTTACAAGCTGCTGCCTTGTCTTTGACTAACCTGAGCCAACAATCAAACGACTGGGAAGGCTCCCTGTGCAGATGGAACCAAAACTGTTCGCGCAACATCAACTGCGGGTCTCTACGTTGAAAAAAAGCATCATACTTCCCCAGAACAGTGTTGTAATTGGTCTTGCTTTCTGCTGGCAGGGGCTGGTCGGCATTGTCTGGGTTAGGTCGTTCCCCCAAAAACACAAAATTGGAGAAGATCTCGAGTCCTTCATCACCAATATGGTTTAATAAAAGTCCAACCTTCACCGCGTCCGGCTTGGCACTGGCACCCGTTGCTTGAAGGAAAATGTCGAAACGAAGTTTCCACTTCTCCCATGCCGCCGCTGGATTTGCACTAACCACAAATGAGTCGGGAGTCCTCACATAAATTGACTCAGCCATCACGTACGTCTATTCCAGTTCACAATACGTAGGTCTGTTTCAAGTTCACAATTCTGACACCATGTGAAGTAATAACAAAAACAAGGCAGCCAAAAAACCAGCATCAATCTACTTTCAGTTTCTGACGTCAAACGAAAAGCGCGTCACACAAGGCGCGTCATACATAAGCTGTATCCCGTTGAAAAGTGAAAGTGAAACTAGTTTTAACTTTACACTACACACAGCATGCATGATGACAGGTTAAACACTGATACAGAATCTGATTTTGACACAGATTCAGAGAGTGAAGTCAGTGTAGGTGTGGTAAATAAACCCAAAGCAAAAATAGAAGGGAAAGAATTGTTTGTTACTGCAGATGTTCAAAACCAAAGTATCAAATTTAAAATTGACACTGGTGCTCAAGCAAACATCTTGCCATTGCAGACATACAAAAAGTTTGACACAAAACCTGCAATGAAAAAGACCAAAACAAAACTGACTAGCTACACAGGTGAGACATTGAAAACTGTTGGTACTTGTAAACTTTCTGTGATGGACAAAGAGCTGAAATTTTTTGTTGTAAATACAAATCAATCAGCACTCATAGGTCTTGAATCAATTGAAGAATTAAACATAATTCAAATCTTGAGTGTAGATGCTGAAACAGTCTACACAGATTTTCCTGAATTATTTCAAGAATTAGGGTGTCTCAGTCAGCCACATCACATTGAGTTAGACCCAACAGTAAAACCTGTCATACAGCCACCAAGAAAAATCCCCTTTGCACTGAGAGGTAGAATCAAGGAAGAACTTGACAGAATGGAAAAACTAGGTGTTATTGAAAACAAGAAGGACCGACAGATTGGGTCAGTAGCATGGTGGTTGTAGAAAAACCAGACAAGACTTTGAGGATTTGCATGGATCCCAAGATCTTAACAAAGCTATAAAAAGAGACATTTTGCCATGCCAACAGTTGAAGAAGTTACAGCACAATTAGATGGAGCTGAATTTTTCACAAAACTGGATGCTCAAAGTGGATTCTGGCAATACCGCTAGATGAGGAAAGCTCAAAATTTGCTGCATGCAGACACCATTTGGCAGATATTTTTAAAAGATTACCAATGGGTCTGGCTAGTTCGAGTGAAGTATTCCACAAAACAATCAAACAGTTGTTCAGTGACATTCCAAGAGTTGATAACTGGGTTGATGACATTCTTGTATCAGGATGCACACAAAAAGAACATGATGATGCACTGACAGCAACTCTAAACAGAGCACAAGAGAGCAACCTCACTCTAAAGAAAAAGAAATGTGAATTTTCACAAAAAGAGATCAAATACATTGGTCACATCATAAGCAAAGAAGGCATCAAACCAGATCCACAAAAGATTGAAGCAATAAAAAACATACCTTCACCCAAAAGCAAAAAAGATCTGCAAAGATACTTGGGAATGATCAACTATCTTGGAAAATTTTTTTCCACAGATGGCTGATTACACTGCACCAATGCGTACACTTTTGCAGAAAAAAGTAGACTGGCAATGGAATCAAGAGCAGGAGGAAGCATTTCAGAAAACAAAGGACATGTTAACAAAAGCTCCATTCTAGCTCATTACAATCCAAACAAACCAGTAAAAATCACTACAGATGCTTCTTCAATTGGGCTTGGTGTGTGCATTACTACAAAATGAAAAACCAGTTGCATATGCTTCAGAGCACTCACAGAAACAGAACAAAAATATGCCCAAATTGAAAAGGAAACACTTGCAATTGTTTTTGCATGTGAAAAATTCCATCAGTACATATATGGCAAACAGTGCAAGGTGGAAACAGATCACAAACCAATTGAAAACATCTGGAGAAAAACACTAAACAAATGTCCACCGAGAATACAAAGATTTATGTTGAGACTGCAAAGATATGATTTGGACATCACATACAAACCTGGAAAAGAAATGTATGTTGCAGACACATTATCAAGAGCAACGGCAACAGAGTCGCAGTCTCACACAATGAAGTCAGAAGAAGAAGAAATTCTCAGAATTCACGTAAACACAGCTTCTAGAAAATCTTAAAGTTAAAGATTATAAACTAGAAGAAATGAAAAGAGAAACAGACAAAATAGTGAACTAGTTCTACTCAAAGAACAAATACAAAAAGGATGGCCTGCAAACAAGAACAATGTACCCAATGAGATCAGACAATACTTTCAGTACAATGAAGAACTCAGTATTATTAATGATCTTATTTTCAAGGCAGACAGAATTGTAATCCCCAAATCAATGCAATCAGAAATGCTTGAAAGGATTCATGAAGGTCATCTAGGAATTGAAAAATGTAAAAACAGGGCAAGGAGACTCATGTTTTGGCCAGGCATGAATGGACAAATTGAAGACACAGTAACATCATGTGCAACATGCACAAAATGCAAAAACAAGCAACAAAAAGAACCATTACTGAGTCATGAAATACCTGAAAAGCCATGGCAGAAAGTTGGAACAGATTTGTTCACATGGGAAAAACATGATTATTTGCTTGTCGCAGACTATCATTCAAAATTCATAGAATTTGCACTACTACCAGACACAAAAAGTAAAACTGTGATCACATACATGAAATCATTTTCAGTAGACATGGCATACCAGAAGAAGTAATTTCTGACAATGGTCCACAATATGTCAGTGAGGAATTTTCCAAGTTTGCACAAAAATGGGAATTCAAACACACTACATCCAGTCCCAGATATCCACAGTCTAATGGATTTGCAGAAAGAATGGTACAAACACTCAAAAAGTTATTACAGAAAGCAAGGGACAGCAATCAGGACGTGTACTTGGCAGTATTGAACTACAGGACCACACCAATCAATAGCAAACTTCCATCTCCAGCAGAAATACTCATGAACAGAACACTTAAAACAAGACTCAATGTTCCAACAAAGAAATCTAAAAAGAAGAATTCTCATCAAGTCAGAAAGGAACTAAAAGAAAAACAAAAGAAGCAGAAAACACTATTATGACAAAGGAGCAAAAGCGTTGTCTAAACTCAAACCAGATGACAAAGTCTATGTGAATGACAAAGATGTGTGGAAACCAGCAAAGGTTATAAAAACCAGCAAATACACAAAGATCATATTATGTTCAAACGGAAACAGGCACACTGAGAAGAAACAGAAGAGATTTGATGAAAGTGAAAGAAAACAAAAGTACAAATACTGACAGAATTAAACAAAGCACAAGTACAAATCCAAACAGAAAACAAACAAATCCTGACAAACAGTACATTTACCAAGAAGAAAGTGAGAGTGAATATGACACTGACACAAACAGTAAGACGACTAAAGAAAACAATAAAACAAGGAAACAAAAACATGATGCCAAACAAACAAACAAAACAAGTAAACAAAAAGGCACTTCAGAAACAAAAGTTTCTGAACACACTACAACAAGGATCGAGTGGTAGAATTGTGAGAATGCCTGAAAGAATGAATGAATATTTTGTTTGAAATGTTATATGTTAAATTCTGTTCATACAATTATTTGTTCCAGATTATTTTAAATGTTAATGAAACATTAGTAATATAGTAAGATGAAAGAAAGAAGAACATACATAAAAATAATAATAATAATAATAATATAGCATTTAAGCTGAAGAAGGGAGATGTCACATATGCATGTTAGAATTATATCCCTTGATTGTTATTTCTCTTAATGATGATTGGTTGCGGGAACTCGACTAGGATGGCAACTTAACTGTAGTTGTAATAAAACTACTATCGAACTCAACATTGATTTATGTCCATATTGTGATGAATGCAGACAAGAGAATATAACATGTGTGTTCGCAGCGTTGTCTGGACTTTTGTATGAAACAATTAAAGACCAACATTATCTGGACCACCCCATCATCTGGACGTCCAGATAATGCTAGGCCTATAGGCCTCAAAACGGATTTCTGAGGCTCCCTTTGGTCATGTAACGAAGTCTCAGCACCTGATTAGTCAAGTCCAGATAGTGCGGCTTTAAGCGTGTAGTGTGTAACTGAATTTACACAAATTACTGGGAGATCGAGATGGCTACTTAAAAAAACAACAACAAAAACCTCAGGGTGCAACTTGATATTCCAATGGAACAACTAGTAGGCCTATTGAATTAAAGTAGCACCAGGAGTGGCGGTCAATGTTATACCATACTGCATCAAATATTGACAGCCACTTACATTCATTTTATCTTAGTTCTGTACGGCTGTGGAACTCACTGCCGGGTGCCATCAAGATTGCCTCAAATGCAGCCTCATTTAAAAAGCAAATTGATACGACAGTTTTGAGATCTGCATATTGACGATTTTCTATTTTAACTCCCCAGATATTTTATGGTTACCTGGGCCTGAATCTGGCCATTGCTTTTAACTTTTTGAATATCGTGTGCGACCCCTTGTTGCCAAATTTTGCTCCAGGGGCCAACAGACACTTTATTTCATGTTATTTTATTTTACTTTTTAACATGTGCGCTGGTGACCTACTCGTTTTTGAGTTAACTAATTATTTTAGGAAGAAGAAGAACTTGAGGTGGCTCCGAGTCAGATCTGGACTCAGATCAGTCGGCCGATTTTGCATAGGAATTCCATCGAATAAACTCTTTTTTCACCCAGTGTTTCTTCTCATCAGTAGACCTATTTAACACTCTAAAATTTTGGTGGTTTCCTTTTTAAACACGTTCCAACCCAATGAAATTGATGCCCCAACGGCCTGATCCCCGAGTTCAGCTCAATGGGATGCTGTTGCTAGGCTAGGCTATCCACCTAGGCTATCTTATTCTAAGATTGACCTGTATGGTGAAAACAGGGGGGGGGGGGGGGGGTTCTTTTATTCACTGGTTTTGCATAAGGAGACTTCTTTTGGATTCTTCCCATGCGCTGTGAAATGAATCATAGCCCCAAATCAACGCTGTTAGGCCTATCACTAGCCTAGCCGATGCCTGACATCGTCCGTGATTGCGATTAACAAGTGTGCTCTGAAACGAAGGCTGTTCATTGGTTATAATTTCCTATAAGAAAACCTGGCCTACCAGTGGCCTAGGTTGTTGAAGCGAGCACTAGGCCTATTCAAGATGGCTACGGGGAGGGACACGGCACGCTCTGAAACGATGGAAGGCATGAAATTGTCAAACACACACTCGCATTATCAAAACGAATATTTACAAGGACACTCAAATGGATACAAAAAAGGAATCAACGGCAGAACAAACGGAAAATCGGACAAGGTAAGACATGACGATCAGACATACCGGACGTGTATCCTTTATGGTACTACTGTTTTGGTAGCAGTACTTTGTGCTAGCAGCACTGAATCACTACTTTTCTTTTCCTTTTTTTCCCCTTTTAACACTGCTGCTAGAATGAACATAATACTTACCATCCTGTGATTCTTTTTAATATAATCATTACTAAAGAAAAATGTTACGTTGTAAAGCTTTCGTCGGCAAAATGCAGTGTGATCAAGTTTGTTGCTTTCTCTTTCCTTCTTTTTTCTTTTTCTTCCCTTTTTTTTTTCGTTCTCTCTTTTTTGTTGTTATTTTAAATGAAATAGCAACAGCAAACAACGTGCAGTGCATTTTTCATTTTCAGTCAGCCTGGTCTCTTTTTTTTCTTACATCTCGTCGTTTGGGGAAAAAAATATCCACCTTTCTTCTTCTTCCAGATGGGGATGTTTAACCTGCCCCGTGCCCACAGTCTTCACGTAGACTATTCTGGCACACAGGTTGCATGCATTGTGTATTTTCGTGTAGCTTTATCACCGTCAAAGTAAATAATCTATTGACGGTGACGGAAATGTTTTTGTATCATTGGATATCAGTAGGTTATCGCGTAAATCTTCACTTACGGTAGGGAATGGTGGGTAAATGCGGTTATCGAACCCATTGTTTAAAATGTTTTTCTTCACTGCTTTTTGTGATAGCTGCTGCTGATTGACTGTAACAATACTAAACATGTTTATTGTTAGCTACATGCAACTGGAATTTAGAAACTATAGTTTCATGCAGAGAGTCAGTAACTTTGTATCATCTCTGATTCATCAGTAAATGCTGACAGTAAGGGTACAACAAAACAGCTGTTATTTTTTTTCTAATGATTTCACAAACTTTTCTTTATCTGTATTCTGATGCTCAGAATTGTGAAATAAAATGTTTAAGATTTCTGTTAAGGTGGAACACAAACAGTATTTTGTAACATATCATGTCCTAAAATGACAAACTACCTTACGCATGGCTTGAAAATCTAGAGGTCATAAAACAAATTCTGTGAATACAAAGTAATGCATTTAGGAAAAAATAGTATTGAATCATGTGATGAAACTGGAAAAGGATATATGTACAATAAATTACACCCTGCAATGGATTTACGAAGAAAAAGACTTTGATGATAAAGAAAAAGACTTTGATGTTGCACTTAATAATTTACTAACCTCTGACACCTTCAGAAGGCAATCAGCTAAACAGCATATCAGTTGCAGGGAGTGATTAAAAAAATGTAAGGAAACATTAAGTCAGTGGTTCCTCATCACTTACTATATAGTCTAGTACCAGTGTCTTAAATGTCAGTCACAATCTATTGAGCAGTTACACTGAAAATCTTTTGAGCAACCAAAATGGTCAAATAACTTGAAGAATAGATGAGAAGAATGTCTCAACATTAATGTTTTCTCAGTTATTAAATGTTTTATTGGTCTCAATCAGTCAATGAGATCTCTTGTCATGCATCTTCCTTTTAATGGGTATAAATTACACATGTTAATCTATCCTGATAGGTAGAAAATCTACCTATCACTGTATCAGGATAGATTAACATGTGTAATTTATACCCATTAAAAGGAAGATGCATTCATGACAAGAGATCTCATTGACTGATTGAGACCAATAAAACATTTAATAACTGAGAAAACATTAATGTTGAGACATTCTTCTCATCATTATAATTATGATAAAACAAGGAATCAAACGCTAAGTGTAAAACACATATTCAGCATAAATACACATTGTTTTGGCTGTAGAGTTGCTCTGGAACTCAGTATCACATGAACTTGACAGCACCATCTATTAAGACATGCGAGAATCATTTGGACACTTCTGCAAATTTTATTGATATTTTGAAAGAAAATTTTAATTATTATATAATTAATTGATAACCAGAGTGCACTATGCAAATCACAAACCTCTCAATGAGCACTGAAATAAGAGGACATAAGCTGCGAGGCTTAGGCTTGAGGTAGTCCCTATACTCTCTTACTACTACTGCTCTTAATTATTGAGACAAAAAGATTAAAGTCAGAAGAGAAAAACAGGGTCTGTCAAATGTCAATGTTACCTTCATCACAACTTTGGAGGGTGGGAGGGGGAAGGAACGATGGGGGTGGGGGGGGGGTGACTTTAGGGGTTGGGTGGATGGGAAGGGGAGTAGATGTGTGCATAATATGAACATATATTACATGTTGGGTGTGCTTGTCTGTTGCAAATTTATGTTAGTGTGGAGTAAACTCCATTCTAATGCCTAGATAGTAGGATGCTGGAAATTGTATTTTACACTTTTGCAGGGAGGAAACTGGCAGGATGATTTCTTTGAGTCATTTGAAGAGACCCCGTTTCATATTGCTATTTTGACCTACCTGGGCTATGCTTTGCTGATTATCATCGGACATGTACGTGATTTTCTGCGTTATTATGGCGTTGAGAAGGACAAGAGCTGCACAGAGCCTAAGGTGGAGGTGAGTACATTAAGTCACTTGCTTTTACTCTAAGAATACCCAAATTAATTCAGGCGGCTAGGGAAGGAGCTGTGGTATAAGATGACATCTGTAAGTAATTAACGTATATAAATAAAATTATAAGAAACTTGAACGTAACTTTTGAGAACAAGCAAAAAGGTGGCCAGTTGTTACAGTGTTCAGTTGGCTCCATCACCACAGTGACCAACCTGTATTATTTTAACCAAAAACGAATACAAAAGTTGCACTTTTCTTTTCATGACATTGCTTCAATGTTTGTGGCAACACATTGGTATAACATGTGTTTTTAGTGATGGAAACAGCACAAGTTTGTCCGCTTGATCGATTTCAACTATAGAGCATGAGGCTTTAAATTGGAATTTTTTGTTTGGTTTGGTTGTTGTTTTTTTTATTAATGAATTTCAGCTGTTTGTGCTGATACGTATATCCTACCATAGATTAATTTGTGTGAAATGTTTCAAGAATTTGCTGCCAGCATTTGTGTTTGTTTGTTTTGTCCTTATTTTCTGTCTTTTTTTAAAGTTGAACTTCGGGCCTTCTCAGGGCTATGGCTCAGATGCTTCTAATTTTAGCTTCTCCATACAGTGTCATACTTAGGCTTGTTCTGTTCCAGTCCAGTCTGGAACAGTTTGTGGGTGGATATTGATGTAAGGTCATCCATCATGATGTCACCCATCAAACGAGACTTTGTACTCTTTCTGATTCACTGTGATGGTGTTAAGTCAAGACGGATTCAGTCACCCAATCATCCTATGCAAATTTAAAAGAAAAACAAAATGTAGGTAGACAAGTGGATTTCAAAACTCATTAGCTCATCACGGGGCCCCAGAATTTGCTGTTTCCATCAGTCATTTTTCTCTGTTAATTTTGGAAAACTTTGTGCCATTTTTATTCTGAAGTGGCCATCGACTTTGTCGTTTTCACTCAAACTAGTCGAAGTGCATAGAGATGAATTCCATGGAGTCCACAGACACAGTTACTTTAGTTTGTGTGTCATCTGGTCAACTCGTACTTGCCTGTGAATTCAGTTTCAGTATGTCACTATATTTTTTTCACTTTATAAGTCCTCAGTCCAACATGATAATCAGAAAATATCTCTAAAATCTTAAAAAGAAAGCTTTTGAAATCAGACTAAGTGAAAATGGGAAGATGGAGGCGGAAGTTAATGTCACGAAACAGGCCCAGAGCATTGTCGTCTGCAAATGTTGATAAACAGGATGCCATTATTATTTTAACAAGGCTGTAGAAAAGAGGCTCCTTAGGTGGGATTTTCTGGTAATCTTGAACTCAGTTTGCATTTAATTTCAATGTTTGCTACTTTTTGAAAGAAAAGGAAAATATTGTGTGGCAACATATTTGAAATCCTGACAAACTTTAGTGTGCCAGTGGAATTTTTGATGCACTGGCCCGGCTGGCCAGTGAAACTTTCTCCAGCTCTGTCACTGTCACTGGTGCCTCTATTGATCTAATTCTTAAGATTTTTTCGGACACTGAAAATTTTGATGGAATCAGTAGAGGTATGGCTGGATATGCAGGGGAAATTAAAAAGGGGAAATTAAAATGTATGTTGTAAACTACAATAGAAAGGCATGAGGTTCTCAGAATTTGAGACTTCAGAAAAATAATCAATTAGAGAGAGATGGACGAAGAAGATCAATGTCAAAGTGCTCCAGTTAGTCTGAAACAAAAGTCCTTTATGTTTCCTATCCCAGTGACATTTATACATTGGGTTTCAAAATCAGAAAGTTGAGAATACCACCTGAGTGGGTGTCCAAGGTTGGGGAAGATGGAGCTGGGGTTGGAGGGAAGATAGTAGAGGATGGATTATTTACTGGTCACAGGCAAAAGGTTTGTTTTTTTTTAATGGAGGGAAGATAGTAGAGGATGGATTATTTATTTACTGGTCACATGAAAAAGGTTTTTTTTTTATGGAGGGAAGATGGTAGAGGATGCATTGTTTATTTACTGGTCACAGGCAAAAGGTCATATAATTTGGTAAAGTTGATAAGCCCTTTTACTGATCTTTGTTCCAGTTGAAATTATCTTGGTGTTGCCAGACCTTTTTATTGAGGTTTACTGAAGTTGTATTGACGGATCTAAGCTTCGGTCTGTTTAAATAATGTTGGTAGACCTTTTTGTTAAGCTTTGATAACACTTGAGTTTCTTTTAAATGAGCTTTGGTTGATATAATGTAAAAGGAATTTCTTATTGAGTAACAGAGCTTTGATTGATTTGATTAACGTCAACAGGTCTTAGAATTACGATTGAACTTGGTTGATTCAGCTTTGAACATGAGGTTGAATTTTTTTTCTTTCTCATTCTACTTTTTTTAGTTTCCTTTTGCTGATTCGTCATCAAGGGACACAATTCTAGTTCTAAATGAGATTTGTTTGATTTTGGAATCATGCTACCAAAAGGTTGGTAGAATTAATTCAGTTTTGATTAACTCGGGATGCATGCTGATTGAATTCAATTTGACAGATCTCCTTAGAAGTCGTGCTGACAAAAAAAAAAATCAGAACATCGATCTTTGCACTGCCTACATAGAGCTCTACCTCTTATACAATGGAGGACAATCATGCAGAAGAAGGGACATCAAGAGTGGGGAGCAATTGAAGGTGGTCGAAAGTGTTTAGAACTTGTAGAACTAAATAATATTGAGATAGTCCCAGATGCCTGATGGAAAACAGCCTGTGACTGAGCCAGAGAGAACAGCATTTTCCCAATCCTGGCTCACTTGCTTCACCACCGAGTTTTTGGGCGAAAGTGGCCTTAAAGCCGCCTTTTCCTGTGGCGGAAGAGAGAGAGAGAGAATCACCGGCAGACAGACAGAGAAGAGAGAGACAGGAGAGAGACAGACAGACAGACAAGAGGCGCCCATGCACACACTCACACACACTAAGACACACACACTAACACACCACAAACACACACACACACACACACAAATAAACAAATGCACTGGCACACACACACACACACACACACACACACACACGCGCGCGCGCACACACACGAAATGCACGGCTAGATAGAACACAGTGCAAGCCGGGCGGCTCGTTTTGCACCTGTGGGGCTTCCTATGTTGTGGCTAAAAAATCAATAAACCATGCCTCGCGAGCTTACTGCGTTTCGTCTCTAACCTGGCCAAGTGCGCCGCGGGAAACTTGCCCATTATTACATCAGCAAATGTTCACGAATATTCTGGACTGCTACGTGGCACTCCACGTCGACGTGGCAGTGTTGACACGACCGGGCCATTTTAGCCATGGCTTCTAATGGAGACGGACGTGCTTGTTTACAGAGGAACAACTTCGTGTTATGGAGGATCATATGCAATACTACAAGCTTATGATGGAGTATATAAACAAAAGAAAATTAGGTGAGCGCTGTTTTTTACCTTGTAAGCCAAAGAGCAGTATTGCGTTTTTGGAAGGTGGGGTGAAAGAAAAACGAGAACTAACCATTGATGAACTACACAGCTACCTTGAAAGCTTGTTGGTTCCACAAAGAGATTTAGAAAAAGATTTGGGCAATATTACTGAAAGAGATGTTGATGGCTTTGATAATCTTTCGACTGTTGACGAAATGATTCCATTTTTACAAAGTGGTGCTCTTTTACTAAAACTTGGCGAAAGAAAAACAAATCCATCATGCTCTGATTATGGGTCACTGCCTTGAAAAGGCGCAAACAATGTTTCAAAGATCAAAACCAACTGAGACATGGCGTTCATTTTTACGAACGCACATGAATATTGATGACTCGTATGCAAGAAAACTGATGCAGCTTTCAAAACATTTTTATTATTGCCCAAAATTTTCATAACCTAACATCAGCATTAATGATTTGTTTGCTAAACGAAGTCTGATTGCAAAGTATTTCGCAGCAAAATGATGAGTTTCGAAACTTCTGGCAAAATTAGACCAATTTTCTTCTTTAGTACACTTAACAGAACGGGTGGGGTAGTGGGTGGCTCCACTATTCTTACAAAAAGCTCCAAGTGTTCAGCGACAGGTGTACTAACTGGCGATTAAGAGCCGCCAAAAAAGCTCTGCCAAAGCAGTATTTTTTTAAAAAAAACCCCCACTAACTCTGCCCATGCCGGTCCCAAGCCCGGATAAAAAAAGAGGAGGGGTGTGGTATAAACTTTTTTTGTGCAAGAAGGAAAGTATAATGAAACTCTTTGTTGTGGAGGCAACCTGCGTGAAGTTAGCCTTGCTGACTGCTACTATAAATAGCCGTTCATGCTGTGAACGCCTTATTTTCGTGGCAAGAGGACTGCATTTAAAATTAGCCTTGCTGACTGCTACTATAAATAACCGTTCATGCGGTGAACGCCTATTTATAGTAGCAAGAGGGCTGCGGTAAAATCCGTTTTGCTATAAATAACCGTTCATGCGGTGAACGCCTATTTATAGTAGCAAGAGGGCTGCGGTAAAATCCGTTTTGCTATAAATAACCGTTCATGCGGTGAACGCCTATTTATAGTAGCAAGAGGGCTACGGTACTGCCTATACTTGCTATGTGCGGACACTAAGGGAGGTAACTCCTGCGCACCCCCACCCCACGCACGCACGTCTCCCCACCCCCACCCCACGCACGCACGTCTCCCCACCCCCACCCCACGCACTCACACTTAAGTCATCCTCAAGTCATTCACAAGTCATCCTCAAGTCATTCACAAGTCATCCTCAAGTCATTTACAAGTTATCCTCAAGTCATTCACAAGTCATCCTTAAGTTATTCACAAGTTCTTACTTAAGTCATCCTCAAGTCATTCACAAGTCATCCTCAAGTTATTCACAAGTCATCCTCAAGTCATTTACAAGTTCTTACTTAAGTCATCTTAAGTCACCCCAAGTCATCCTCAAGTTCTTACCCAAGTTAACCTAAGATCATAACTAAGTCATCCTCTAAGTACAACCAAGTTCTTTATTTAAGTATCTTATAATTATCAAAAAAATACAAGCTATGTTTTTATCTTAAATAGTAGATGTCTAATATAGTACACCACACGCCTCAAAAAAACGTGTCATCGTTGAGGATGTCTTGCTCAGCGTTCTCTGCATAGATCGAAGGAAGGTCTTACACCCAAAGCAACCACATTGATTACAATTCTGGTCTATGGAAATGTCTTTTATAGACTCTATGTCTTTATTTATTGACTTATCATTTTATAATACGCCATGATCTATTTTTATTAAAAATTTAAAATATTATTCCATTATAAATGGATCAAAATGATGCTTTGTTATTGGCGGTTTTTGGCGTGCAGTTGTCTTTTCTGTATTTAACGGTTCAGGTTGTTTTAACTTCTTTCGTTTCTGTTGCCATTGTGTATATATTTTATAGCCATAATAACTGCCCCCAACAGCAGCAATGGCGCCAAAATGGCAACAGTTTTAAGTTCAATATTCCATGAAGACTTTGGGGCCCTTGAATCACATGGAGTTTTTATAGCTGGCATTGAATCAACTTGTTCTGGGCGTTGGCGGTGTTATGTTTTCATAATGCTGTAACATTAATTTTTTTTGTCTGTTCCACTCTGCTAATTTTTTTCCTGCTTCAACACGCCCAGGATTTTTAATGGTCTCCACCTGGTTCAGTGTTTTCTGATGATTTTCTGGCTTGGTTACTTTCTCCACCTGGTTCAGTGTTTTCTGATTCTGCTGTTTTTCCAGATCGTTCATTTTGATGGAAATAAAATCTATATGATTAAAAGTTATTAATCCATGATTAATGGCGATAACAATGTTCCAAATCTATAAATATAAATCACAGCCTAGAGACTCTAATGACTTTGTTAAAACTGGATCTTGCGTTAAATCATACGTAAATCTTGTTCAGAATCAATGGGAGCAAATCTACTGACTAGTTTAGTGTACAAACTAAGAACCGTTTGCCCCACACTTTTCACCATTCAGACCCCAGCTGCGCTTCATACCTGTTATGATACTTTATAATGTCTTGCGCCGTCATCTGTTGAATTTGTTCAATGCTGAATTCAGTTCCGAGGGAAATGTTTTGTTTTTCCACATGCTGCCAAAGAATACAGCCTCTCCTTTTTGGGCATAATAGCTTGGTCATCAGCTTGGTCATTCATAAGTTCAGGAGGTTTAGGCTGCCTTGTAGCTGTAGTAGATCATCGCTGTTCATGTTTTTTAAAATTAATTATAATTATTTTATTTTTTTTAAAAAGAGCACCGAAAAAACTATTGCTAACCTTGTATACCATTCTGCTGTTATTGGAGGACTAAGTGTAGGATACTCAATGCTTGGTAAAAGCTTGTTAAAAATAAAACCGGCAGATCTTGGCAAACTAGACTTTGAGGATTCAGCAAAACTGATTGCTATTATTGCAGCTTCATTTGCTACGAAAGATTTTCTAGTTAAGCAAGGAATAATTCCAGAGAATATAAATATGTAAGAAAAAAAATACATTTATAAAAAATGGCTTCACTCGCAATAATGATAGGCGGCGCTGTGGGAAATGCGCTTGCTTTTAGCGGAAGTAATTTCGCATTTAGTAAACTGGGGAATGACGGCGAGAGAAAAAGACATAACAAAGCTATGGAGGAACTACAGCTGCACAAGACGCCTATGAAAGGCAGAGACTTGAGCAGTTAGATTTTATTAATGACACCCCGAAAGAACAGGGGCATGCAGCTTACACATTTAAAAATGTTGACCAAGCAATAAAAGAATATTATCTAGTAACAGGCAAACCGGTCCAGACATTGCCCCCACCAAAATTCAGTGACTTTTAAACAACCATCAGAAAAACAAAAGATGCAAGAAATCGCGTTATTGTCGTTGGTATGACCGTTGTGTATTTTGTTGCACATAAATATGGCTGAATAAAAAATGAACAAAATCTATTATTCGCCAAAAGGATATTGGAAGGGTATCACAGCAATACAAAAGCTAAGCCAAGCAGCTGGAGTCAGTGAACAAACAGCCAAAAGAAGGTTATCTAAACAAGCGATTTGGCAAATTTATTTACCGGCGCCTAGACGAATACAGAGACCACACTTTGTCAATACAACTCCAAACGACACCCATCAAATGGATCTTCTATATTTACCCTCTGATAGGATTAGAAAGAAAAAGATTTAAGTACGCACTCACAGTCATTGACATGGCTTCAAGATACAAAGATGCAGAACCATTAACACAAAAGAGTGCTTCTGCTGTTGCTGTTGCTATACAGTTGATATACCAGCGAGGCCCTTAACTTTCCCTCGCATGGTTCAAGTCGATGATGGAAAAGAATTTAAAGGCCAAGTGAATCAATTATTGTTAAAACATAGAGTTACTATTAAAAGAGGCATTCCGGGAGTTCACAGATCACAGGCTTTTGTTGAAAACTTTAACAAACAGTTAGCTGAAAGACTTTTTTCTTACCAGTATCACAGAGAGCTTATTGACAATTCTCGCAACACAGAATGGTTTAGAAGACTTGCCCTCAGTTTTGCGCGCAATGAATAATGAAGAATTTAAAGGTCTGAAACCAGTACAAGCAATCAAAAAAACAAACAATAAATGCTGTTGAAGGAGAGTCTTCATCCAGCAAACTATTACCATTTGGTTTAAAAGTAAGGTACCTTTATTTACCGGGGGAAGCAGAAGGGGACACTCGCATCAGGGCAACCGATCCAGTTTGAGTGTTTGATCCATATGAAATAAAAGAATTGTAAAAATGAATCCGCCCGTGTATTATTTACGAGAAACTGACACAACAAAACAACCGGTCTCCTCAAAGATCTTTTGTGAAAGAAAACTGCAGATAATCCCGCCGGGGACAGTTCCGCTTTAATTAATTTACGTTCTCCAGTGCCCGATTGCATATGAAAACTCCGGGTTAACAAACACCCGTTTTGTGTTTGTTCTATCTAATGACTTCTTTGTTACAACAGTTGTGTTGATCTCATGTAGATTAGATCGCAGTTTTACGTTGTCATGATGAAAAGTCTTATTGCCAAACAATGCTTCTTGTAGTTGTTATGTGATATTTTGACTGCACAACACTGCGAGATATTCCCTTTGCTTCTTAATGATTTTCTCCTGCTCGAAATACTGTACATTTTTGACCTTAACCCCACATACTCCTTGATCACCTTTCCAGATAATTCATCCTTCATCTTTCCTAAAACCTTCTTGTTAGTAATTGAATGCAAAGGCGAATCTTTAGGTAATCAGAGTATCAACCATCCCGCATGTCCTTTAGCTACTTCGGTTTCCATTCTTTATAGATGTCTTCAGTAGGGAATCTATAACAAAACTATCTGTATCGTGTAAAGTACTCTGACTCAGGAACGAGGGCTTAAAGTAGTCATAAAGAAATTCTAACATCAAAAGCTTTGATAAATTCTAAAACAGTAAACCCAATAAATACAGGTTTGTCCAATTTGACTTTCTTTTTTTTCATCATTATGCAAAAAGCTGATCATGAAATCTTCTGAAGTCTTGATAATTTGGTTTTGAAGTTAGCTTAATTGCTTCATTCTCTCTGGTGCCCATCTGACATCTTTGCCTGTGGGTTCTCCATATTTTTCCAAAACGCTTTTGTTCTCACTTGAAAAAGTCTTTTCTGAAGCATTTTGGGGTTTTTATTTTGGGAATCTTTTTCTCATATTTTTATGGTTTCATGAACGTTTTTGACGAAAGCAATTATACAAAAACAGTGAAAACTTAAAAACCAGTCTTAAAAAAAAATTTAAAAAATCTGAAATGACGACAAAATTTTTTTGCCCGAAATTAGACAATTTTAGGCGCTCTTTGGTCCACTTTAACTTTCGCTGCCTTACCCCAACCGTTTTCAATCATCTGAATCATTGGTAGGTAAACAATAAATAATATGTATTTAGTAACTTTAAGAAACGTCCCAACTCATGGGGGCGCAGAAAAGAATGCGAAAGTCCACTAAATGTTTCAAGCAGGTCTTTCTGAAATTTTTTAAGACTCCCCCAAAAAACAACAAATGGGCCTTAAAAATGGGAGTTATTCCCATCGTTTTACACTCAAACTTCTCCACGCATCTTGACTTTTGGAAATCGAATCGCGTTTCCTTTCCTCTAAACTAAAAAGAAGCCCTTTAGGGGGAATGTATTTTCTAAAACCTTTCCCCAACTGTTCATGTACTCAAAGGGAAAAAGCCCTTTCTAACAAGAGTTGAGTCAAAATACTTTCCGATTGGGCGGGACTTTAAGGACTAGCCAGTGCCTTAATGAACCCACAGGTTATAGGTCAAAAAAGACAGTTATTTTAAATGAAACACATGTACTTTTCTGATGCTGTTGAAATGCATGCTACCCTGAAGGCTTTGGTTTGTTGCAATAAAATGGAGTGTAACCCAAGTTAAAAAAGATGGGCAGTTCCATGTCTTGATCAAACTTTATTTGAGTTTCATTTGTTAGCCCCCCTCGAATTTTTCCGCTAATTGATCATGGTCTCTTACGGGGTTTTTTACACTCTTGGGGTTGCTCAAAAACCGCAAATCCAACAGTGAGTGGCGAGTCAACTGCGTTGATCTTCGGGAGTCATTTTTTTTTCAAAAAAATTTCAGATTATTAGAACAGTCATTACGCACTTGCTGCATGCCTGTAAAAATCTTCTAGCCGCATTGCCCCCTGTATAATTCGGGCGAGAATGAGCCCCATCCGCCCTGACAAAAATGAAGGAAATGAACAAATTGATGTTACTCTTTAAACTTTTTTTCGAATTTTTTGGGCGCTGGGGCCCACATAAAAAACAATGAGTGATTCGAAGTCTGCTAAACTACAGGGGAAAATTTTTGCATCCTTTTCCCCATTCTTAAAACAACTTTACTCCCTTTTGGGGGCGAAAATTTAGTTCTGAAATTTACATTTCAACGGGCCGATACAATGTTTCTTATGTTCGCCGCGGCTTGAACAATGGATTCTTTTTAAACATTTTTCTGCAAATTTTGTTTGTGCCCATCTTTTAAAGTATGCGCATTATTTTACTCTTTGTTCTATAAATGTTAATGGGCGCCCCCTGGTAAAAAACATTAGTGTAAGTAAACATATTTTTGTCTGGTCGCCAATCGTTGGACTGTTCTTGGCACTTTAATTGCACCAAATCTGTTTTCATCCCAGTGTAGCAAAACGTTATTGGTTGTTTTGTTCTTCAAACTTTAAATTTTGATCTACAAAACGGGAAAGGGAATTCCACTAAAGTTAAGTCTTTGTTTAAGGGCGAAGTTAGACACTCCTCTGGTTTTTGCGGGCGTAAGCAGCCTTGAAAGAACCACCACATAAAACATTTGTTGTCTGATTCTTTTTTTAAAAACTGCTTTTTTGCGAAAAAAGCTGGGGGTAGTGGAAGTAATTTGCCTACAAGGTGCATACTTAACTGTTTTTAAACTTTCTAAATTTTTTCCCCCCGGCCCCTTTTCTTTTAGCCCCCCCCGGGGTAAAAGGGTTAAAAGGTCGAACCGGGGAATCGTTTTTAAAAAATGTTTTGTTTAAACGCCAAAATTTAGGTTTTCTTATTTATTTACAATGAAAAAACCAAATTTTAAAGGGGTTTAGATTTCCCCCAATAAAAAAGTTTAATTCTCGTTTCTTTTTTAAGCATTCTTTTATCTGCTCGGGGTCTGGCTGTGAGAAAACTGTCACCGCCTTTCTTTGAAGATCAAACTTTTGTCTTTTGTAGTCATCAAAAGCGGCCTGTAAACGATTAAATTCTTCATCCGTGATGTTTGAGTCAACAAGCGCTTTATTTATTGTCAGTTTGAACGAGCTAAGTTTAGCTGTTATTAGTTGAACCATAGCTGTGTGCTTTGGAGTTTAGTTTTATTTTTTTGCTAGCAGCACCTACGGCTAATGAACACAGGCCAGAGATAAAGGACAAACCACCTAGAGGTAAAGCTGCAGGTGCGCCTATGCCCGTTGCTAAGAGACCAACACTCGTTCCTGCTGATAGAGCGCTTATAGTCGATGCTCCAGTATTAACATATGTAACAGCATTAAAGGCAGCAGAATACCTTCGTTTGGTTTTGCTGTATTTGAAAGGTCCTGCTCTAGTTTTTGTTGCATTTGTGTAATGTTTGTTAATCTGAAGGTTTTTACTTCAGCAGCAGAATTGCCTGCTATCTCTTCTTTTGGCGGCGCTGTAGGCACATTTGGATAAACCTGAACAGACAGCTTTTTATAAAATAAAAATAATTTAGTATTGTATATCTTTTAATCTGTTATTTTCAATATTCAGCTGCGCATCATATATTAAAAACAAATGTACATTAAGCGTTTATCGGCTCTTCTTCTTTATCAATTTGAATGTTTATTACGTCTCTCACAGTTCTCCCGCTTCCATGCAACTGATTATCCTCTGTTGACCTTAGGTCAATCCATAAACCGTATTTTGTTGTTAAATAATCATCAAGCCTAACATTGTGAAGATGTAAATCTTTAGACACAAGGTCTGCTGTTAGACTTCTACCCCTCCCACCCCCAAACAATTTTCTTATTTCGTCAAAATGATGATAAGGTCTAAGCCCGCTAGCGTAAATTTGGTTAGGACTACCCTCAATCGAACATTGTACTTTCGTTATTTTGGATTAAAAAACTTTTCACTCCTCTTTTGAACGGTTCTTCATCTTCACACAGCAATAAAATACCTTTAAGCGATCTTGCTGCGACGCTAAAACTAAAATTCCATATAGTGTCTGCCCTGCTTCTGGGATATGTTGTATGATGAATCACTCTTTCGTAATATATTGATAATTTTGACTGATATTGTTGCTCAATCAGCCTTGCTAAATTAGGGTTGCTAACAACGTCAAACTCTAACGAGATGTCAGAAATGCTGTACTTTGCTTCGGTGTCTGATGATCTGATAACGCGTTTGTATTCATTAAAAGTTAGTTTCATATGACAATCTGTCTTTTAATGCTCCTTGAAAGTACGGTGCATGCGCTTTTAACAACTCAAAATCTAAGGGAATGGAAAAGCGATTTCCATACGCAAAAATTTACAGCTGCATGCTTTTTGTTGTCTTTAACATCTGCGGCTCTATTCTGTGTTTTAGTCCATCATCATTTCAATTCCTTGAAACGCAAGATCAGCCCTTTCATTCTCGGTTAGCCATAGATCAGAATAGGTTAAAAATATGTCTGCATTGTGTAAAGAAAATACTTCTTGCCCCTCAAGTTTTACAGAAATTTCTTAACGATTGCCCGTCCCAAATTCTGGACAACTGTCCTGTTTGGGTCTGTTTCTGATGCGAGTTCTATTTTGAAAGTAAGTCGTGCAGAAGCCTGGCACAATCACTTCATCCGCTCCTAGGTCCGGAAATTTGACAGTAAGAATTTGATCTGCATCAATAGTAGATGGATTATTTGGAACAGTAATATTCCGTTTATTCCCTTCACGCCAAAGGGTTCTTTCAGTCTTCTATGCGGGTCAAGAATCGAGCCATATGCATGTAACATTTTTTTATAAAACAAAATAAAAAAATTAATTATTAAAGAAACTGGCAGCATTGAAGATGAAGATTATGATGTTTTTGATCGTGGAGACGACATGAGTGATTCCCCTTGGGAGCGGCATCGCTCGGGGCTCTCATTGCATGATGAATTAGCAGAAATCGGGAGTACATTACCAACAAGTCGGTATAAATTAACAGAAAGTAAGGTCAGATCATTATACCAAAGTTTAGGCCAAGAACCTCCCGATTTATAGACCCTAATGATTTTGAAGTAAAAGATGACCATTTGTTTTGTGAGGAGCGACCAAGGACAACTTGTTCAGCTTACAACTAAAAAAGACCCATCAAAGTTTTTAGCCGTGGGTTCAATTAGAAATAGACTCAGTGTGAAAGATCAAAATCGCCTTGGCCTTGTTAGGCCAAAATTAAGGGCGGAGGCAGTTGCTAAACTTCAAAACACACTGCAAGAACTCCCAACAAGATAACCAAATGCAAAACATGGAACTTAAAGAATTAAATCAATCAGCAGGTAAATTAATAAATACAATAGAAGCAGAAACCAGTTTTCAGAAGAAACAGCGTTAAAAAACAATTAATGATTCCCCATTGCCTATGCGAGAACTAACGGCCCTTGATCATGCTTTAAGAACCATTAGAGGCGAATTAACAAACAATTTAGCAAAACTAGGTGAACTAGATGAGCATATAAAAAGAGAAAAAGAAAAACTCTTGAGGCTGATGACGCCAACTAGGGCCTGATATTAAAGAAAGAATAAGACAAAGATAAAAGATCTTGAACAAGAAAGATCAGCAAGACTAGAAGTGCTGACTACTAACCGAGACCAATTACGAACTCAAGTGAATAGAATAAGAGAAACTATCCGGAAAATTTTATATGAAGACACAACGCTAGCAGAACGAATCCGAACGCTGTTTAAGAGCAAGGCGTCACATTAGCAAGCGTTATAACGGCCTTAGGATTTGCCAATAAGTACACTGTGATGGCTATTACAGTGGTGGTGGAGGGCAAAGTTCAGTGCCTCCGCCGCCATCGCCTGATAAATCATGGGTAAAAAAAACAGCTTGATCATCTTGCAAGTTTATTAAAAAAATTAGCTGGTAAAGCCGTGGACGCTTTACCAGGCATATTAGGGGGCATTGTCAGCTGGCTTTTGTCTACTGCAAAGCAAGTAGTTGGCTTTATGGCCGAGCACTTATGGACATTAGTTCTTGTAATAGTTGGGTTACTATTTAGTAAGATAAAGACCAAGTAATCCTATGCCATTTAATCCAAGAACAAGCGCTGTCTTTTTCATATTCATGGTCATCGCGAACAGACCCGCGAGCTTTGCTGATCTTCAATGACTTTGGGGTTTGGACTTCGGGAATTAGATGACTTAATCTTGGGTGTTTGTTTACTGCTTGTAATATTACTGGCTCAGAATTTATGTCGTTTTTCCCAACCTTCTGTTCATCGCCTGCTATAAAGAATTTCATTATTATAGTTTATTATTGTACCTATCTGGAGTCCTGAGGTCAGAAGCAGCATGTATAAACCAGTGCCAACAGCAAAGTCTACTTTCGATCTTGCGTATTGTAAAACATGTTGGTACCTTTGAATACTTGAAGGTAAATCAACTGTAGAATTAATGGCATCCTCTAAATTTGCTAAGTATTGTTTTGGGCGTCAAAGCCAGTAGAAGGATCAGTTATGCTTGATCTTGCCTGTGCTTGCGAACCTAGCAAACACCAAACGTAAGTACGAATAGAGTCGTTTATTCGTTCTATTCCCGCCCTAGTTAGGCCCTTAGAAGTGTCTAAGATAAATGTTGTCCATGCTGTTTATGCTCTTGCTGTAGGGACCCAGGCTGAACAGTTTTGCCTGAAAAGAAAGTTTTGAAAGGAGGATGCCAGTCATAGTTATACTTTCTGTGCGTGCCCCAAAATAAAGGTCGCCTAGGCCATGATTATGATCCAACTTTTGTCTAAAGCCTGTCTTGAGTAATATTGAATTCGTTACAGATCCTTTCAAAAGCCTTCATGTCTATTCTGTGCTGAGTGGATTAAATGGTTTGTCATATGGTAATGGCGCTTGCAGTTCAGTCAAAATACGTCTGAAGGTGTAAAAAAAATGAAATCTGTACACTGACCTCACCAAAGGATCAATGGTGATTTAAATGATCGGCAACGCCACTCCACACCCAGTTGATGCGCAAACACAGCAAAGTTTAACTGGTTCTGATAAAACTGCATCGGATGACTAAACCACGCTTTCTTGATGTGGTCGTTTTCAATAGGGGGTTAAGATAGCTCTTCAATGGAGTACTCACCTTTTTATGAAAAGAGGCAGTCTGGGTCACAGCAATGTCAAGAGTATCAGTTGCTATATTTTTAAGATTGTAGTGCGGCCCAACAGAATATTTTGCGCCAGTATATTTGAATGCACTCATTATTTATTTTGTTTAAAAAAATGTTGTAACAATAACAACCCAAGACCGCCCTTCGTTTTTAGAACATGCTGTTGAGAACAATTGCAGAACCAAAATGGTTGCGCTTCATGAAATATTTTACAAAGTCGTATGGTTAATATAAGTGAAGCCAGGAGAATAATGCAGTTCTAAAAGTTAATAAAGAAGGGAATGTAGTTAGTCGGTTAACCATACCTGATGGTTATTACGGTTTTGTTCGCTAAAAGAAGCAATGAGTAATTTTGACATTACTCTCAAACTTAACAATGCAAATCTAAAAACAATGTTAACATTCAAACCTGAAGAAGAAGTAGCACATTACCTTTTTGATGTAGAGCTAGCTAAAATGTTAGGCTTTGCAGATGACAATCATATATTTAGAGTTGTGCCAAACAAAACTACTTATGAGGGGAAAAATCCGCTCGATCTTGCATTACATTCATTACTCTAATGTTCATTTGGATGAGCTGAGCACTGATGAAAACTTATATGATGGAAGGCCCTCAACTGTTTAAGAGCTCTTCCGTCAGGGAAAGCTGCATATGCGATTATGAAATTATACAATTCCCTAATTACAGTTTAAAAGATTAGTTTGTGGAGGGTTGGATCATTTAATATAAAAATTGCAGACAAAGCGGGAAATTGTGAAATGTGATAACCTACACATTGTTTTGAAATAAAATAATAAACGTACTAAAAAGTCGCGTGGGCCAGAAGAACCAGGAGTTACATTGGCGCCTGTAAGTGTATAACTTTAGAATTAAAAGACCTTGCAGATGTTGCGACTTTGAACAGAACGGTGAGATAGGCGCTTTGTATGGTTTTGAGTACACTAAAGATGGTGATTATAAACGTAAAGAGGTTGCGACACCAAAAAGTTTCCTAAACTAGAACACTGCGCAATCTAGAAGCAAATAATGTGGCCATATGAATATAAAATAGTTCGAAAACCTGACCTCAAATGGCACTTAGAACCTATTTAGAATGGGAAATAAAATTTGAATTCATAAGCCCATTTACATTTTTTTGACCGCCAAAAAAGTTTCAGAAAAGCATTCACTCTGGCCTTTACATTAAGTCTATGCCAGACAACAATAGTCGAAAAGAAATTGAAATAACGCCGTATGGGAAAAAACAGTACATCCTCCACAGAAAAGAAACAGTTGTAAAAAAAAGCTTCTACAAAATTACAGTTCTTTCCAAGCAGAAAATTAGGAGACACGTTCACAATGATATTTGAAATTTCTGTCTTTAAAGATGTGGAGAGGGATGGGGTTGTGGGCGTTAGTGACGACCTTATAAAAGGAATTAATATTAGCTGGCAAAACTTAGACGTTAAACGTCTTAACGTTACCATCGTCGTTCTTCACAATGGCGAGGATATTAAGATCATAACAACAAGCAACAAAATCACTGTTGACTTAAATAGAAACAATCTTACAGAACTAAATTGGATTAATCTTACACATTTAGGTCTTGTAGGGTTTTATTATACTGAACAGGTTTTGACAGAAAGTATGATAAAAATAATAACTGGATAGATTAAATTCTTCTATAAAACCATGGAGCAGTTAAACTTTATGACAAAAACTCCTCATTGCTCGTTAATTTGTGGGCAGACTGGTTGTGGAAAAACAATATTTGTCCTAGACCTATTACAAACAGTTTATCGTTATAATTTTAATCATATTGTAGTTTTTCTGTCCAACACTTAAATGGAACAAAGCATATCATGATAGAAGGTTTATATGGACAGATGATGACATATATTTAGTTAATCCTAGCAATAAACTGAGTGAGTGTTTAGAACAGTTTATAGACTGTTTGAAGGAACGCAAACACTATTTATTATAGATGACTGTTCAGCAGAAAGAGACATAGTTAAAAAAAGAAATACTTTGTCAAACTGGCTTTCAGCGGAAGACATGCTGGGATAAGTGTGTGGATTTTATGCCAGAAATATAACTCGGTTTTAAAAGACTTTAGAGAACAGTTAAGACTGTAGTTTTATTTCACATGAAAGACAGAGACTCATTTGAAGAATGTTTGCGCGAAAATGATGTTATTGAAAATGACCAGGAAAAACACAGGATTAAACAAAAACTGAAATCTGAAAAGTTTAGTAAATTAGTATTAAAAACGGATAACCCTGCACAGTATGTTTGTTTGTAGATAATCGTTATTTTTTGGTTATTGACGTCTTACTTGTCAGGAACAGTAATATGCGCTTGCGTGTGTGTGTGTGTGTGTGTGTGTGTGTGTGTGTGTGTGTGTGTCTGCCGCCTCTCTGTCTGTCTGTCTGTCTCTCTCTGTCTCTCTCTTCTCTGTCTGTCTGCCGGTGATTCTCTCTCTCTCTCTTCCGCCACAGGAAAAGGCGGCTTTAAGGCCACTTTCGCCCAAAAACTCGGTGGTTGAGCAAGTGAGCCAGGATTGGTAAAATGCTGTTCTCTGAGCCATAGTTCGTGGGCTGTTGAGGGTAGTACCAAACCATCTCTCTCTCTCTCTCTCTCTCTCTCCTCTCTCTCCTCTCTCTCTCTCTCTCTCTCTCTCTCTCTCCTGCCTCAGCCCTGATGTGGCCCTTTGCGGTCGGCTGGGCTATAAGCAATCTTATCTTATCTTATCTCTCTCTCTCTGCCTCTGTCTTGCACAGACATAAACACATGCATAGACATGTATGCACTGACACAGGCTACTAGAAAACATCCAGGATGTGAAAGGAATGCCCTGGTGTTTTGGTAATGTTGCTCTCATAGAACATGAGCTGTGACCGATTTCCAAACATTACCTAATGAGCTTTGGTTTACTCTGGATTCATGCCGATTGTAATAATGTTGATAGACAGATCTTCTAATTGAATGTAATAATGTTGATAGACAGATCTTCTAATTGAATGTAATAATGTTGATAGACAGATCTTCTAATTGAACTTTGGTTAGTTCTGATTTCATGATGACCAAGACAAAGTGAAAGAAAAAATAACTTTGATAGAATTTTTAATGTGAGCTGTGGTTGATTCTGGATTCCGTGTTGGTGAAAGTAATGTTGGAAGGCCTTCTAATTTATCATTTGTATGATTTAAGTTTCATGTTGATTGAAATAATGTTAATAAACATACTGAGCCTTGATTGATTCTAGTTTCAAAGTCTGGATCATTCTGCAAAGGCTTTTATTGATTACTATCAGGGAAGGCTTTATATAAAGTTTAATGCATGATCATAAGTCAATTAGGAAAATATATGATGAGCACATTGAAAAGGGTGAGGAACCTTTTGCAGTGAAAGATCACAAAGAGAAAAATAATGAAAAGGGTGAGAATTCATAATACATTATTTCTCAGAGGTCTCCTCACATACAAGTAATAGGCAATATTCGGAAGGCTGCAAGAGAGGTAATCTATGTTAGAGCTTTCTTTCAGCAAGAGTGATTTGCCATTTTCATGGGACAGATTCTGTTAGTGGGCACACCCAAAGCAGTTTTGCCCCATCAGTTAGGTCAACAGTTCAATCAAAGGAAGAAAATGCTAAAACATGGGAGCAAAATGATAAGCCTTAATCAGTGAAGTTAATGTAGATAGATACTAAGACAGTAGCCCGTTTATTACCGTGGGTTGCGTTTCATACGTGTAAAAATGATTGACAGGACTAACACTTCAAACTTGAGAAAGCTGGCAGTATCTGAATACGGTTGATTCAAGGGTTAAAAAGACCAGGGAGATGATTTTGAGATATTTTTTCAAAAAGATTTTTGTCTCAAATCAGATTCTTCGGTTATCAGGGTTACAGCACTTTAAGCATCGCATATTATGCAAAACTCTGCACTTGAATTCCTTTTTTTTTTCCATGAGCATTTTACTTTATGGTATAGCAACACTCTACTTATGTTCTTTAATGTTTTTTTTCCCCATTAGCATTATATTGTACAGTATAGTCTTATTTTTTCTTTCTCTTTCTTTCTTTCTTTGTGTGTGTGTGTGTGTGTGTGTGTGTGTGTGTGTGTCCCATTTTGTCTGTGACTTACCTTTGATTATAGTAATTAATATATAATGATTTTTTCTTCTGTTCACTTTTCACTACCTTTTGCACTTTTTAAATAAGTGTTTTCTTTTTCCCCAGGGTTATGTCCCACTCCTGCAGAACTGGGAAAGTTTTTACACACGCAATGTTTATAGGCGAATCCGTGATTGCTGGAACATTCCAATTGCCAGCTGTGCTGGCTCTCACATAGATGTTCAGGAGCGAATCACCAAAGATCATGGGTGGAGCTTTGAGTATGTTGTCTTTTGATTTGGCATGCAATGTATTTTTGGCCACTCATCCTGCATGAGTTATTTTTAATAGAAAGAAGGGTGCTAGCTTTTGCATGGTTTCATTCTGCTGTCTTGCTGTTCTTGCAGCTGTTCATTGTTTTGCATGCAGAAACCAGAAAAAGAAATTAATGGAGTTGTCTTTCAGAATTCTTTATGTTGGTCCTGACGCTAGTGTACAAAGCAGCTGTACTTTGAAGTGTTGCTTTTATTTTGTTTACTTTTCTGTTTGCTGTTGTTGTTCTTGATCTGTATATATGTCGGTCTGTTAACAAAGTGAAGTGACTGTTTTGTTTCTGCACAGTGATATTGCATTTACAGACTGAAAAACCATAGGAAAGAAATATATTGGACAATGTGGCAGGTGCATGCATTACCACACAGATTCTGTTATCGGGTTTGTATAGATGCGCATTGCACTGAGTTTATCCCTTTACTTGGAAATCTGTTTCGAAGAAATGCATACTCAAGCAAAAGTTTTTTTAAATTTTTTTTTAATTTTAATTTTTAGAAATCTGTTTCCAAGAAATGCATACTAAGGCAAAAAGTCACGCCTCGGAGTAGTCTGGTTTTAAAATTCGCTATTTTGACTTGATCACAAAAAAAAAAAAAATTATGTTAAGGAAAATGTGTGTGAAGATCTGGTTGTTGTAGAGTACATGTGTACTAGCATACATGCTTGTGTGTTTTACCATTGCTTTAGCCAGAGTTGTTTGCATTGCAGACACTAGGTAAGTTGCTTTGCCTTGTGCTCCCTTTCCTTTTGTTTTTGTTGTTTGCTGTTGTAGTTCATACATGTCCAGAGCTTAACTCGCAGCAGTAGGGATGATGGCTTTGCCTTGGGCAGTTGTGCTTTTATGTGGTTTATTCAGTGTGTGCATGACATCTTTCCATCTACGAGAGACTTCCTTGCCTACAGTAAGATCTCTGTGTTAAATGAATTATGATTTTTTTTAATGCTTTTTTTAAATTTCAAAATTAATTTGCGAATTCTTGATTCCATGACAGTTATGGAGAGGATTTGTTTACCTCCTGTCCTTGACACAAGGCAGACTGGTGGTTATCATTATCATTTATGATGTCTTGCTTGCTACCTTGATTTTGATTTTCTGGAACAGGATTTTAGTCCTCTCCTGGTTTCATGGGAGAGTTTTTACACACGCAATTTGTATCGACATGCGCGTGACTGTTGGAATCGACCCATCAGCTCCGCCCCTGGTCCCATGTTTGATGTGATGGAGAGGATTTCCCATGACAGCAATTGGAACATTGAGTATGACCATTATAAAATTTTGGCAGTGTGCATCTCTGTGGATTGGGCCTTCCACTGATTCCCTTCAGCATTTCTAGCATATTATGAATTTCATTCTTATTCCCAAACCCATCTTTTTGTTTTCCCTTCACTGGCAGAATAAATTTGCTGATCTTAATTACACTCCTTGGTACCGGGAATGAGTTGGCTATTGTATGTATTGTGGCCATGGTTCAAAATCAGTCTCTCTTTTCTTTTCTTTTTTGAATTCTTGTGTCAGTACACGTAATTTGGGAATGTGCTGCAATTTTGATCAAGAGGTCATGGGCATGTACAAATGCTTGGCAGTCATTATGAAGAAGTCTTGTACTAATGCTCAGCAATTTTTATCAAGAAGTCATCTACATAAGCATGGAAGGTATAACTAACATATACTTACCATTGATAGAGGAATGAAATTCATTTGACTTTGACTTTTTCTTTTGTGTGTATTATGTATGTTTTGATAATTTATCTTCACTGCGGTGTTTCATTGTTTGTATTGATCTTGATTATTATTGTTACAGAAGCATGTTCTTCAATCATTCACACATTTAATCAAGCTGAGTATGTAGCCTCTGAGATATTTTGAATTCACTACAGGGACACCAAGAAAACCAAATGTGAAACAAAAACAGAGAGCATGTCTGCAGGTCCAATACATGATGCTATAGAGAGTGACAAAATCAGCTATACCCATACCAGATTTTTATGATTATTATCATTATTATTAAAAGCATTTAGTGTCTTTCCACTTACGTGTTATGGGGGTGCAGTAAAAATCAAGAATTATATGAATAAATAGACATTAGATCTCTCTCTCTCTCTCTCTCTCTCTCTCTCTCTCTCTCTCTCTCTCTCTTTCTCTCTCTCTTTCTCTCTCTCTCTCTGTTTTATGGGGTGCAAAGGAGTAAAAATCAAGAATTATATGAATAAATAGACATCTCATCTCTCTCTCTCTCTCTCTCTCTCTCTCTCTCTCTCTCTCTCTCTCTCTCTCTTTTTATGGGGGTGAAAAGGAGTGAAAATCAAGAATTATATGAATGATTAGATGTTACATTGAATCTCTTCTCTCTCTCTCTCTCTGAGTCTCTATCTCCTGTCTCTCTCCTCCTCTCCTCTCTCCTTCTCTCTCTCTCTCTCCTCTCTCTCTCTCTCTCTCTCTCTCTCTTTCTCTATACACTCAAACACACACACACACACACACACACACACACACACACACACACACACACACACACACACACATGTATATCAATCGAAGGTAATTATGTGGAATTACCACCATTAACACTGCAGAACAACATAACTAAGGGAGTCTAAGATATCCAAGATATCCAAGTCAGGGGAAGACAGGGTCCACAGTTTGATTGTCTTCATGGCAAAGGGTAGAAGCTGTCTTCATGGCAAGGGTTGAAGCTGTCTTCATGGCAAAGGGTAGAAGCTGTCTTCATGGCAAGGGTAGAAGCTGTCTTCATGGCAAAGGGTAGAAGCTGTCTTCATGGCAAAGTAAAAGCTGTCTTCATGGCAAGGTAGAAGCTGTCTTCGTGGCAAGGGTAGAAGCTGTCTTCATGGCAAAGGGTAGAAGCTGTCTTCATGGCAAGGGTAGAAGCTGTCTTCGTGGCAAGGGTAGAAGCTGTCTTCATGGCAAAGGGTAGAAGCTGTCTTCATGGCAAAGGGTAGAACTAGAAGCTGTCTTCAGGGAAGGGGTAGAAGCTGTCTTCATGAGAGGTAAAGTGTCTTAGAAGGGGTAGAAGCTGTCTTCATGCAGAGGGTAGAAGCTGTCTTCATGGCAGAGGGTAGAAGCTGTCTTCATGGCAAAGGGTAGAAGCTGTCTTCATGGCAAAGGGTAGAAGCTGTCTTCATGGCAAGGGGTAGAAGCTGTCTTCATGGCAAGGGGTAGAAGCTGTCTTCATGGCAAAGGGTAGAAGCTGTCTTCATGGCAAAGGGTAGAAGCTGTCTTCATGGCAAGGGGTAGAAGCTGTCTTCATGGCAAAGGGGTAGAAGCTGTCTTCATGGCAAAGGGTAGAAGCTGTTCTTCAGGCAGTTAATCTTGCTGCCAAAGCACCTGAATTTTCTGCCAGAAGAAGAAGTTCAAACAAATTATTTGCTTGGGTGTGTGTTGTCCTGTATGATGGATCTTGCTGTTAGTCTGTTGTGTATGTTACTACCAAAGGTAATGGTCTTTTATCTACTGGTTTTGAGGCGATCATCCATGCTTTTTTTTTTGTCTCTTGTTGAGGCAGATCCACATCTGACATTTATGAAAAAAGTAAGTACACTGTCAGTGATGGACTAGTACTAGACCAAGATTGCTGTACTAATTCCAAACTTTGTCAGTTAGTATTTACATTGATGGTTGGAATGCAGTGGGTTAACCTCTTCCCTGCTTGCCCCGTGCCTATTATGGGGTCGTTTTCACAATCTTGTACGCCCGTAACCGAGTCTACTACGGGGTAATTATTACTTGATTATATCTATTTTTATCATACTAATGACCCACAAAATCAAATTATGATGATACCACATCATAGCACAGGGTATAAGAAAAAAACATGCTAAAAATCTAAGAGATATCTCAATAAATGAATGAGTAGTGAACAGATGAGTGAACCTACTGCAATTTGGCCCCGGCACTCAGCAATACAGAAAAGCTCTCATACTGTGGCAGGGAAAGGGTTAATAAGAAAAATTCTTATTTTCTTTAGACGATAAAGGAGAGGGGAGCGGACTGAGGCAGGCGAATCATAGAGAAATGAAGGACATAAACTTTCCATTCAAATAAATGTTTTTACAAGCAAACTGACATGTTTTATGCATAGTCTGACATGCATGTGTGCGAGCGCACACACACACACACACACACACACACACACACACACACACACACACACACACACACAACACACAGAGGGGCAAAGGTGACATGATAACACTTTGTTATTGATATTTGCATTTATAGCCTAAAACCGATTGAGAACTAAGAAGAAACAAGAAGCGGGAAATATTTTACGACTGAAGCCAAACAGAAGCAGAGGCAGATTTTAAATAAGAATGGTGATGGAATTTGTGTGGTGTTCTCACATATCAGGTAAGAACAAGCAGTATGAATATTATCAAGAGTGTGTGTGTATGAAGGAGTGTAATGAAGCAGCAATATTTTCTGCTAAGCCGACAGCCAGGCATGGGCTAAAGAAAAGGTGAACCAAGATGAATTAGCTTCACACTTATGCTGTGGATTCCAGCAGATTTTTCACCGGTGGGTAAGGAGCAATTTGGGGAGGGAAGTGGGGTAGGAAGTGTGTGTGTTGTGTGTGTGTGGTGGGGGGGGGGGGGGGGGGGGGCTGCTTATACATTTATTCGGTTTAAACTTTTTGAAAAAAAATTCATGTACTTGCTGTTGGCTGTTTATTGAGCTTTATTCATTATATGTTTTGCTCTGTTCTTAAGAAATATGCCTTTTTTTTTTCTGTTCATATTTTTGATTTCTGTTCACACAGGGTTTCGTTCATTCACACAGATTGCTATCTGCTTGTTCTGTGTTATCTACTTTGTGCTGTGTACAGAAATTTGTGTTATTTTCTGTTTTGCTAATATTCAGTACTGTATTTAATTCCAAGTTTAAACAATTTTTTACTGTTTATACTGGCATTAAACAATTACAAAGGGACATTTTATATCAGTTTCCTTTGCAATAGTGGCATGGAACAACACATGGAATCAATATAGTGATAAACAACATTGCTTTTGCAGGGATAAAATTAGGTTTATTTCTGAGAAGCACAAGGCTGTAATGTAACGGTCTCCAGCCATTCCCACTCATACATGATTATCATATACATGGATGCATGGGTATATGAACATAAGCATTCACACACTGCTTATGCAAATTCTGCTCTTGTATGTGCAGACACATCCTAACACTCATGTCAAACCCTGACAAAGGTGACAGGATACCAGTTATGTTTTTTTTATGGAATTTTATAAAAAATTGACTCCGAGCCCCCACTTGTTTCCATGTAACACATTTGTCTGTATCATACGAAAATATGAATAGCATACAGGTAATCCAGTGGTTGCATCCTCTTTATCTCAGTTATTCTTAACTATTCGGGAAAGATGACATTCCGATATTCTATCTAGTTTTGCACTTATGAAAACAAGGAAAGAAGGAAACGTGCAATTTGGAACATTTTCCTTTGTGTGAACTGTTCCAGTTCATTCATCCATCTCCTTCATTGTAGTCATGTTAACCTCCCTGAAGACCCCAACTATTCCTTAGTCCTCCTGATTTGGCTGATGCCAGTTTTGGGGTACTGGCAGTGTAGCTATATCTTGTTCATCTAGATTTTCTATCTTGGACTTTGTCTGTCAGTTTCATCCTCTGTGTTTCAGTTTCTTTTCCCCTCTCTTCTTTTTGCTTTGTCCTGGTGCATGCCCCTGTTGTCGCAGTATTCCCATAATAGCACATCTAGACTTGCTTTTGGGGTCCTTCTCTCTCAGTGTCTGTCAAGCTCTGCCACCTCACAGTTTCTTTTTCCTCCTTATTGCTCTTTCTCTTTGCCTCGCTGTCCGTTCTTATTTGTGTGTGTGTGTGTTCACATTATTTTAATACTTTTTCACCAGTTGGGTTGCACATTTGCTTGGAAGGTATTCTTTGAAGCATGTGTATAAAAATGACTCAAGTTTTTAACTCTTTATCTACATTTGTTGTGGAGCTGGTCTTTCCATATACAGTACATGCAGAATTTATAGTTACATAACCATTGCTTTCGTAGCATGTTTCGCAGTTTGCTATTTCTTTCATTTTTATGTTAGATTTCCAGTCTAGTTTGATAGTCACCATTTTAAACAGGTTTGACTCTGACACCTGAAATCATTTTAGAGCACAGAAAAATGATTTTATGCATTGTTGTGTACTCAGACAGAGCCACCCAGTGCAGGGTTGCAATTAGTGAATGGAGCACCTTGCTCCTGCACATATGTGGGCAACGTGTAGAGTAAACTGTTTTTTAATTTTTTATTTTTGTGCATTACACTTACTATGCATCAGTTTATTCGTAGCTCTTTTCTAATCTGTACTTTGATGTTATGTGCGCTCAATGTTGGGTACTTAAATTTTTGCTGCAACTGTAAGTCATAAGAATTGTAAAACACATAGATTCAGAATTCTGTAGTGATAAATCATTAAATGTAGAAAGAAAGAGAATTTTTATTTTGTGTGGTGTTTGTATTCAATATTTTGGCATAACTTATTAACTAACTTCACTAATTCCTCTTTTTGATTTCCATCTTAATTCAGTTTATTTTCACTCTGTTTTCTCAAGATCAGTTTGCTTCTATGTTCTGACGTGATGTTTGCTCTGATCTTTTACCTGATTTAAGTTTTTAATCTCTTCCTTAATGGTTTTGTCTTTTCATTGTCGTTTCCTTTTTTTTTTTTTAAACTTCCTTTGCATTTTGGTTTTATTTTTGTTTATTTCTGTGTGTATGTGCGCACATTTGGGTGTGTGCACGGTTAACGTGGTGACAGCCCTGATGTGGCCCTCTGCGGTCGGCTGGGCTATAAGCAACATTATCTTATCTTATTATCTTATCGTGTGTGCACGGGCGTGTGTGTGTGTTTGAGAGGTTATTTCTTTTTGTTATTTTGTGATCTGATTTCCGCAGTTATTTTTTTCATTGAATCAGATTTTATTTTTCATCTATTTTTAAAATTTGACCTAGAATGAGTGAGAGAAAGAGGATATGGATGTGTCTGCATTGGTGTGTGCTTGAAAAAGAGTGAGAAGGAGCAGACAGGGATTATGGGGACAGTTGAAAAAAGAATTAATTCATGTGACATTTCTATAGTGTCCCGAGGTAATAGTTCAAACTGCTCGTGCCATGTGATGTGGTCCCTACCAGTCAGAATATGGCTATACATGTTAGCAGATGCTGTGAAAAGTATGTGCTGGATCACTTGTTAATGTTTAGATCAACGTTTGTTAGATGTGCTCGAGGTCTTTCCTATTTGAACAAACCATTGTTGTATGATAAACTTACAGACTAATGTTGAGCCATAGTTTTTGTCTTGATTGAAGTTTACTTTCTGTATTTTAGTTCATGCAGATTGTTAGTTTTATGATGAACAATAGCTTTGGTTGTAATTAAAGTTTGGATTGTTTTTTCTCAAGGGAAAGAACACATCCTGCAGATGGTGTTTGCTGGTGTTTACTGACTGTATTGTTAGGCCAACTAAGCTGGGCTCTGGTTTGAAATGGCAATGAGACTGGTTTGAACAATCTCTTTGTGCAGAACTTCAGTTATTTATTTCCAGGATATTGTGAAATTGAATATTAGTATTATTACAGCCATACAGAATAAAGTATTATGACTCAAGCAGCAATTTTTTTTTTGTCTTAAGTCAACCAAAATCAACCCCAGGTTTCCATTGATAAGATCTGATAGCAGGCCGAACCAAATCGAAATGGTTTCACTTTTTCAACTTCAAAATCGGAACGTATACACAATTTTTGACAACTCTGTAATTGCTCCATGCGGATTCTGTCCAGTGTAAGAGCTGTGTTATTTTGCATTGCAAATGTTGAGCCTGTTGAAATCAGCTAGGCTTTGTTAAAGTTGATCTGGTGCATTTCTCATGAGGTGCTCCTTTCAAGAGAAGTCTGCATTTGAACAGAATGTTGTATTGTGTGTGTGTGTGTGTTGAGAGAGAGAGAGAGAGAGAGAGAGATGGCACTGCCTGGTTGCCTGTCCGTGAGTGTCTTTTGGTCTTATTGTCCTCCCTTGTTATGCAGACTTTCTGATCTATTTGATTAACATAATTAGACTCTGCCTTGACTTTTGAACAAAATGAACAAAACCATTGAACTGTCATCTTTTGTCCATTACTTTATTACATAATGCAGTTAAACAAAATGTTTAGCCACTCTAAACTCATATTCATCAACAAGTTATGCATTTTCCCATATTGGCATAATTCATAATAGAGGTACTTAGTATGGGGGAAATGAACTTTCACCTAGATTTTTTTTTTTTTAGATCACTGGTGAAAAGTCAGGCATAATGGCTTATTTTCCTGGCCTTGTAGGATATGAAGGGCCATAATAACAATGAAACTGAAATCTCTTTCTTCATTCACAGCATCTTCTCTCTCTCTCTCTCTCTCTCTCTCTCTCTCTCCTCTCTCTCTCTCTCTCTGTCACATGACATTTCTCATGACGCCTCACAATTTGTGATCTTTCATGTGATCACCGATAGCGCTCTCTTGCTGTCTCTCATGATGTTTCTCAGAATGATCCATGGCTCACAAGAAGATTCATGTCTCACAAGGGCAAATGGCAGGTCAGAAATCAGTCTTAATCTGCTGACTTGAAATATATCTCTATGTATGCTCACATGACTTGTGTCAATTTTACCTTAGGGGACACGCATAATTTGTAAATAAGTATGCAGTTAGTGTAGCTTGAATTAACGAGTGTGTTTTTTAAAGTCCTGTCATGTGATTGAGAGAACTTATCAGATCAGAAAAACCAAGGGCATAATTTGAAAGTCCATTTGACGAAACTTTCATCTAGTATGTATGACGGGATGGGAGGGATGGGATTGGTTAGAGAGACGTTGTTATAGTGGTTCATTAATCACAGAGATCCTAAGAGATTAAAATAAAGATGTGTCCATGATATATAATGATGATGACATAGTATGATAAAGGATTCATTCTATTGATTATCAAGTTCCTGACTTTTTGTTTTTGTTTGTTTATATTTTTTAAAACTACCTCAGGAAAGAAAAACTTTCTCTGTCTCTCTCTCTCTCTCTCCCTCCCTCCCTCCCTATGTGTGTGTGTGTGTGTGTGTAGTGTGTGTGTGTGTTGTGTGTGTGTGTGTGTGTGTGTGTGACACATTCATCTACCGATTTTAAAACCCCATGCAAACACAAACATGAAATGTCAGAAAACCCTGTTTTTCATTATGTGATCAAAGTTTGGTGCGTTCTGAATTTGTTCAGACAGTTGCAGTTCACTTGGGAAAGTATTTTCTTGTAACCAACTCTTTTCCATCTGCTATACCAAGTGTTTGTACAGCTTTGGAGCACTGACACACGGCATGTAAAATGTGAGAAAGAGTACTTAGCATGTTCTCACAAAAAGTCCACAGTATGAAGAACTGATCTGGGCCAGACAGCTTCACTGTTGGTGCCTGCTCCAGTGGCATGGTATTTTCTTCACGGATGAGACCAGGTTTGCACTGGATTTCAACAGTGGACATCAGCAAATGTGGAGACCACATTACTTTATCTTTTTACCTTTGTTTGTCATCGAGTCACTTACAATTGCATGGAATGTCTGCATATGCATATTTCTTTTGTGAATTGATATGTCCCAGAGCGAATACAAAATATATTTTTACACCAAATGCACTGATCAGTGACAAATATTTGTTGCATACATATATACACCAGATGTACTGAAAAGAGATAAAGCTCAAACAAAATATTATTAGAGTAATTCTTCCACAGACAAAAAGCACTTGTTGCATGCTGTTCTCTTCAAACTCTTTGGGATTTCTGCGTCTGTAACAACAGGACTGAAGTGTATTTTTGGAATATGTATAAGAAAAAGAACACGTTAGCTGTTAAATCACATTGGCAACAAGTTAAGACTAGATATTCATTCACAGCATGTCTGAAAGATTTTGCTGTTTGAAAACACACATTATATCCTACAATCTTGACATTGTCTCTAATAAGTAAAATCTGTTGAACCAATCATGTGTCAGTCAATGTCTTTTTATTGCTTTCATTTTATTTTGTTTGCAAGGATACCTACAATTACTGAAAATCCAGATCCAGCTCGTGGAAGCCCTTTGACTTTAAATGATTTTTCTATATATCCAGTATGGTGATATTCAGTATTAACAGTGCAAGATGCAGTGTTCAAACAAACAGATAATAATAATAAAACGCTACACACACACTCGCATGCACGCAAGCACGCACATGCACACACACACACGCACGCACACATGCAAGTACGCACGCACACATGCACAAGCAGAGTGTTATAATTATCTACTTTTGAAACGGAACAGTGTGTTTTTCATAGCCAACAGAAAGAGGCTGATATAGCAGGTTTTAAATGTGTTGGGTAAATCTTGTATATAGTAACTTCCTGCTGCTTTTAAAGGGAATGTTCTGAACAGATCTCTATTATCACTTGCATGAGGTATGCTTCTTTTTTATTCTTTTAAGCAAGGAATATAGAATGGTGGAAGACTAGCTTTTGGACATGATCAAAACATTTTAAATTGACTTAATATCTTGTCCTGTTGATTTCCAGAAAGTCCTGTTGATTTTCTGTGAGCATGGACGTGTGAGGAAAGCTTTTGAATTTTCAGATGAAACACTATGTGCTCAAGGGTATGGGTAGCAAATAAGAATAATACTTTTGAATGTGAATTGTACATTTTGTGTACCCCCAGTGCTTTTAATAAATGTACATGATCTTGCTCATGTAGTCAGTCATTAATGGCTGGTTTAACAACTTGCAATCTGTTTAGTTTACTGAAAAATTATTGAAACATACAGAGCCCATATCTGTTCTTTTGGTTAATTCTGACACAAAAATAGCCACAGATAGTTATATGTTAGTCTTATCAAGTTGAACCAGCCTTCCATGTTAAAAGATGATATAATACAGCTCTATAGACAACACAAATGATTACAAACAGTAGATTGGAAGGTAACAGAATAAGACATCCTTACAGACAAAGTGAAAGACACACGCTGAAGTGGAAAAGAAATGATACAGTACAGTTTGTTAGAAAACACAAATGGCTTGCGCAGTGGGAAGGGGTTAGCATTCACAGACTCCTGGGGGGGAGGTCGTGGGCTTTATTTTCATAAGAGCCATTTATTTGGGGATTTTTCTGCCCCAACCGACTCCTACCTAAAGTTGAGTGTGCTGTGGGTACAGTTGGGAAGGCTGGAACCACAAGGTCGAGTTTCATCCACTTAATGGTTATGTGTCTGAGAGTGTTGCTCAAATTTCCTGACCAAAACTGTAGGTGTTTGTATCTCACGGGCCTAGTTGTGCCAGGATTTATTTTGAAAGTTAGTGTAAAATACAGCCCTGACATGCTCTCTCAGACCTGAATGGAAATCTGTAGCATCATCTTCTTCGTCCCCTTCCTCACTAATCGGCATAAACAAAAAAAAAAAAACACACACAAAAGTATCAAATTTTGTGGTCCTTCATGCCCTGCTCTCATGGTGGCCTCAGTTTTGATTACCTCTCAGCATCTAAGCCCTTGGTTTGGTTCTGTCAGGGTCACTGGTATCAGCAAGTTCATGGGGACTGTCATTGGCCAGGTGCAGTGGTGCCCTCTTGAGGGAAAGCTCACTCCACACAGGCTCCATAACTAAATAAGTATTGATTTCAGTAGGGGGCTTAGTAGGTGGTGTCCTGTGTATGTTGGATCAGAACAGGCACTGCTGAACTCTGTGGAAGTGACACAGCAGTAGTGCAGTGTCTTGTCTGGTTGGTTGTCTTGTGACGAATTCAACATTGCTCCCTGTAGACTGCTATTGCTAGGGCTGTGACAGGCCAGGCTGTGGCTGTGCATGAGGGACCAGGGCTGTGACAGGCCAGGCTGTGGCTGTGCATGAGGGACCAGAATGAGTAGTGTGGGTGCAGTGCCACAGTAGTGGCACAGAAAATCAGATAGCACCAAAGAAAAAAAAAGACTTACATTGGATGAGCAAATCAACAACAAAATATAATCTTCGACCAATACAATGGGGGTATCGTAAAAGAAGGAAAAGAGTGAATGAGTGGGAGAGGACCCTGCCAGAGAGAATGGATAGACCTGTATGTGTGTTGTAAAAACCAAGTAAGGAGAAAGGAAGGGATGGGAGAGGACCCTACCAGAGAGAATGGATAGACCTGTATGTGTGTTGTAAAAATAAGGAGAAAGGAGGGGATGGGAGAGGACCCTGCCAGAGAGAATGGATAGACCTGTATGTGTGTTGTAAAAATAAGGAGAAAGGAGGGGATGGGAGAAAGGACCCTGCCAGAGAGAAGGGGTAGGCATGTGTGTTGTAAAAACAAAGTGAGGAAAAGTTGAACATACAGAAAAGATATACCTAAATGTGCACCTCGTACAAAACTTGTTGAAAACAGTATGGGAATTAGCCAAAATCTCTGAAAAACCCAACAATATGAAAAATTGTGATGCTCTTTAATGCCCAACTGAGTCATCCATCCGGAATATTAATTGCTACACCATTGTGCACAGTTAACTCCTTCATACTACAACTATATGTGTTTGAAAAAAATTCAGAATGCGCAGTACTTTGATCTGAAGATGGAAACTAAGAGTTTATGAGCAGTATGAGTCAAATGGACAAGATTCAGACCTCTAACAAGTGCTAAAAAAGTAAATATAATTATCTTATTGATAATAAGGTAATGAATTTTGTTTTGTTTTGTTAATGTCTATATAAAAATTATAATGGATCTGTCCATATGTTTCTAAACAAACTTCAGCTGTGGTTAAAAAAACTGGGATGCTGCATAGGGTGTCATTTGATAGACTTGGTTTTATTGTTATTGTGGAACTGTTTCTGTCCTCTTTGTGTATTCTGAGTTTGTTTGTTTCACCCATCTGAAGCTTCTTTCTCTCACTTTGTCTCCTAACCTAAACTCTGTCTATATATGTCTCTCACTCTGTCTCTCTTGATCTTATGTCTGTCTGTATCTCTGTCTGTCTGTCTCTGTCAGTCAGTAAGTCTGTCTGTCAGTCTGCCTCTCTCCTCTCAGTTGCTTAAAACACAGTTTAACAGCCAAAGAAAACCTAAGTCTGTCTGTTGACAGTGTCGTACCCCTCTCCCTTCCCTCCATCTTTTTCTCTTTGTCTTTGTTTTCTTTAGGCAGAAAAAAAAAAAAAACTTGTGAGGATGAAACCAGCAGAATGTTATAACTAAGTGCAAAGTTATGATGTGGAAAAATATGTTGATAAATCTAGATTGCTTTCTTTTCATCTGTGACACAGGAACACGGGTCGCACGCTGCGTGTAATGAACTTTGGCTCCTACAATTACCTTGGCTTTGCGGAGAACAAGGAGCTCTGTGCCAAGGTTGTGAAGCAGGTCACTGAGAAATACGGGGTTGGCGTGTGTGCCAGTCGTCAGGAGTTAGGTGGGTACCCCTATTGTTGTGGGGCACTGAAAAGGATGGGATGGGAATGTAATTGTCACTTTGTCAGGAGTGATTGTTATTTGTCAGGAGTTTGGTAAGTAGCGGTGGTGGTATGGGGTGGGAGTAGCTGTCGGTTGTCGGGAGTTTGGTGAATACCATGGTGCAGCAAAACAAAGAGAAGTACTGAGTGGGAGTGTGTTTCAGGATTTCAGTGCATACCCCAGGTGCAGTGAGCCTGTGAAGTATGGAGTGGGAGTGTATGTCACTTCAGTTGTTCGTGAGCATTTCTGGTGCAGCGGTTCACAAAGAGGTTGGGGTCAAAAGTGTCGGTCATTTGTAGTTTTTGAGTTCCAGCTTTTTTGTCGTTTGTTGTTGTTCTTTTCTTTTTGTCTTTTGTTGTTCTTTTGCATGTATACATTTGTTGATATATTTTTTGTTTATATTACACAAAAAAAATTTCTGTTTGTTCATCTGTTGGTGTGTGTCTTAGTTCTTTTTTTTGTTTCTTTCTAGTTTGCATTTGAAACATTTTGCTTGTTCGCATTACCTTCAAGGTTTTTGTTTGTCTGATCATTTGTTTCATTTTTTTGTTTCTTTTGTATTGAATATCTTTTGTCTATTCTACGTTTGATCCCTCTTTATGTTTTGTTATTTGTTGTGTTGCACATTATTATGACAAGTTGAAGAACAGGTTAAACAACAAAAAAAAGGGGTTAATGTGGTCTTCTCTCTCCCTCCCTCTCTCTCTCTCTCCCTCTCTCTCTCTCCCCCCACCCTCCCTCCCTCCCTCCCTCCCTCTCTCTCTCCCTCTCTCTCTCTCTTTTGATAAGATAATAATAAACTGAAATATGTTGATCCAACAAGGTATAGTTTTTTCCCCAGACATCTTCATATTCCACACCTTAGAAAAATGGAAAGTTTATCAAGTTCAGTTCACCTGTCCCTTGAGGCTTTATTCTTTAGGTTTATTTTTCTTAAAAACTGAGTTGTCTTCAGAGTATATGAGCAATTAACAGTCAGCATTAACTGGTAATTTGTTTTCAGCTTCTGAACATTGGCACCTGACACAAACTGTGCAGAGTGTACTGTTTTTGCACATGGAATGGGCATATTAAGAGATATTTTAGATATATAGAATTGAAGAAGTCTTAGGTAACTGTGTTTTTTAGTGTGTCTGTGTAGAGGTGTATGCATACAAGCTCAAGAAAGTGTGATAACAAATGATATTGAAAAGATCCTCTGGTAGATGTCACTCTGCCAGGGATTGTTTTTTTCTCCTACACTCATGATTTTTATGTTTTGGCATGCACAATGATGTCATTAGTTGTAAGTGTAGTGAAGTCGTCACCAGCAGCTGTGATCTTTTCTGGGATTCAGGCTACATGGACATCCACCAACAGCTGGACGAGACAGTGGCAGACTTTCTGGGTACAGAAGCTGCCATCACTGTGCCAATGGGATTTGCAACCAACTCCATGAACATGCCAGCCTTGGTCAGCAAGGTAAACAACATACAGTGGAATCGGAGCTTTAGCAGTGTACAATGCAGGAAAGCTTAAGTCAGCAAAGTGAGCAGCACACATTGAGGTTTGGGTATAGACTTCATCAGAAATAAAGACAACATACACAACAGATGAGGGCATCGGTTTCAGGCTCCTGGTGAAACCATTTGTCATTGTGGATTTAATCAACAAGAGACTTACATGTGTTGAATGTGCACCATAGGTATCATGTTAAGGGGGAGGGGGGGAGGGTGCAAAGGATTTGTGTTACAAATGTCGTGGGAGTGAGATATTCAGATTTTGTTTACATGAAAATTAATGCATGCAATTAGAGTCAATACAATGAGCCCAGCGAACAGGATTATGCGAAGAATTTGTTAGGAGATGGGGGAGGGAAGGGGGATGGGGGGAGGGGTAGGGGGGAGAAGAGGGAGGTGGGGATGGATAGATAGATAGATAATGTTGCTTATAGCCCAGCCGACCGCAAAGGGCCATATCAGGGCTGAGGTGGGATGGGAAGAGAGGTGTCTCCACAGCTTGCTTTCAACTTCCCTCAAGCAAGAGGTGAAAAGGCATGGGTACAGCCATGAATTCAGAGAACTTGGTTCCAGCCTGACTAGGGAAGCTGCGCTCACAAGCTGCTCTTGACTGCTCTCTACTTTGACTGACCTGCCTTCTATAGCATACATTTATAGGGGAGACGACTGACCTGCCTTCTATAGCATACATTTATAGGGGAGACGACTGACCTGCCTTCTATAGCATACATTTATAGGGGAGACGTTTTTTTCTTCAAATGTTTGTCACCAGCTTACTCAGCGTTACACTTGGGGCTTATTTTAAGTGATATGTCCATTTCTGATTTCCCACATTCTTTTGTGTTATTTCTTCATTTAGGTCTCATGGGTGAATTTATGATGAGTAGTATCATTTTGGTATCAGTTATTATGGAAACATGAAAGACTTCTATTCACTGCTTTGATGTAGCTTTGCATGCTATGTTCATTATTAATATGAACACACAAACTATAGGATGTTGGAACTCTCCAGTTGTTTACCTGGAATCCCTTTTTCTTTTTTATTTATTTATTTATTTATTTATTTTTTTTTTTTTTTGGGGGGGGGGGGGGGGGGGGGGGGGTAAAAGCCGGTTGAAACTTCTGACTTTTTATTATTATTATTATTATTATAACTTTTGACTTTTAGTCGTTTTATTTCAAACACTTTTTCTGGACCCAGCGTTTTATCTTGGAAGTGTTTCTTTCTCATTCTCTCTTCACTGTCTGTCTCTCTCTCTCAGTCTCAGTCAGTCTGTCTCTCTGGTTCTAAACCCTTTGTTCAAATCCTGTTGTACAATGATTCAGAATGCACATAATTTCTTGTTTGAGATACATTTCCAGGGTACCACTGGACATCCTAAGATTTGCTTTTTTTGTCTTTTATTCATTCCACCAGTTCCCACCCCTGGACAATATATTTGGTGCAATGTATTTTGAATATGGCCTGTCTTTGTTTCATATTCAATAAGAAATCTGTTGTAATATTCAGATGTTCAAGTTACATGTTGCGGTAGAATATTTATCATTTAAAAATTTGTTTGTGATTGCACTTGTAATTTGCACAAAATGCTCACATAAAAGTTGACTGTAATCACACTGACAAGCACACTTGCAAACACATTGGCAAACACACTCATAGACGCTCAAAATTATGTGATTGTATTAATTCCTTTTGTTACTAGAAAACTGGAAGTTTACATTTTACAGGTTAGAGAAAGTTTATGTTTTGACTTGAATGCTTTATATGTGTCTGAATTGAAGCGTTTCATTCTAACAGGTTCATAAGCGTTTCTTTTCTGTCAAGCATTTTACTTCTGTCATTAGTTAAAGCGACACAAGTAGTGGAACTGTAGTATTGGTCAGTGAAAGGGACTCATAAAAGTACATACATAAAAAGAATGTGTGAATGGCATGTGTTTCAGGGTTGTCTGATTTTGAGTGATGAACTCAACCATGCTTCTCTTATCTTGGGATCTCGTCTGACTGGAGCTGCCATCCGTGTCTACAAACACAACAGTAAATACTAAAGTTATTTGTTTGATCTGGTCTCCGGGGTGTTAACGAAAAAGAAAACAGATCTGTTCACTTGTATGATTTTGTGTGTTCAGTGTGAAAAAGTCAGTAAAGTATGGATATATTATGTTGTTTATCAAAAAACAAACAAACTTTAGCACAAAAAAAAGACCTTAAAAACAGGTGAGGGAAAATAATGACAGTGATGTCATGCATGGTCTGTAACGGTTCATTGTCAGCATTTAAGGAAGTGGTAGGTCTAACAATGAAAGTGTGGTCAGGACTTGGAGCACATATATACTTGCCTTGTTCATTGTCTTGTCATCATTAGTGTTTTCAACTAAACCTTTGTGGATCAGTAATTTCGCAACTGAATTGATGAGCCATCATCATAAGCTTCAAAACTCAGGAAATCACAAAATGACAAGTTATTCAGCTCAGTCAAGTTGGCTTTGCCAATATTGATCTTCAGAAATTTTTGCAAAGAAAGAAAGTATTTCTGTGTGAAAGTCATGATCAAACATGTGTGTCTTGCTCACAATATATAATCATAAATGAATTGTTATTTGTGCTTGATGGGAGTCGGTACTGCTGATGTGGTTTCTTGACAAACGCTATCTTCCACTGTTGTTAATGTCCATTCATTACAGTTTTGTGGAGTAGACTTCAGCTTCCATCCTCCCCTCCCCCTCCCCCCAAAAAAGAAAGAAACAAACAAAAAACTACTTGCTCCAGGATCCTTTTTTGCTGCAGGTTTGGACCAGTTTGTCGAGGAAAATTTGAATGCAGCTTTTGTAAATGTTATCATCAAAAGTATTCATCTGATGGGGCAAGGGAAATTGAAATTTAGTCCAGAAAAATACTGATCTTTTGTGAAATTTTGCCATCATCACAGTGTTCCTTCTTCCTCTCCTCTCTTCTCTCTCGCTCTTATGCAGGCATAAGTGCAAGCACACATACATACATACGCACTCACAAACACACACACACACACACACACACACACACACACACACACACACACACACACACACACACACACGCATACACATGCATACACATACTATGCACCTTTCTGTGTTGGCAGACATGAAGGATTTGGAGCAGAAGCTGCGGCAGGCAGTTTGTGAAGGACAGCCACGTACTCACAGACCCTGGAAGAAGATTCTCATTGTGGTGGAAGGGGTGTACAGGTGAGAAACTGGACTTCTTGTGTTTTTGTTATAGTCGGGAAGCACAACAATAAATCGCTTCCAATGTTTAAGAGTATGTCTGCCAGTTGTATCATTGACATTATCTTGATTGTTTTAATGTTGGGCACCTGTGATGCTATGTCCAGGTTTCAAGGTGTTCTAATGAGTTTGCATACATATTTGTAATGGCATGACTGTGCCTAAGAAGAATTAAAAACAAAACATGGTTGCATTAGACTATTACTCACAGTTGGGGAGAGATAGTGTGAGGGAGAGAGTGAGCGAGCGGTATTACATTCAACTAATATTGCAAGTAGGAGAAGAGGGAGAAAGGGAGAAGGAGGAAGATCTAGAGTTTGAAAGAGGCATTCAACATGTTGGTCGTACTTGATCCTCTGCCTACCGCATGACTTTGTGCTATATGACTATGTGAATACTATGCCAAGAGAGGTAACTCCGCAACACATACACACTCGCCATAAAGAAACCTCAATAAAATTTGTTTTTAACTTATCTATTCTATAAAAGTAATGAAAAAAATTCAAAGAATCACTCCATCCAAAACAGCCATTTTCTCCTATGTATAGTGAACTGGTACATGAAGGGGAAAAAAAATCAGAAACGAACAGACTAACTCTACATCAGTGATCTCGGTGCTAAAACAATTTTCCTTAAATTCACTGTACCCACAGAATGTCATGGATTAGGAGCACAGAGTGATTTTCCAAGTCTAAACAAAGTACTGAAACCTTCAGGAACAAAATAAAGTCATTCTGTATGGTCTGCACACTAAATAATCAACTTTTGTTGTGAAGGAAAAAGAAAACCTAAACTTCAACAATTTTGTTAAACTGAAGGCATCACATACAAGATTTGTCTTCAAACTACAGAGAGGAAAAAAATAACAACAACAGATTACTGAATACTGGATGTTACATTGTGATGGAATTCAGCAAAAATGTGCTTTTGCACAAGTGCAATGAGCTATCCCCCCACCCCCCCCCTCCCCCAACATACACACCCCATACTGTGGTGATGATGTACCTCTTGTCAGTCTCCTCTTTGCTTTTTAATAAACAGGCAATATTTTTTAGGCCAGAGTGTATGTTAATCCTTTTCTGCTTGCTTTTGTGCAGCAAATAAATTTGTTTCTCGTTAAAAGTCTGCTAAAGTTCTGAAGAAATTAAAGGCTAAAGATGACACTCCCACAGGCAAATCATGGGACACACCCACTGATTGACCTGGTTTCCTGGCTATCAAAACAAGGGAAACTTTTTAAGGGCTTCACTTCATGTAGCCAGCCACTCTAGTCAACAATTAAAGAATCTCTAGCAAGTTTTGTTTTTCAAATTTTCTTTGGGTGGGGGGGGGGGGGGAGGGGGCTGGGCCAGCAGCAATGGGCTATTTGACGTCGTTATTATCATCACCCGAATCATTATCGATTCAGGCCTCAAAATCGGTCACCAGTCGATCTTTATTTATAACTAGGTCAAGATTGACGTCCGAATTGTTTCGCTTCAAATCTTCTTCAAGAGTATAGCCGCAAATATGCTCTCTTCATCAATATCACTTCAGAAAATGAATTCTGCAAGTTGCATAGTTACTTGATCCGCCATTTTCCCAGAAAATCTTCATGAAAAAAAGCCGAACTTTGAAATTTCACAGCAGCGAAACTACTCCACCAAAACACATGCAACAAAAAACAAAATGGCGTCCAGAAACTTCCGTGCCGGAAGACTCTTCTGTCACAATTGCGTTCTGGGATATGCGATGGTGAAAGCGAAAGTCGTTGACCTAGTATTCAGCGGTCGATCTGGTATTCAGAGAGAGGAAATCTCACGGTTGATCCGGTTGGCATTGGGTTAATTAACCTGTAAAACACATTCAGCTAGTGCCTTCCTGTCCAAGCGTATGTACGCGTATGTGCTTAGCATGCACGTTGCCTTTACCCCAGCTTTAGAGAGTAAACTGACACCATCCTCATAGGGCTGATTGTAGGAACATACTTTCAGTATTCTGAGTTTGACTCTTAGTACCACTACAACGCTCCTGGCAGTGTATATACAGTTTAAAAGTGTAAAATGTGTGTGTGTTGTGTGTGCGCGCGTGTGTGTGTGTGTGTGCGTGTGTGTTTTCCCCAGTAACATCAGAGCAATCGGTCATTATTTCGGAAGATACTTCCAAGTTTAGGTGCTCTCTCTTTCATGGGCCAGACAGACACCCACTGCCCCTAAAGATTAGGCTTCAAGAATCAACGGGCACACACAAGCAAAAAAGAAAGGAAAATTTAAGAAAAAGTTCTCAAGAGAAAAAGAATGAACACTTCTGTATTTCGTGTCTACATTCACTTGCCATTTGAGGTGACTGCACAGATAGGTGGACTTGATAGCTGATGAGAACTGTTACAACACAAGACTGGTCTAATCTTTGTGAATGCATGATAACGGTTCAGATTAGGGTTCAAATGGAGAATGATTTTTAGCCACAAATGCATGTTGTTTGTACTGTGTTAATTTTGCAGTATGGAAGGGTCTATTGTACGACTGCCAGAGATTTTGCGGCTGAAGAAGAAGTACAAGACCTATATTTATCTGGATGAGGCTCACAGTGTGGGAGCTATGGGGCCTCATGGACGTGGAGTGGTGGACTACTTCGGCTTGAACCCCAGGACATTGACATCATGATGGGAACGTTCACCAAAAGTTTTGGCTCCTGTGGGGGTTACATCGCTGGATCCAAGGTGAATGGCAATAATGATGATGGTAGTAGGGTGGGGCTGATGATTATAAGATACGTAACCAATTTTAAATGTAACCACTGTCATATAGTTTGCTCTTTCACTTATTCCATAATGTGTTCATGATTTATGCTTTTTGTGTGTGTTATCTCTTTCTTCTTCATTTTGTTTTCTCTTGTACTGTTCATGAAATATGGAGCACATTTAAGCAATTTGAAAAAAAGAACAAAAAGTTTTTACAAGTGAATAGGGAAATATTTTGTGTTGAATCAATGACTGGAGATAGGAAAGAAATGCAGCTGCAGACTACATTGTAGGAACTGTGTTTATCACACTGGATTATGAGAAAGTCTTAAATTTAAAAGATCTGTTTCATATGTGAATATTGATCTTAAAGAAAAGGCATTGTTTTGAAGCCTTCTTCCTTTTTTAAAAAAAATTCCTTTTGCTTCCTCTGTTTATCTTTTAATGAAACAGATTTTCCTAATAAAAAAAAAAATGCTTTCTCCATCTGCATCCACTAAGCAGTAAAGAGAATAAAAACAGCCTGCAAATCAATTTTGTGAGGGTTCAGTCCTGTTAAATGATGAAAGCTTGTTTCTGTAACTGTGTCGTTGAGTGTTAGCATCGGTTGCCTCCAGACAGGCTGTATTCAGGAGGATGGCTTCGGACACTCACATCCTATCCCATCTGGAATCCTTACCCATCTCATTTCTTTTCAGAATTCAGAATGTTCGTAGTTAATTGGTATTCTTTAGAGTTGGTACAGATATGCACAGAGTAATTTTCCTTCATTGTCTGAATTAGCTGTACCAAGAACAGGAAATCCTATTTAAACTTCTGAACTTTTTAATCATTTAGAAAAGATTGACCCCAGACAGCTGTCTATTGTCTTTGATGGTTGATGACACAATCTGCTTTACTGTTTCCATTGTTCTTTGCAGTTTGACAGTTAAGTGAATTTTTTCCCCTAAAAAAGTTCTCCTTTTTTCTTCTATTTTAATGCATGGATGGCTTGTTAACTGTCCAGTCAGAGCACAGAAGATTACTTGCAAACGACAAGGTTTGGTCCCAGATACTCGACATTGTGATGTAGCTTGAGAAATGCTATAATCAGACCCAAGACCATGAGCTTTGGAAAGCAGGTAAATCAGGCAGGTTTATTTATGTCTCGGCCAGAAACGCGTTCCTCAGAGCGGACACCAGGCACATTGCTGTGAGTTCTGCTCGCCAGTTCTGTGTTGTGGGGAAGAGTTGTGGTAGGCAACATTGATGGTGCTGCAGGGTGAAAGACTCATACCACCTTTTGGAGGTTTTGAGAAACAGCACAGAATCTCTGACTGCTGTGGATTGTCTGGGAGGTTTGGTTGTTGCCCGGCATGCAACACATTTTTGCCACTCCTCGCTTTGTTCTCCTTTCTCTCCTAAATCTGTGTATAGTTTCAAATGAGGAGGAGATAATAAGGTTCAAAAGAAAGAAACATTGGTAGGGAATCATAGGTATTGTAAATCATGTGTATTGTATGCCATGTTTATTTACAGTGGTCAATGCGCTTTTTGTGAGGGAGTGTGAGTACTTGAACTCCATTCACCACCTTAACTTTTTACAAAGAGAGACAAATCTGTTTACATCAGGCCCATAACCTGGCCTTTTTAAACAATGTTGCTGGCTTTAGGGAGATTAAGATTTTGAAACTTGTGTGCTGACCTCCACTAAAAAATTTCTGGCTCTGTTTGGAACGAGTAAGTATGGAAGAAAGGAATTTTTCAGCTTAAAAGTTGTTTTCAGATTACTTACCTGTCGAGACAGCAGGTCTCCCTCCCACCTCCCCACTTCTTGTGAGGAAAGGTGCTGAGATTACTTACAAGTTGAAGAGTCATTTGTCCATGCTGTGTTATCTGGTTCATCATGACGACGATTTAATTGGTGTATTTATGTCTAAAGTTGTTGTCATTGCTGTTGTTATGTTTTGTTGTATTATGCTAGTTTTGTTACAAGGTCTAGTGTGTAAAGTAGTATTAATTAAAGTAATGAGAATGATAGGAACAGTCTACTGATTTTTTTTCTTGACTCATGAGAATGAATCGGACGTAAAAGGAGAATGTATGTAATTATGTGTCAGTGGTGACAGTGATCCAGCATTTACCTTTTGCCTTTTTTAAAAGCAGAGATCAATTCATCTGCTCAGAAGTGTTCTGGTCATGAATGTGTTGTACAGGTAAATCAAATTGTTCTTTTTCGTATTTACATCTTGCTATCTTTGAAAAACAAATTGTTCTTTTTCTTACTCTTCCATGTCTCCCTCTCTCTGTCTGTATGTTTCTCTCTCTCTCTCTCTCTCTCTCTCTCTCTTTCTCTCTCTCTCTCTCTCTCTTCTCTCTCTCTCTCTCTCTCTCTCTCTCTCTCTCTCTCTCTTCTTTCTCTATTCCCATTGATACTGATTGTCTCGCTGCAGAGATTTCCTCGTGTCTTCCTTGTACACAGTTGTAGTCTTTTCTTTCCTCTCTCTCTTTTGTTTCCTTTTTCTTTTTTCACTATAAGGATATCCTTCAAGGGGAATAGGTCAGTTTGCGTGACGAGATGTATGATTTCTTTACTACATCTCTCTCTCCCTCCCTCTCTCCCCTGTCTCTCTCTCTCTCTCTCTCTCCCTCTTTCTCTCTCTCTCTCTCTCTCTTCTCTCTCTCTCTCTCTCTCTCTCTCTCTCTCGTTCCCTCTCGCTCTCTCTTTTTATCTCTCTGTCTCGCTCTCTTCTTCGTTTTTTGTTCCTCCCTTCTCTCCTTCCGCACATCTGGTACCAGCCTTGCACACTTATTTTAGTTTTTCGTTTCAAGGATGGTTCCCGGAAGATGTCGGGTCTTTCTTCCTTTTTTTATTTTTTTGTTTTATTTTTATTTTTACTTATTATTATTATCATTATTTTTTAATCTTTTCTTTTTTCCCTATAACCTTTGTATCTGTTTGTTACACAGAGTGTGAAAGTGTCACAACATTAAACACTAGCACAAAACCAAACCCTGACGCGCTGTAACAAAAGCCAAAACATTAAAATCAGCAAAATGGTGTACATTAATAGCAACAAAACATACAGACTCGCATGGTGCGTGAGAGTTGAAGGGTACAAAAAAAAAAAAAAAAAAAAAAAGGCCGCCTTAAAAAATAAAAGTCAAAATAAAAAAGAACATTTAAAAAAAAGAAAAGAAAAAAGAAAATCAAGTAAAAAAAAAAAAGACAGAAAAGGAAAAAATAAAAGACAAAAAAAAATTGGTAAAGGCGGGAAAAAAAAAAATTGTTCTTTTTCTTATTTACATTCATGTATTTTGAAAAACAAATTATATACCTGATATAAAGCTGTCATGAAGGAGTTGATTGACTTTAAAGTGATTGTCGTGTTTTCATTTGTGATGTCTGAGGCATTGATTATCTTCACTGAAGGAAACAAAGTCAAAACAACATAAAGAAACCCTGATTTGCACCGAATTTGATAAGTGATTTGTCATTACTATATTTGTTGTTCTGAGTGTTGTTTATCTTGCCTGACACAATTGATTAAGAGGTCAAATGTATCATATTTTGTCTTATGATTATCTGTTCATGTGGCAGATTTTTACTTAAACTTTTTAAGATAGATATTAAAACATTAGTTTGATGAGAATGTTTGTGACTGATCTTCTTTTTTCACGTGACCACCAACTTGTTGAGGTTCATTTCTATTTTGTGTTGTTGTTATTGCCTGTTGTATGCATTTTCGTGTTGTTATCATCACATTTAAATTTTATTGTTATTAGTGTAAAAAGATTGTGATAAGATTATCAATTATTGTTATTGCTATTATTTCTATCATTATTATTATATTGTTGGTATATTCTTTTTCATGTAGTAAGTAAAAATAGTATGCGTATTATGTGTATGATGACCAATATCCCAAAGTTGTATTGAAATCTCCAGCGCACTGTCTTCTTTAGCACACTTGTAACTCTAATTATTTGATTAAATTTTTTTCAAAACAGCTTGTTATGCATACAAGCATACACTAAAATTTTCATTGATTTGTGATTTCATTATGTGATGCCCTGGAATAGTTGGAGAATTACTTCATGAAAGCTAAGATACAAAGAAGGTATGGTTGATAATTTTGTCGAAGCATAACGCCATTCTAACAGACTATCGAGGAAAAAGTCATTTGCAGTCGTGATTTATGTTGTATAAGGTTTCAATTACTGCGTAATAGGCAAGTTGTGATTGTAATGTTTGTTGTAAGTTTTAGATATGCTAGATAGTAGATGTGATTAGTAATTAATGATGTATTGTGCAATTAACTTATACATATAGGCAGGTGTGTTGCAGATTCATGTGTACTATATGGTTTATTGCAATACTCAAAGGCAGGCTTATGGTTGTAATTCGTGTTGTACTGTACAGTTTACTTAGTACTATGTAGGATGGCTGTGATTGTAATTCTGTTGTACTGTACGAGTTTACTTAGCACTATATAGGATGGCTGTGATTGTAATTGTGTTGTACTGTATCAGTTTACTTAGCATATATAGGATGGCTGTGATTGTAATTCATGTATACTGTACAGTTTACTTAGCACTATATAGGATGGCTGTGATTGTAATTCGTGTTGTACTGTACGGTTTACTTAGCACTATAAAGGATGGCTGTGATTGTAATTCGTGTGTACTGTACGGTTTACTTGGCACTATATAGGATGGCTGTGATTGTAATTTGTGTTGTACTGTACGGTTTACTTAGCACTATATAGGATGGCTGTGATTGTAATTCGTGGTAACTGTATGGTTTACTTAGCACTGTATAGGATGGCTGTGATTGTAATTCATAGTATACTGTACGGTTTACTTAGCACTTTATAGGATGGCTGTGATTGTAATTCATGTATACTGTACGGTTTACTTAGCACTATGTAGGATGGCTGTGATTGTAATTCATGGTATACTGTACGGTTTACTTAGCACTATTAGGATGGCTGTGATTGTAATTGTGTTTACTGTATGGTTTACTTAGCACTATGTAGGATGGCTGTGATTGTAATTCGTGTATACTTAGGTTTACTTAGCATCTAGTATAGGATGGCTGTGATTGTAATTCATAGGTATACTGTACGGTTTACTTAGCACTATATAGGATGGCTGTGATTGTAATTCATGGTATACTGTACGGTTTACTTAGCACTATGTAGGATGGCTGTGATTGTAATTCATGGTATACTGTACGGTTTACTTAGCACTATGTAGGATGGCTGTGATTGTAATTGTGTGTACTGTACGGTTTACTTAGCACTATGTAGGATGGCTGTGATTGTAATTCATGGTATACTGTACGGTTTACTTAGCACTATATGGGATGGCTGTGATTGTAATTCATGGTATACTGTACTGTTTACGTATTACTGACAAAGGCAGTTATGATGTAATTCGTGTTGTACTGTGCGGTTTACTTGTTACCAAATAGGCATGCTGTGTTTGTAATTTATGGTGTAGAGTTCAGGTCACGGTTGTAATTTATTGGCATAGAGTTCAGTTAAAAAAGTGTTATCTTTAGTTATTACTTCAGAGGCAGGTCATGGTTGTAATTTATGGAATAGAGTTCAGTTACTTCTGCATGGGCGAGTCATCATTGTGAACTGGTGATATGAGGTTGAATTATTCTGATGTTTGCAGAAACTGATCGACCACCTTCGGATAAACTCGCACAGTGCTATCTACCCAAGCGCCATGTCAGCCCCTATCACGCAGCAGGTGATCTCCACCATGAACATCATCATGGGCCGCTGCAGTGCTGAGGAAGGTGTTGTGTTTGTGCATGTGTATGCACACAAGTATGCAGCATGTATGCATGAAGAAACGATAAGTGCATATGCACTCGTTCAGATGGATATACAAGGATATGTATATGATACACAGAATTCTTTATACATACGTACATCCACATATGAACGGGAAACACACAAAAGCGTGCACATGAGCTAGTTTGCACTTGCTCTCTCTCTCTCTCTCTCTCTCTCTCTCTCTCTCTCTCTCTCTCTCTCTCTCTCTCTCTCTCACGCATATACACTCACAAGCACACACACATTCATAATGACATATAGATGCATGTGCGTGCACGCGCCCACACACAGATGCATGCACGCACGCAGGCACGCAAGCACGCACACACACACACACACACACACACACACACACACACACACACACACACACACACACTTGCATTGCACTCCTGCATGCACACAGGCATGCACACATGCATCTGCGCACATACATACATGTACACGTCTGTCTCTCTCTAACTTGCACACACATTTGCAGACACTTATACACACATGCATATGGGCACACATATGCACGCATGCACACTCACGCTCACATACATACACACACACACACAGAGAACAAATTTCGTTTTCACATACCGTTACACAGAAATGGCTTCTTCCGTTTAGTAACCACCTACTCTTACATAAACTGCGATGAAATAGGTTTTTTTCATACACAAATTATTTTCGAACCTGATTCATCAGCATACTTTGGCTTAGACTCATGCTCTCTTGCTGATTTTTTCGATGTTTCTGTGCGTGTCATAAAAAATTTGACACAGCCTGATGTCATTTTGTGCACAGAAGTTAACAAGAGCTCACTGTTTGGTCAGATTTCCCCTCCATTGGTTAGAGTCTGCAAGTGCAATTACTCTCCAGGAATTTCATCTCAGGAATTTCCATGATTTTTGTTGTTGTTAAAGTTGGTCGTATTTGTCCTATCTTTGCCAGTCATGGACACAAAAAAACAAATTGGACGAAATATTTTAAACAGGTCTGTAGTTATATGCTGGCAAAAAAAAAAAGAACGAAAGAAAAGAAAAGTAAAGTATTATCCTAACTAACTACAAATACAAGTAAATTCATTGTGCTTTTATCTTGTCAGTTAATGTGAGCTGAAAGCCCATGTTGAATGGGCAATTTGTGATTCCTGGTTCTTTATTGTGTGACAAAGCACCAGTTGGTTAATATAGTAGGCAAAATGAACAAATATATATATTTTTTAAAACATTTGTTCGTATGACAGATTTCATCTAGATTTATTTGGGCAAAGCAGTCATGCCCACTGATGTTACAACTTTTATTTTGTACATCTGATTTATGATGATCAGGAGATGGTATATCCAAAAGTTTGTTACCCCAGTGTGGTTTTTTTTATTGCAACTTATGTTATTAGAGGCTTTTTCAGGTTTATAAGAGCCTTTTTTTTTATTGAGCCTTTTTCAGGAAAAAAAAAGTATACATTTCACATGACTATTAATTTTTGCTTCCACTAGAAATTAACTTGCGCACAGAATTTAATAATCCTAATTTTTCTATTCATATATTGAAATTTTCAGAGCTAACTAACTGCCATAGAATGCTAATATCTGACATGGTAGGTATACTAGCCAAACGGGGAGCATGATAAAAACTCCCCATTTTTTCTCAATTCTTCAAGAAGTACACATGTGTGAGGTTCGAGGTTTAAATCCCAGTATTATTTTATAACTTCACAGTTTAAATCTATGAGCTAAGTCATGCACCTGTTGCACCAATAACCTCCACCCATATGCCATTACCACCCCTTCCCCCTGAAATACAGGGTTGCAGGCTGAGCTTTCTGCTGAAATAAACAAGACCACACAAGTTTTCGGCTGAAGTGAAAAAAGTCTACTTTTCCATACAATGGAGTTCTTCTAACACCAGATGCACGCATTCTGGTCACCACAGACCCTTACTTACTTCAAACTGCAAGCTGTCTTTGTAAGTTTCAGAAGTGGTAAATACAAAGTACAGTCAACAAAAATTACTTCTGCCTTTTTCTTGAATTAAGTGAACTCTGCTGCATGCAGGTCAGAAATATTAATGTCAGTTTCATTCCTTGTGGATTGCATGGTGAAAAGGTGTTAAGGTGTCTCCAAATGCCCAGATTTTAGTTGTCAAAGGTGCAGAAACCCTTCAGCTTTAAGGGCAGGGGGCTCAACCCCTTGACCCTGCCAGGAGGGCTAAGGCAGCCCCCTGAACCCCGGCCTTCCTGCTTTTCATTTTTTCCTGGTTTCATGTGTGGTACATTGTGTTCACTATTTTTGTTACAGTTTTCATAGCTATTTTCTAGCAGCTAATCGATCAGTTGCACCTTTTTATGTTGTTTTGTTCTGATCAAAGGGGAGTGGAGGGGGCTGGCTGGGTGGAGGGTGAAGCGGGGGTTGGCATTGCTCGCCTTACATAACAGTGCCCTTCATGGCCTGGAAAAGAAGTGTGTACATACACACCTGCATGCATGCATTTTCTCTCTCTTTCAAAGTTTATCCTTAAATTCTGCAGACATGAAGTGGACCTGCAGTAAATCAGAAATAGAGTTCTTGAGGTTGTGCTACTGCAGTATTGAACCAGCAGTTTTAAAGATATAAGTGAAGCAGTTTCTAATAATAGGGGGGCCAACATGTCCAGTGCAGCATTCAATGTGCCAGTTAAGTGCTGAAGAAACAAGGTCAGCGTGTTTCAGCAGATATCAATAGCTGCCCAGCTGGCACAACTCCACGTCTTCCTCTGACCGCATATTTTCAGACAGAAAGAAACAGTAAATTTCTTAGAAAAGCCAAATGCCTTTGGCAATACAATTTTAGGCTATATTGACTAAGTGTCAGAGAAAGGAATTTTTCTGTACGTTTACATAATGCTTTTTTTTTTAAAGCAATGAAGGCAAGCACGACAGCAAGTACAGGGAAAAAAACCCATGCTAATTTAAAGTTGGTGAGGGCTGTTCCACCAACCAAAATCGATTGAACTATTTCCATATCAAACTACAACTCTTGATAAAGTGATTGTGAAGACTGATGATGCAGGAAAAGGAAAAGAGCTGTCAGCATAGTGGCTGCAATAATGTCAAGTAGGAAAAGCTATAAGATTGCTGGATCACAGTCACGCCACTGTCGTGCAACTACCAGCAGTGCCTACAGGCGAAAAGGATGTTGGATCGTTTTCAGTCTGGTCATTGCAGAATGTTAACTGAACATCTAGACCTCTAAATTCAGCAGCTTCATCTGTTAAACCAATCCGGCCCGCAGCTGTCACAGCCAGAGAAGTGATTGGAAGGCAGGGGCATGTGTCGGAGAACAGTGCAACCACATTCGTAAACTCCTGCACTGGCTGCCAGATGTCCTCAAGGTGGTCATGTTGTCACCAGATGACACTGCCAGCACTGACTGCAGTGGACATAGCAACACCAGGGCCAGAGGAAACGCTAGAGGAGAACTGTCATTTTCTCTGATAGGAGTTGATTCACACTCTTGCATGCTAACAGAATACTTAGAGTGTGGCAATGGCAAGGGGAGTGGTCAGGCTGCTTACTAATCAACAGAAAGGGAATGTGGGAGCGTCATTGTGCGGGTAGCTTCCATCATATATACTCATCCACATATCTTCAGTGATGCTGTAAATATAGTTGGGGAATGGATATGGCTGGACAGACTTTGTGACAGCACACTGGCTTACAAACTCGTTTGTAAGAAGATTCATGTCACAAGCAGTATGTGTGATTAAATGTTGAAGTGTGGTCCCAGTGGAAAAAAAAATCATTGACTTTTAATGAACAGTCTAGAACACATACAAGCATATGCTGTGATCATCCACTATGTGAAGCTTGAAGGAGCCACCACTCTGACTTAAACAGTACAAAACAAAGGAAAATCTAGATCAACTATCCAAGAATATAATTCTTTTCGTTAGCTCTACACTGTTTACCTTGCTCTCTTAGTATTTATATGTTTTGTTATTCGAGCTGTCACTTTGTTATATTTTGTATAACACTGAATATCAACAATAGTTGAAAAAAAGACATTTCAACCAGTTTTCGTTTCAATTAATGTTGCTTGTAAGTGCACATAATTATTAGTTATATGGTAGCCATTTCCTTTGCTGATTTTTTTTCTTCTTGTAGGTCAACGTCGCATCAGGCAGCTGAAGTGGAACACTCACTACTTCCGTAAGGGTCTGCATGAAAGAGGGATTCATCATCTATGGCAATAAGGACTCTCCTGTGGTGCCTCTGCTTGTGTACATGCCCTCCAAACTAGCGTAAGTTTGAAGAGGGAATGGGAGAAATGAGTGGGCTTGCTGTTGTAAAGTAATATTTGGCATTATATACTGCACCAGTCAAGTGTTGTGCAAGCTAAGGTCTATTTGCCTCCTCTGTTTGGCCAAAATCATACAGCTAACCAAGACTAAGGTAAATTACACAGCTATCCAAGACTAAGGTAAATTACACAGCTATCCAAGACTAAGGTAAATTACACAGCTATCCAAGACTAAGGTAAAATTACACAGCTATCCAAGACTAAGGTAAATTACACAGCTAACCAAGACTAAGGTAAATTACACAGCTATCCAAGACTAAGGTAAATTACACAGCTAACAAGACTAAGCTAACCAAGACTAAGGTAAATTACACAGCTATCCAAGACTAAGGTAAATTACACAGCTAACCAAGACTAAGGTAAAACACAGCTATCCAAGACTAAGGTAAATCATACAGCTAACACCAGCTAACCAAGACTAAGGTAAATTACACAGCTATCCAAGACTAAGGTAAATTACACAGCTAACCAAGACTAAGGTAAATTACACAGCTAACCAAGACTAAGGTAAATTACACAGCTATCCAAGACTAAGGTAAATCATACAGCTAACCAAGACTAAGGTAAATCATACAGCTAACCAAGACTAAGGTAAATCATACAGCTAACCAAGACTAAGGTCTCTGTTGCCACCTTTCTGGTCCATCACAACTGACCTTTCCATCCCCTCCTTTCATGGAGGGAGGACCATGCAGATCATGAGTCCCCTCGGTGATCACCGTGTCAGTTCTCTTCTCATGAAAATGGCCAAGTTGAGAGATTCAGTTGTGAATCAATGCATCATGCTGATTCACTCCCTGAGTCATTCAGTAGAACAAAATGGGGTTCAGCAAAAACCAAACAAACGAACACATGTCTCAATCCAGAAACCCCATACACAAAAGGATGGAGGAAAGGGAGAGAGAATGGAGGTTGACGTACCTCTTTGTTCTCAGACAACACAGAGTTGGGAATATATTGGGAATACGCAGACTTGGAGTGTGTTGGTAATGGGTCATGCATGATCCCACACAGGATGATGGCAACGTCAATGCTGTCACAGAAATGACCGTTTTCCTCCAAACACTCAGCACGGCGAAGGATGAGGCCGAAGCCATGTACTCTTCACCAGTCACGCTCCTTGGTAACCCTCAAGCAACCATGTGGCTGTGCCTGATGATGTCTGATGCTTTTACCGGGCACAATGCCCAGTCCTCAGCCAGGTGATCAGGAAGGCCAAGTGAAACTGCTGACTCTTATCCTCATGACCTTCTGGTGTCCTGCCAAGTCTGGGTTTTGGGGATGTCCAGTCTCTTTTCAATGTTCTGCCTCTGGAGTGACCTGTCTGCCTGACCTTCTACATCAGCCCTGACCAGGGATCATTCTTTTCAGTTTTCAAGTCCTCCATATTCATGCATGGCTCCTACCCAGCCCCCAGAGCCATCATCGGTCATTCATCTTTGTAGATCCCTTTTGGTTCAGGCGTTTGAGTTTCTGAAAGAGGCAAACATTACTTGATAAAAGATTTTGCAGAAAAAAAAAAGTAATGAAATTCTGGGTTTTTTTAAAAAGATTATTTGAAAGAGTTGTCTGGGTATGTGGTTTGTGTGTATGAGCATATGTGCGAGTGCGTGTGTTTGTTTGATTTTATCTATTCTGAGAGTTGACTTCAGTGAGTTGACAATCCTGATATGGCCCTTTGTCAGGGCTATAAGCAACATGAATTTAATCGGTCTGCATGGTCTTCACCTGAGATGACACTTGGCAGATCTCAAGACAGTAGCCTCTGCCTCTCGTAGATCATGCACTGAATCCCTATTTATTTATTGCTGGAAAATGTGGCTAGTTCGGTGTAAGGAAGGCATTGTACCCCAGCCAGTCTCGAGCGAGTCCAGCTTGCCATCTTTCTCTCTCACCTTTACTTCTCTCAGAACCTCTCTTCCCATTTGGTTGGAGGCTGTTATTTGGTTATCTGCTCAAATGGACAGAAGATCCTTCTTTCTGAGACTCCTTTCTTTTCAGAGAAGTCTTAAGCAGTGCTTCTCTCCCAGAGGCCTGTAACCCAGGCTGGATCAAGCTTGGGTGTTTTTTTTATTAGTGTGTATTTCTCTTTGATGCCTTTTGACAAACTTGCCCAGCATTCCATTTTCCGCCAACTTCCTGCATCTGGTAGCAGGGTTCGTACGTCCCTTGAAGACCCTTGAAAACCCTTTAAATTTCAACTGGGTCAAAAAGGCCCTTGAAAACCCTTGAAAACTGCAGATATCCCTACCATCCCTTGAAATCCCCTTAAAAATCGTTTTCGGACCTAAACTGACCATAACATTTGAAGACGAATCGGAGAACAAACACAACGAGACTTCGGACATCGATTTTTGCCTCTCGAATCGTTTTGCTTTCAAGCAAAGGGAAGCAATTCAATAGTCGGTTTGCGCATGCGCAGTTCGACTTCCGACAAAGAGGGCCATGCTCCCTCATCTTTCAGTGAAGTCCAGTACTGTTGCGTCCATCATCTTGCCCAAGGGAAATTGTGCATTTAATCCGTTGTGGTTACAGAAGGAATAATATCGAAGCTGGATCACTGAATGCAGAGACAACAAACATGCGTTTTTCTGTAAAGTATGCAAAAAGACCATTGTTCGGGCAATGGGCGAATCGGTGGTTGCAAGTCACGGAAAGGGGAAAAAATACGTGGAATTGGAAAAAGCGAGTAGGCTGGTCGTTAGTCCACGGACTTCGTTCGGCAATCATCAAATTCATCAACATCAGGTCAGACCCTTTCCTCAGTAAGAATCGTCAGCCAACCCACAATAACAGCAAGTGGGACAGATGTGTTGAAAGCTGAAGTGTTGTGGACGATTCATGCCATCAACAATCATCACAGTTTCCGATCTGCTGAAGACAACGCAAAACTGTTTGCAGTAATGTTTCCAGATTCCTCGATTGCGACGAACTGTCGGTGTGGGGAAACCAAAAGTAGATATCTTGCAACTTTTGGCATTGCTCCTTTTTTTCTGTCAGAACTGAAAAAAGAGTGAAATCACAGACTGAATATGTCATGCTTTTTGACGAATCATTGAATAAGGACTTGAAACAGAAGCAGCTGGACATCCATGTCAGATACTGGTCCGGGAAGCAGATTGAAAGTTTTCTTTTTCTGATTTCTTAATTTCTGTATAAAGACTTCATTTATTATTTTTTGTATACTGTATTGAGCTTGGAAAAGACTACAGAAGTGTAATCACCTTATCATCATGGCTGGATTACATGTGTAAGGTAATTATTCACTTCTTTTTTTTTTCATTTGTACGGCCATATTTGCCCCTTAAAATGAAAATATCCCCTTTAGAAACCCTTGAAAAACCCTTGAATTTTTTTCCTGTGAGGAAGTGGGAACCCTGGGTAGGTGCGGTAGTGAAATTCACAGCCTTACAGGCCTTTGCCCAGGATTTCCTCATCTACATAAATCTCTTTTTGTCCTTCCACAGCCTCCCTGTGCCCTAGCAAAGAACCAGTCTCTGGATTTTCCTTCCTTCTGTTGCTTGTTTTTTTTTATATCCAACCTCTCTCTTACATTCTAGGGTGTGACATGTCTCTCTGCTCCTCTCCATGTCTCAAATACTGTTAGGAAAGATCTAAACACTGCATATCCTCCCAGTGCCACCTTCATACCTCTCTCAATGAGAGCTGTCATCTAGTCATTGCTGCGGGCATCAACTCCGAGCAGATCTCCTATACCTTCCAAGAAGCCTTGAATAGTGGAAACAAGCGCATAGAGACACTTCAGTCCTCAATCCTGTGGCTCACTTGACGGCCTTCTAGCACTTGGTGCCACTTAAAACACATTTTGGAGGCAGCTTCCTGGTGCTCTGAAAACCCTTTCATAAGCCGCAACCTCTGGATTTCCATATTACCTGAACTGATGACACCAAGGGTATTTCCTCCATCATGGCTAACTCTATTTCTGGATATTTGTAGCCTTTGTGGACACCAGATCTTACCTTTCTCCTCATAATTTACATTCTGCACAGAATTTGACATGGTACAGTCAGTAAATGATGCTAAAATTTTGGATTTTTTTTTTTTTTTACTAGACTCCTAGTTTGGCTAAATATGTTTACCACTTAAACCTAAATTTTGGACTGTCCTTCCCTACTACTGTGTTATGCAGGGAGAGGATCCCTTTTTTGCGATAGGCTGTCACATGAGGGAAAGGAAACAACCATTGGTATGGATCAGAAGTAAGGAAACAATCACAGGCTGTCACATGAGGGAAAGGAAACAACCATTGGTATGGACCAGGAGTAGGGAAACAATCACAGGCTGTCACATGAGGGAAAGGAAACAACCATTGGTGTGGACCAGGAGTAGGGAAACAATCACAGGCTGTCACATGAGGGAAAGGAAACAACCATTGGTGTGGACCAGGAGTAGGGAAACAATCACAGGCTGTCACATGAGGGAAAGGAAACAACCATTGGTATGGACCAGGAGTAGGGAAACAATCACAGGCTGTCACATGAGGGAAAGGAAACAACCATTGGTGTGGACCAGGAGTAGGGAAACAATCGCAGGCTGTCACATGAGGGAAAGGAAACAACCATTGGTGTTGATTAGGAGTAGGGAAACAATCACAGGCTGTCACATGAGGGAAAGGAAACAACCATTGGTGTGGATCAGGAGTAGGGAAACAATCACAGGCTGTCACATGAGGGAAAGGAAACAACCATTGGTGTTGATTAGGAGTAGGGAAACAATCACAGGCTGTCACATGAGGGAAAGGAAACAACCATTGGTATGGACCAGGAGTAGGGAAACAATCACAGGCTGTCACATGAGGGAAAGGAAACAACCATTGGTATGGACCAGGAGTAGGGAAACAATCACAGGCTGTCACATGAGGGAAAGGAAACAACCATTGGAATGGACCAGTCCTTAGTCTTGGTGAGCTATGAAGTTTTAAACCAACAAAGCAGGCAAACTGGTTGTAGTTTGCACAAAGTTTTACTTGGTAAGTGTATTTAGCCAAACAGGGAGACTAGTTAAATAAAAACTCCTTATGTTATTGCAAATATCTGGTTCATGTGACAGTTGGATTGGGAGGAAGTTACCAGTGTGCATGCTTACTAATCTTTTTTGTGTGTGTATGTCTTCCTTTGTTTCTCTACTGCAGCCCTGATGTGGCCCTTTGCGGTCGGCTGGGCTATAAGCAACATTATCTTGTTTCTCTACTGATGTTTTCACAAACTGTTAAAAAATGCAGATGGAAACATTTGATAGTGATGAAGGTGTCATATCCAAACTGCATTATGATACAGGTCAGCATTCCAGGGAGAAGGCTGTCATGATTTGTGTTCTTCCAAGTCATTTGCATTAGTATGAATTAAATGAGTTGTATTTTGTTAACAGGAGTGTTTTCTGTCACTTTTTTTTTTATATTTGATCAAAACTTTTTCATTTGTTGTTGTTGTTTCCTTTTTTACAGTTTCAATTAAATATATTCATTTTCCAACTCAAGCAAGTACGAATATCTGAACAAGATGCAAGTAACGCTTCTTTGATATACCGCATGAAACAGACAAATGGATTTTCAACAGATATGCCTTCTTTAGTTTCACAGTTAATACATTGAAAAAACTAAATTCATGAAATAAATACACACACAAACACTCAGATCAGATAGCAATGAATGCAAGAATACTCATGGGAATCTCCATGGAGTATAGTTGTTTGTTTCTTTGTAGCTCTGTCATTTTTTTACATCTGAAAAAGACATTTTTGTCCAATATTCCTGTCATTGTTTTGCATTGTATGTTACACAAATATTACATTGCGCCTGGGAGTTTTTCATTTGTATTTTTGCTTGTTCTCAGTTCTTTTTTCTTTATCAGTCTCTTCATAGTCAGAAAGGTGTGTGTGTCTTTGTGTGTGTTTGCATTTGTATGTGTGTATGCATGATATTAATTATGATCATAAATCTCCTGCTTAGACTTGTGATGTGGTGTTTCAGGATCTTCAGCCGAGAGTGTCTGAAGCGAGGTCTTGGGACAGTGGTGGTGGGGTTCCCTGCAACTCCCATCATTGAGGCCCGCACCCGCTTCTGCTTGTCTGCTGCCCACAACAAAGAAATGCTGGACAAGGTGCGTGGTTGTGAGAAGTGGGAGGGTAGACACACATTGGCCAGATGAGTGTGGGTTAACAGCATAGTTAGCTTCACCCAGTGCTGAACCAGGGGTTTAATTTCAATGTTGGTTGTATAACAGCCTAGAAGACTCTTCAGAGCTGCTGCCACACAGTGTAAGAATCCTGTCCTGAAAAGGGGACAAACAACAAAGACAAGCAACCACATTGTTTACTCAATTCATCACTTGGTGGCTACACCATTGATAGCTTTACAGCAACTAAAGCTAGACCGTGCTGAGGGTGACAAGATTTCCTAGTCATTTGTCTCCCTCGGTGCACAAAAATGTAGGAAACATTCATGAAAAATGTGATGATGATGCAAGCATATCGTTACAAAAGAAATGCAGTATGGACAAACAGACAATGCAGAATGGATAGCAAGTACCGTGTCCATGCAGCATGTACAGTTTTACTACCAGATTACAACAACAAGCTGGCATGTATTATATGTGTATTAGTACTCAGTGTGTGTAGAGTGTTAAATTTTTGTTTGTTTTTCATTTTAAACAGTCTGAGTACAGTTAAAATGAGGTAGGCAAAATCATTATTGGTGACCCTCAGTATTTTGCCGAGTACAGTTAAAATGAGGTGGGCAAAATCATTATTGGTGACCCTCAGTATTTTGCTGAGTACAGTTAAAATGAGGAAGGCAAAATCATTATTGGTGACCCTCAGTATTTTACAAGCAGTTTAGCCAGCAAAACCGTCATTTTTTTTTAATTAATTTTTTTTATTTTTTACTTTTGATGTTTTCTGTAAAATTCACTTTTTTGGAAGCAGTACAAGGTTGGGATGAAATTAGGCAAAATCATCATATATGGCTTTAGACTTGTATAGTGTCAGTATTTTCCAAGCAGTACTGTACAAAGCAAACCATCAAAAGTGATTTGTGATTCATATTGTGGTGGTAACGTGTACATGCCGGACAAAGGTGGATGGAGGTAGGCATCTCCATTCAAGCAGGCATCAGTCATCAATTGTGACTTCAACACATTTTCTGGTGAAGGCCACAATGTAAGATGCTGCTCAAGGTTGGGATAAAATGCTATCAGAATCAATGACTTCTGACTCAGTTTTGTGATGGAGGCTGATTGTCTCCATTGCCATATTCTGCATAAATCTGAGATAAAGAATTGGCTGACATCACTGAATATGACTCAGAATTGTGTGTGATGGTGGTTAGGATTGTTTAGATGTTGATATAAGCTGAGATGGGGATAGTCCAGCGTAGAGAGATTGGGGTTGCCAGGGAGTGGAGAATAGGTGGTGTCTTTTCTCCTGTCAGCAGCATTGATGTTCAGTCATGATGGTCGTTGATTATATTAACTCTTCTGTGGACAAGTCTGCAGGTAAAGTTGCAGGAGAACTGGACTAGAGGGGGGCATGCAGGTAGTTAAGGAAAAGAGAGAGATGGCATGATACATGGGAACTGTTCCTTTTCTCACAGAGTTATGAGTCGGGTTTGCATTCATCCAAGAATTTTCTGGCCTATGCTGCACATAAGAAAGCAGTTTTTGCTTGTGCATACGTTTGAAAATGTGTATAGATCTGGTGCAATTGAAAATTTGTGGGAGAAAGAAAACAAACATATGTCAGTTCATCTGTTGAGGGATATATGTGTCATTGTCAGTGTCATTAATGTTTTAATGTTGGTTTTCTTATTCTGAACTGTTATATTATACTAGGAATGGTCTTCTTATATCTTTGGGTGATCTGAAACTTCCTTATCTGAGTGTGGTGAACACAGTGAAAGATGAGCATTTATGACTGAAATATGTGCACCCTGTGTGCCAGGCTCTAGAGATTGTGGATGAAGTTGGGGAGATGCTGAAGATCAAGTACTCGGTTCAACCTCCGCCGCAGTGGACCAAGGAGCCATTGGTGGCTGTTGAGGTAATGCCATGTTAATGATGAAGACAGAAGGAAAGACAAGGTGTTGTCAGCTTTGTGTCTGTGTTGTCTGACAGCTGCTCGAGGTAGAATGTTCCTTTTTCTTCAACTGTAGTATGTGACTAAGGAAGATAATATCAGACATGGACATGACTGGTATGTACTGTGACTAAGGAAGATAATATCAGACATGGACATGACTGGGATGTACTGTGACTAAGGAAGATAATATCAGACATGGACATGACTGGTATGTACTGTGACTAAGGAAGATAATATCAGACATGGACATGACTGGGATGTACTGTGACTAAGGAAGATGATATCAGACATGGACATGACTGGGATGTACTGTGTATTTAAAGGAAGATGATATCAGACATGGACATGACTGGGATGTACTGTGACTAAGGAAGATAATATCAGACATGGACAATGGACTAGGGATGTACATGTGACTAAGGAAGATGATATCAGATGGACATGACTGGGATGCACTGTGTATTTGAAGGAAGATGACATCAGACATGGACATGACTGGGATGTACTGTGTATTTAAAGGAAGATGACATCAGACATGGACATGACTGGGATGTACTGTGTAGATGACATCAGACATGGACATGACTGGGATGCACTGTGTATTTAAAGGAAGATAATATCAGACATGGACATGACTGGGATGTACTGTGTATTTAAAGGAAGATGACATCAGACATGGACATGACTGGGATGCACTGTGTATTTAAAGGAAGATAATATCAGACATGGACATGACTGGGATGTACTGTGTATTTAAAGGAAGATGACATCAGACATGGACATGACTGGGATGCACTGTGTATTTAAAGAAGAGTTAAACCTGGAAGCAGCATGTTCTGCTTCTTTGGTTTCGATCCCACTGACAAAATTGATCTAAGTGGAGCTGCAGGGCAAAAAGTGAAGACACGTTTTTCTCAGACTTGCGTGTCCAGACAAATGCCTTATTCCTATTTCCTAAGTGAAACAAAATACCTTCTGCAAAAGAATTTAAATTACCCTACATGGACACAAGGTCTTGTAGTCAGTCAGGATTATGGTGAACGAGTACCAGGCCCATGTAGCGTGGTAGTGTGTGTGTAGTGCAGACTCGGCTCTCATGATGGTCACGTGTTTGTGCATAAACAGATTTGGATTTCATACTCAAGATCACAGGGGTCAGTATCATTCTTTAAAAACAAAACAAAGCACAATAAGAACAAAGAAAACAAAGAAAAAAGATATGATCAGATTCATCCTGACAAGAAAAGTCAGATATTGACCTGTATTTTTCAATTAATCTTGTTTCTTTGTCTCTTGTCAGTGTTCTTGTTTCTTTGTCTCTTGTCAGTGTTCTTGTTTCTTGTCCTGTCAGTGTTCTTGTTTTTTGTCTCTTGTCAGTGTTCTTGTTTCTTTGTCTCTTGTCAGTGTTCTTGTTTCTTTGTCTCTTGTCAGTGTTCTCTCTTTTCTGTCTCTCTGTCTACCCTCAGGAACCTGCACAACATTCCAACCTTCCACACCCCCGACACATATGCACACACCCTCTCTCCCTTCCTCTCTTTCTTAGTCATGCATATGCACACACACACACATGCACATATGTGTGCATGCATGTGCATCTTCATATTCATAATACTGTGGTTATTTTTTAGCCTGCAGAGTAAACATGCATTATGGGATGGTGTGAATTCATTGATTGGGGAAAATAATTCAGCAACATCCTTTTGATGTATGAGGATTGAAAGGTACTGTAGTCAAACGTGAGAAGAAGTAGCTGACAGCAGGAATGTCTATAAGTTAGTATCAGAACACTGTTACTGAACACAGTCACTATTTCAGTATTTCTTTTTATTCCTAATCTAATGAGTACTTTTGCATATAATATTATTGGATTGTTTTTGAATGTGTAAGAGAAAGGGTGTTTTAGAGAACGGGACTGAGAGCACTAATTGTTCCCGTGAACATTACATTTTTAAGATTGTGTATCTTTCATTAATAAATCCAGTCTTTTTTTTTAAATTTATCATGCAAAAGTTGTCCAAGATCATTCTGAAATGTGTGAGCGAAAAAAGGTCTCAAACTCTGTTCAAGTAAAATGTTAAAATACAAATTACACGCAAATGGTGTATGATTCTATGAGTCTACAGATATTATAGTGGGAATGAAATGAAGCAGTTGATGATGTTTAAGTATCAAGACATCTTTAGAAGAAAAAAAAATTGTGTGTCTGGGGAGCGAGGGATGAGAGGGGATGGGAAAGGGGTGGTGGCTCTCGTAATTGATTGTTTTAATCTGTTGAAGGTAGATGTTACTGATTTTCACTCAAGGTTACCAGGCTTTGTTGTCTGTAAAGAAATGTTAGGTGTAAATAGGTCTGGGTTTGACAGTTGTTCGATTGAATCTCATTGTTTGATGACAGTTTTGTTCAAGCATGTTAGATTTAGTCATTACTTGGTTTCAAAACTGTTTAGTTCAACTATGATTTAGTCAGCTGGTTTGACAAATGTTTACTTCATGTAAGTTAAACTGAGCTTGCTGTTTGTAAGGTAAGTTAAGTTGATTGAGTCTGAGTTTGACATTTGTTTGTTCAATATGTTTTGAGACGATTGTTGGTAACTGTTCCTTCAGTCATTTTGTTACTCATTAACTGTTTGCTCATGGTGGTTTGAGTCGAATGTTATACTTCATTAAGTTACCATGTCAATGGTTTCTTTAAACTGTTGACTTTTAATGTTTGATCTATTTTCTGCACGTTTCAGTGACATGGACAGAGTCATGGTGAGGAAATGCTGCCAGTCAGATGGTCTCTTACACGATTTTCCTCATTTTTTGACTCTAGAATGGTATCAACGGTCCAATCAAGTATCCATGCTTTCATCATCTTTTCGGCCTGAGGGTATCATTACTTTGGCATTCAGAATTGTAATCAGACTAACAATAATGATTCTGGCTAAGATTATTTGAAAATATCCGAAATCGACAGCTTTCCATCATCTTTTCGGCTGAGGGTATCACTTACTTTGGCATTCAGTACTTGTAACTCAGACTAACAAATAATGATTCTGGCTGATATATTTGAAATATGATAAAACAGCATTTTCTTTGGGCTCTTTTTCCCTTTGGTCAATTTTAAAGTTGTCAATTGTCTTTTCTTTTAACATGTATTTGCATGTGTGTTTTTCTTTAGTTATTTTTGCAATAAGTTGTGTTCATTTGATATTCATCTTTATTTGATCTGATTTTATCTTATAATCTTGCATTTCGATTTCAAGCCACCCACCGCATAAGAAATGTTGAAAACTTTCAGTGTGGTACAATCCATTCATTCTTGACACTACAGCTGAAGTGACTTAAGTGCTTGGAACAGACAAAACTTTTTTTGTTTAAACATGTCTGTTTTCAGCATTTCTTCAAATTCTTGCTTTCATCCATTTCAGCTTTGGCCCCCCCCCCCCCCCACACACACACACACACACACCGTTACTCCTCCTCTCCCCACATTGCCAAAATTCATGTAGACAGTCCTGAAAAGCAAAATGCAAGTCACATCAGAAACATTCATATATGGGTGAATGTTAGATTTTTGCAGCAGAAACATCCATGTCATCTGAATGGTGGAATTTCACACAGACTGTGAGCTTCGTCCTTTGTGTGTCAGTTGATGATTGAAAGGTGATGCTTTGGGAAACATGAGGATGGCCGTTTCATTTTCCAAACCCTTTGTAAAGAGATTAGATTGCTCACACAAAAAAGTTATGCAAATTATTTACCTCACTTAATTTACACGTTGGGTTAAGTCTTTGGGTCCCTGGATGTTGAACTTAACCCATTTCCATTGTTTCTTTTGTTTCTTTGTTTTTTCTTTTAATTTCTGTATAAACTAGTATTGTGGAGACTGTTTTCCCTTTGCCTTTCATAAAAGACTTGCATTTGTGATGTATTTGCAGGATTTTCCTTTTTCTTTCAAGAGTTATCATGCTTGTTCATTGAGAGAAGAAAATTGAATTGAACTTTTTTATTTTCTGGTTATGGGCTTTCTCCTTACAATGTTTGCCTGACATTATGGCTGTTTCTTCACTGAATTTTATTTTCATAATGTTTGTAACAGAGTGATTACTTTAGACTGGTCAGTGCGGTCTGTGACTTGATGAAGCCGGTATGACTAGCTGGCAGTGTGGTATGTGACTTGATGAAGCCGGTATGACTAGCTGGCAGTGTGGTATGTGACTTGATAAAGCCGGTATGACTAGCTGACAGTGTGGTCTGTGACTTTAAGCCGGTATGACGAGCTGACAGTGTGGTCTGTGACTTGATGAAGCCTTATGATGGTCAGAAATTACATGTTGGGCATGGAAAATTCAGAAAAGTGTTTTCCAATTTATGATTAAGGCATACATCAATAAAGTTTTATTGCTATGGAGTGTTAAAAAGTTCTCTTACAGTGTTTAGTGTAACTGACTCAGGGGTTCTTCTTTGCCAAACTGAGAGGGGGGGGGGGGGGGGAGTGAAAGCAACTGAAGTTACTGTAGTTTACTGGTGATCTTAAATAATCAGTAAAGGTTTGTGATGTGATACCCTGATAAACGTTGTCTGAAAACGAAACAGTATTGTTTTTATAGTTTCCTCCCCACGGCCCCCCACCCACCACCCCCTGCCTGCCCTTCCCCTCACACGCCTTTCCTTTTTAACTTTGTTTCATGTCATTTTTCATACTCTCAGTTATCATTCATTTGCAGAAAAACAAAGTTGCAAAGATCAAAAGTAGATGTGATGATATTTGCCCTTGTTCTCAGATCATGCAGACTGAATGATGGTGAGTTGGTGTTGAATCAGTACCAGCAGGTTTGATGTAACTGGTCATGACGCACGCTGCATTACAGCTCTGACTGCAGTCTGATAGGTTAATAGGGTAGTGGTTGATGAGTACAGCAGACTGATAGGTTAATAGGGTAGTGGTGATGAGTACAGCAGACTGATAGGTTAATAGGGTAGTGGGTGATGAGTACAGCAGACTGACAGATTCATAGGGTAGTGGGTGATGAGTACAGCAGACTGATAGGTTCATAGGGTAGTGGTTGATGAGTACAGCAGTCTGATAGGTTCATAGGGTAGTGGTTGATGAGTACGGCAGTCTGAGAGTAATGATAGTAGCTGTTGATTCCAGCAGTCTGCTAATGTCATATGGTGATAGTTGTTGATTTCAGCAGTGAACTAGTTTCATATGGTAGTAGTTAATGATTTCAGCAGTCAGATAGTCTAATACGATTGTAATTATTGATCCCACCTGTTTGATAGTTTAATATGATTGTAGTTGCTGATTTACGCAGTCGAATAGTTTCATGTGGTGGTAGTATTGATTCCAACAATGGAAGTAGTTGTTAATTCCAGCAGTTAAATAGTTTAAAATGATAGTAGTTGTCGATTCCAGCACGCTTGTAGTTTAATGTGGTAACAGTTGTCCATTCCATCCGTGTATTAGTTCAGTGTGGTTGTCGTTGATTCCAGCAGACTAATGGATTTATGTAGTAATGACTGTTGATTCCAGTTATAGTTTGATATCATAGTAGTTGTATATTCCGGCTGTCTAGTAGGTTACAATGGCAGTAAGTGTTTATTCTTGCCATCTTGTTATTTACAGTGGGAATAGTCGAGTCCAGCAGTTTGATAGTTTAGTATGGGAGTATTTGTCAATGCCAGCAGCCTAATAGTTTAATATGGAAGTAATTGCTGATTCCAGCAGTGTAATGTGGTAGTAATTGCTGATTCCAGCAGTCTAATATGGCAGTAATTGCTGATTCCAGCAGTCTAATGTGTGCAGTAATAATTGCTGATTCCAGCAGTCTGATGTGGTAGTAGTCGCTGATTCCAGCAGTGCAATGTGGTAGTAATTGCAGATTCTAGCAGTGTAATATGGTAGTAACTGCTGATTCCAGCAGTCAAGTACTCTCATATGGTAGTAGCTGTCAGTGCCAGCAAATAGTCAAGTAGTTATTGCTTGCAGGCTGCAAGAACCATGTGGTAATGAAGAATAGGAAAAAAAAATGTTTTGTGGTAGTATGCTTGAATCAAACAGACAAGAACCCTCACAAGAAAGTGAATATTAATATCCCCTTATCCTTAAAAGATTGGATTCTTACTTCAATAACAAAGGAAAAAATATTGGTATTGATAAATTATCAACATATTCTTGACTTTGTATTTTAAAAAAACAATAACAAATCTGTAGTATTTTTAGTTTTCTGAGCAGACCATTTGGCCGACAGTTGGTAGGACTAAATAATGAGGTCTTGTGTGTGTAAATTGACAGTTGTTGCAAGGATATTTCTTCTGATGAAGAATTGCATACCAAGCAAATGTTCCATAGAACTTTTAGTATGGGCTGCTCTCATTCCAACTTCTTGAGAACCTCATTATTTGCTTGTTTTTCAGCATTATAAAGTGCTTGGATCAAGTGTCTGATTAAAGCAGCGTATCTGAATTTCAAACAGAAATGCTGTCTTGGCCTGGAAGGAAGACATGATATAGATGATGAAATGTCATTTCTTTCAGTGAACATGTTAAGTGTTCACAGCTGCCAGGTGCTGTGCTTCGGGCATAGCATGCTACAGTGTTGTTGACAATGCTATGCTGCAACGCTTTGTGACAAAATGCTACCCCCCCCCCCCCCCCCCCCAAAAAAAAAAAAAAAAAAAATTGAAATTGTATAAAAAAGAAAATGCATAAAAGACAAAGAGTGGCATAGACAAAACCAGGACAATGTATATCTTTTGGAATAGACTTATTTCTATAGACAAACCAGGACAGTGTATATCTTTTGGTATAGACTTATTTCTTAGACAAAACCAGGACAGTGTATATCTTTTGGTATAGACTTATTCTATAGACAAAACCAGACAATGTTATCTTTGGTAAGACTATTTCTATAGAAAAACCAGGACAGTGTATATCTTTTGGTATAGACTTATTTTATAGACAAACCAGGACAGTGTATATCTTTGGTAGATTTATTCTATAGACAATACAGACAGTGTATATCTTTTGGTATGACTAAATTTCTATAGACAAACCGGACAATGTATCCTTTTGGTATGACTATTTCTAAGACAAAACCAGACAATGTATATCTTTGGTATAGACTTATTTCTATAGACAAAACCAGGACAATGTATATCTTTGGTATAGACTTATTTCATAGACAAAACCAGGACAATGTATATCTTTTGGTATAGACTTATTTGTCAAAAAATATAGAGTTCAGTGAAGGAGGATGAAGTAGGAAGAAAAACTGGTAAAGACGATCGTGATTTTGTCACTGTGTTGATTGGTTTCATTGTTAGCCAGATTGTTTTTTGGTGTAGGTCAGCTAAAAAACCATACAATTAGTAGTGAAATATCTGTCTTCTTTGTACACCATGTCATGTGTCAAGCAAAGTGCAATTGAAGTACTATGGAATCTGATTTGTCACATTGCATACAAGTGGTACATTTATGTTTGAAACGCTACACTTAGAATGTCAAACTGCTACACTTTGTGCTGTTGAACCCTTGCAGCTCTGTTAACATTAGCGCCTGAGTTTTAGGGTTTTTTTTTTATACCTTCAGCAGATGACAGGAGATAGACCTGTGCTTCCAGCCACACATTTTCATGTACTCAATTAAATGCACTTTTGATATTGTATATCACAATCATGCATTTTATATTTAGTTTGAAAGCCAAATCAAACAGTGCATCAGGCAAGCTGCATTCTTCTATTGGTTGATGTTTTTTTCTACATCTTTCCCACCCTTCCCTTTTCCCTCCCATTATTCAAACTTTTCACTTTGGAGAAGGGAGGGAAGGGAAAGAACAGAGCTTGGACACTTTTTTCTTGCGATACACAAATGGATGGGGTGAGAAGATGGAGACTGACTTCTCTTGGAATATTTACATATATTTTCTTTTCTTCTAACTTCAAGCAAGTAAATTTTTTGGATTATGTGTACATTCTGATGTGTGTGCTCTTCTTGCAGGAAATTTTTTTTTTTTTACTGTGTTCATTTTGGGTGTGTGTATACAACTATCAGAAAGAATTTCTGGCTCCTATCACAATTGTCATTAGCTTATGTATTCTGTCTTAATTTTAGAGGATTTGCAGAGACATTTGACTTTGTTGATTTGCATGTGAAAAAAAACATATAACAATGTGAAGGGTCGTCTTAATTTATGCTGATTTGGACTTTGTTGATTTGCATGTGGACAAAAAAAAATATATTATGGTGAAGATGGGGGAGTTGCTGTCAAGTTTCAAATGCTTGAATTTCTGTGTGTGTGTTGTGTGTGTGTTGTGTGTGTGGTGATAAGTTTTCAGGGAATTAATACAAGTTTATGATTATTTTCTTTGATATCTTTTGACCTTAACATTGGTGTCCTCTTCTGTGTTTGAATGAGAATAATTTTGAGGTAAGTGCTATATTTGTCAAGTTCATATTCATGAATAATTTTGTACACACTCCATGCCTTAATGAAAAAGTGTGTATTTTTGTATCCAAGTATTTTTCAATAAGCTCTGTTGTCAACATCAAGTTGTGCAGCATTCCTTATACAGCACTTCTTAAACTAGACAGGCACATTTATACTACTAGACAGTGAAAGAGTTTGTTTGATCTTCTACATTATCTGTACACTGGATTGTCTTGACTTTCCAGAATGAAAGATAGGAGGAGATTCCCAGTGTAAAAACACATTGACATTGATGGAAAAGGCAGTGGATGAAGCTGACGGATCTGAAAGAGGTGAAGAGGTATAATTGCCCAAGCTGGCTGATAGTACATCACGAAACATTAAGGAGAAAACAATAGTGTCTGTGTTAAATATAGTCTTAGTGTGTGCATGCTGTTAGTATGTATGTGCACATTTATTTACGTTTGAAGGAAAGTCTGACAGCTGGTTTTTCAAAACTTTTGTGATATGTTTCTAATATGGTCATCCTTTTTTGTGGGTATGGTGATTTTCTTAATCGCTGCTAATGAATTTCTATTACTTGTTTTCCCCATTCTGTAATCATAGAGCAGAAAGGAAAGACATGGCGATAAAGCAGAGGACCCACTTGACAGGTCATCTTTGCTCTTCTTGTTTTTGAGATGTTCCCATTTGTTTTGTCTTATTTAGGGTCCTATGTGTTGTTGCTTGATCCTTTTTCTTTTTAGTGTGAAGCAAAAGTCTACTTTTTTTTTATTTTGAGCTCAAATGCAGATTGTTTTTGTTTTCTTGCTTGTTTTTTGTTTTTTTTTTAAATAAAAAATGGGGGGAAGTGCTTCAGCGTACTTGTCTGTCCAGGTGCTTGTTTTTCAGAATATCAGTATGATCATCTCTCATGTGGTGTCTGCAATGACTTTTGGTCATTTACGTCTTTGTGCCTGGCACCAGACCTCTGGTCGGGTGTACATGAACACATATGGCTTGCGCCTGACCCTAGGCTGGGCTTCAGTCTCGTTAAAGATGTAGCATGTTTAATCTGTACTTGTATAGATAATGACTGCAGGGAAATATTCAGATGCTGTTTTCTTTTTTTAAGGCCATATTATTTATAGCTGCAACACTGTATTAGACTGTGACAGAGTCCAGTTTTATTGACATTTTACCACATGTAGTATAATGATACAACCTATCGGATTAACAGCCATAAATAACAAGCCGGGCTTAGAAGGTTACACAGTCAGTTACCATGTTAAGGTTGAAAGGGTTAAAGTGAAATATTAATATCTGAATTCATTTGAAACTTAAAAAGAAAGTGATGTCCCCCAGGCAAAGTCAAATATTTATGTGCAGACTAGATAGGATTATCTCTTTATATTTGAGTTGCCATTCTGTTGTACATTTTTATGTCTTATCTATGAATTGGATTCAAGTCATTTTAAATCACTTGTGTAGGGTCTTTTGCATTCATGATAGTCTGTTTTAATTATAAATTGAAAATCGGTATTTTGAAGTTTTTGCACTCTCTCTCATATGAGATTTATAAATCTGATTCACTATTGATGAAACTTGACATTGGGCTGAGATTTCTTGACTTCCCGTGTCATTGATGTAGGAAAATTTCAGGATATCAGTAGTCATAGGTACAGACATTGTATGAAACATTTCAAGTTATTCCAAATCTTGTGTCTGAATAAGTCATCTTTGATAGAGTGTTACAAACACTCTTGATTTTATTATGTGCATAAAAATCCTCATTTATGATTTAAGAAAACTGTGCATGATTAAATATGTGCATAATCCAAAATTGTTCAGGGTATGGTATTCAGTGATGTTCGTGTTGTTCAATCTGCTGCATCATTCCCCGTACCATATGACCACCACCACCAACCACACCACCACCGGACTCTTCCCTCCCCAGACCAAGCTTTTCAACCTCTTGTCAGTGTGCCATGGATAGTGACTTCCCTAGTTCCTTTGGATTTTTGACTTTCTTAAAAGTCTGTCTGTAGTTACAATTTTTAAAAAAAGGCTGTTAGGCCTAATCATTTTGCATTTATTCATCAGTTGGATTTCTTTGAAGTGATAGTTGTTCAATTACTTTTTTGTATATTTGATAGCATTACTGGTTTGTTTTTCTTTTAACCAGACATCTGTTCCATTGAGTAATTGTAGGTAATCTGTTTGCCTTTGAAAGCGAGATATTTTAGTGTGAGTCAGCATGTCATTTTGCAGCTAAGGAACGTGAATCAAAATAATGTAAACCTTGCTATTGTGGAACGTAAAACTTTATGTGAAACTTTTGACACTATGAACAGTTTATGAAATGATCACCATTCGTGGTACACTAATTGATGAAAATCTGTAAATGATACGTGTAAAGCACTTTTGATATTGCTAGAATAAGATGTTATGTTAGCGCCGTTCAGGACAAAGAGGGCAACTTACTGGGGGAAAAAAGACATGAAAAGGTGTATTGAGTATTGCATTGAACTCTACAACAAAGAGAGCAAAGTAGATCAAGTGTGCTAATGGTACAGGATTCATTAACTGAGGATGACTTTCCAATACTCTGAAGAAGCTGTAGCTTCTGTAGAATCGCTGAAATGTGGGAAGGTTGCAGGCATAGACAACATCCCAGCATAACTCTTGAAACATGGCAGAGAAGCAGTGACTGACTGATATCCTAACTGCTAGCGGCAGCACAGTCTGGGACACAGAGTGTGGGAGTGGCCCACACCATAGACTACATCACTAATCATCACTTCTCCAAAAAAGAAAATCTCCAACACTGCCAGATCACACTATCAGTTTGATCATTCATGCCAGCAAAGAAATGCTCAAAATCATTTGAATAGATTACAGCCACAAGCAGATACCATAATTGCTGAATAACATTTGATTCTGTAAAGGCAGAAGTACCTTCAAACAAATCAGCGGAGCATATCCTTTCATAAAACATCACAGCAGAGGGAGTTCATACACTTTAAAAAGGCATTTGACCAAGCCAGGCAGGAGGCGCTGCGAGTCCCAGTGAGGAAATTTAATGTTGGCAAAGGCTAATCAACAGCATCAGCAACAGTGGTGTATAGCAATTAATGCAGTGCTTGTACAGGGTGTTATTGGAGAAGGGTTTCATACTTGAACCTCGTCTGGAGTTTGTCGGGCTGTCTTCTATCTTCCACATTTTCCTAGAATGCAGCTTGACTGATTCATGTGAAGGTCATGTTGGTAGAGTTGACCTTGAAGAAGAATCATCACTTAACTTTGATTATGCAGATGATATCCTGAGCTTTGCAGGCAGTAAACGGGAAGTTGCCTAGCTAGTTCAAAGATTGACTGACTCCTCAACATATGGCATGGCAATCAGTGCCAAGAAGACAGGTTGATGGCCAGCCACAACACCATCATCAATATTGATGTGACTGTCCATGGACAGAAGCCATCAACTGTTCAGTAATTCACATTCCACCGTTATTCATCATGAGGAATTCAAATCAGAAATCATTATTCAAGGGAGGCCAAGACAATATCAGCACTGAGCAGACTAAAACCTGTAGGTAAGGACAATAACATCTCTGTTACACACAAGATCAGGCTTCTGCATACACTGGTATTCCATCAGTCTTGTATGCATACAGTATATGGACCCTCGCTGTGTACCTGGTAAGAAGCATCCAAGCAACAAGATGCTAACGCAAGGTTCTGAACATCAGATATACTGATCATGATAACTTCCATTGCCACCTTGTTTCTACTGCTTGCGTACTTCTTACCAAATACACTGTGCATGTTCTTGATTTTTTTTTTCTGTTAACTCCTGTGGACCCCATGTCCATGTGCATGCTGCCTATGTTTATATGTTAGACACTGAGAAACTCGAACAATCTGTGTTAATTTAGAATCTTGAATCTTGGTGCTCGGACATTGGCTCACAACAGTGGATTTCTTGTCCAGCTTTCAGACTTATCAGCAATCACCATTGATGAGCCTGATCATTGTAAAGTTGTAATGATATCACCTGAATTATGTTTTGAACATATGCATACAAATCCTTTTTTTTTTATCCAGAGTTCTTGTAGATGTTTTGAAAATCTTAATGAGAATTAGTTGGCACATTGGGATAGGTAGAGATATTTAATTTATTTTAAGTGGATTTATGAATCTGAATCTGATTTCTTTTTAAGTGAAGACCTGTGTATCATCTGAATGGCTTCAACATATTTACTTACACTATCATTTTCTTGCATAGTTTTATTCAAAGCAAAGAAATATTCCGGGAGCTAAACTAGATAACTGTATTGTTTAAATGAGTAAGCTTGAAACTTGTGGAAACACCTTTGCTGCCACTACGATTCAGAGACATAGAAACACAAAATCTTTTTTTTTTGTAAGTACAAAAGAGATCTTTGTCTTCAAACTTACCTTCTCTAAGTCTGCTTTTCTTTGTTTGTTTCATTTTTGTTAGCTGTGGAGCAAAGGCTCTGAGGATTCAAGAATTGTAGCACTTGCTTTCCAAAATGAAAATTGTGCCTGATTTTGCTCAAACAAGAAGTGTTCTATTCTTTCACTCATCTTCATTGTTTATAGAACTAATACACTAGAGTTTCAGTGTTGACAAGCAAGGTTCAGAAGTGGGTGGAGGGGGGGGGGGGGGGATGAGGGGAGAATGGTGCAGGAGGGATGTGTGTGGAATACATGGAGACAAAATGTTAATAGGCATTGTAGTAGTCTTTCACTTGGCTTCCATCTGTACACCGAGTTTCAGTGTGAACCAGTAAGGATCAAAGGTGTGGAAGCAGGGAGGGGGGATCTCTGTATCTATGTATTGGTGGCTCTGTACATTGGTATCGCACACAACTGTTGGGAATTCACATCTAAAGTGCCAGCTTGGTCTACATCTGCGCTGAATAGCAGAATAAAATTCTGGTTTCTCACCAAAAAGTAATTTCTTGACCTGAGGTGCTCATACTTTCTCAGAAATGTTGGGAACACAAATCGGAGCGAGACCAGTTCTTTTAGCTAAGATGTATGTAACAAGTGTTCTTTGTTTTTGTTGAACATATGGAATTATTGTATTTATCTATGAACATGTTTAATTACAGTGTTTGTATAAGTATTTGCTTGGTTATTGCAATGTATTAATAAACATGTATGTGGTAGTTGTTTTTAGAGGTCTGCATCTGTATCATTTTTTATTGATCTAGTAAAAATTTATTTCCCTTTATCCACCTAGTTCATGATAAAAGTTTTATATTTCTGCCATGTTTAATCTTTTTTTATGCAGTTTTTGCTGTGAAGTTTTGATTTGTGCTAGTTTGTCATTCAAATCTTTTTTCTTTTCTTTTTTTTTTTTAACGTTTTCTAGCAATAACAGATGTAATGACCTGTTATTTTCAGTGTTATCTTGAACTGAAAACCGATGTGATCTTTGTCTTGATTCTTAAGTGTTGCATGAATTTGAAAGCCTGAAAACTGACATGGTCTTTCAGTATATCTTCTTGTTGTTTCCCTTTCATGTACATTATCTCAAGCTTGAAAAGTTATGGTCACTTGTTTTTATAGGTTAGACAGACAAACAGGATTTTATAACTTTCATACACTGTATGGATATTTGCTTATGTGTTCTTCTCAAATGAAAGAATACAATACCTTTTCTAAGTGTGCAATTCTGAATGGCTGACCTGGTGTTCAGCAGACTGTAGGTGTCGGGAACACAAATGCTAGGTTTTCTCATTTTGCACTTTCCCCATTTAACTGGGGTGCCATTTGTTTCAGAAACGTTATTGAAGTTTGTTGGACTGACCATTTCAGCTGACACTGTATTTTTAAGAGAGATTATTGAAGTTTCTTTGGTTGATCATTCAGCTTAATTTTCCTCTAGTGCTGTTTTCTTTATGGCTATTCAGATGATGTTGTGTCTGCCTTTTCTGAGTCAAAACAAGCAAACCTCAAAACTTCTTGCCAGAAAGCTCTGAATATTCTGCGGGTCGTAGCACACACCGACTGGGGCGCTGATAAGAAAACTTTGCTGCACCTCTACAGAGCCCTGGTCCGTTCCAAACTGGACTACGGTTGTGCTGTCTACGGCTCCGCAAGACCCTCTTACCTCAAACTCTTGGACCCTATCCACCATCAAGGGCTTCGTCTCTGTCTTGGAGCGTTCCGCACCACCCCTGTGTACAGCCTGTACGCAGAGGCAGGTGAACCCTCCTGTCCAACCGCAGGCTGAAAATGTCTCTAAATTATTATATCCGACTGTTCTCAAACGCAGAATCTGCCTATGACTGTGTCTTTGACCCTCAGTTTCAAAACAAATTCGAAACCAACCCTAACTGTATTCCGCCGTTTGGTCTTCGTATGCGGCCTCACGTGCGGAATTCAGGTGTAGACCTAGGAGTTGTGTCGATTTTTCCAAGTTTCCGGATCAACCTCCGTGGACCTTTTTCACACCTGAGATTCGTTTCGATCTTGCAGCTTTTCGTAAAGAGTCTACCAGCTCTCTGGCGTACAAGGCATTGTATGCTGAGCTCTGTTCGAAATTTCCATCATGTCAAAAAGTTTTCACTGACGGTTCCAAGTCTGAGGATGGAGTCGCCTGTGCAGCCTACTGCCCTGGGGCTCCTTCTCAGATACTGTTGGAACATATTCATTCAGATGCTTCTGTTTATTCTGCTGAAGTTACTGCTCTAGTTTTGGCTTTGAAGATAATCTCACATTCCTCAAAGAGGGACTTTCTGGTTCTGTCGGATTCGCTGTCAGCTTTGGAGGCCATAGCTGGCCGCAACCTTCAGCATCCAGAACTTTTACTTTTTTTGAACTTTTTAGCAAGTTGAAGGCGGACGGTTACAACATTACTCTTGCTTGGGTTCCTGGTCATGTTGGCATCGGCGGGAACGAAATGGTTGATCGTTTAGCCAAGAACGCCACAAGAGAGAACTGTCCAACACTTATATCCCCTGCTCAGATGTGAAACCCAAAATTAACGATTATGTGAGAGACCTCTGGCAGGAGGATTGGAACACACAGACGAGTAACAAACTCTTTCAGATCCGTCCAAACCTTAAGGACTTCCTCCCATCTACGTCGGTGTGGTCGTAAAGAGGAAACGGTTCTGTGCCGGCTGCACACGGCCATTCGTATTTTACCCATTCCTACCTTTTAAAGAGTGAAGAAGCTCCGTGGTGCATTCCATGTCATGCGCCACTCACAATGAAACATGTTCTTTTAGAGTGTTGGGACTTGCACGATGTGAGACACAAACATTTTACAGCGGAGTCCATGAAGATCCTGTTCAGGGATGTCCCGCCTGACGTGATCCTTGAGTTTTTGAGAGAGATTAACATTTTTTATCTGATTTAAGATTTTACGGCAGAAAGATTTTTAACAAGTTTCTGGTGCGTTTGTAGACGAGGTCATTTAACGAGATGTGTGAAAGTTGGGTTTTTTTTTTTTTTTTTTTTTTTTTTTTAATGACTGGTGAGTTGATTTTACGTGGTGACAGCCCTGATGTGGCCCTTTGCGGTCGGCTGGGCTATAAGCAACATTATCTTATCTACCTAAGTCAAAACAAGCATTTTTACACTGTAATCTTTTTTTTTTTTATTTCATGTAGATGGTGTTAAGATCTTTCAACAAAAGGCTTGCTTGACATACTGTATGTGTAGATTTTTTTTTAATGTTGATGAGATCAGTAAATCTGTTTGTATGAACCATTGGACCTGGACTTGTGTTTGTGAGTGAGAACACTAGATGGAAGTCCTGTTGGCCAGCTGCAGAAGTTAACTGGCTCATTTTTTGTTTGTTTGTTTTGTTCCTGTCTTCTCTCTTTGCAACAGAACAGTTTCACAATACAAATTTGTTTTAATATATGTGATTAATTTGCCGAGGGGTTTGTTGATAGAAATCACACTGCTTGATCAAGATGTAAATTTGAACACAATTACTTTGTGTGGTGGTGTGGGTACACTGACCAGCATGTAAATTTGAATACAATTGTAACTTTTTTGTTCGTTTTTTTTTTTTTTCTTCTTCTTCTATGGTGTTCGGGTTCCATAAATCCTTTGCTGCTTTTACCTGGCTCCGGGTATATGGCCACACATGCTTGTTCTCATTAAAGTATTGATAATAGCATTCCACATGGAGCAGACGATATCAGGCAGTCTGAGGCAACCCACCCAAGACACACTGCGCTGCTTTGTCATTCTGGTGGTGACAAGCCAAGGTACAGATTAACACACTACACACAGTGGAAAGTAATGCTTCTTTTAAATGAAGACATACTACCAAAGAGACCTGTTAATTTTCAACACACAGGTGTCTTCAGATGTCACCTGTCACAAGTCTTTAAAAAACACACAAAATAATTCTTTCCAGATGCCAGTTGGCTACAAATGATATATTTGTCACTTGTCTCTTCAGCATTGTAAACAGGCTTCATTTTGCTGTCTGTGGTGTTTTGATTAGTATTTTGGCCTGTTTCCAGGACTGCTGCAAGCCGTTGGAATCCTTCATTTTGCTGTCTGCGGTGTTTTGATTAGTATTTTGGCCTGTTTCCAGGACTGCTGCAAGCCGTTGGAATCCTTCATTTTGCTGTCTGCGGTGTTTTGATTAGTATTTTGGCCTGTTTCCAGGACTGCTGCAAGCCGTTGGAATCCTTCATTTTGCTGTCTGCGGTGTTTTGATTAGTATTTTGGCCTGTTTCCAGGACTGCTGCAAGCCGTTGGAATCCTTCATTTTGCTGTCTGCGGTGTTTTGATTAGTATTTTGGCCTGTTTCCAGGACTGCTGCAAGCCGTTGGAATCCTTCATTTTGCTGTCTGCGGTGTTTTGATTAGTATTTTGGCCTGTTTCCAGGACTGCTGCAAGCCGTTGGAATCCTTCATTTTGCTGTCTGCGGTGTTTTGATTAGTATTTTGGCCTGTTTCCAGGACTGCTGCAAGCCGTTGGAATCCTTCATTTTGCTGTCTGCGGTGTTTTGATTAGTATTTTGGCCTGTTTCCAGGACTGCTGCAAGCCGTTGGAATCCTTCATTTTGCTGTCTGCGGTGTTTTGATTAGTATTTTGGCCTGTTTCCAGGACTGCTGCAAGCCGTTGGAATCCTTCATTTTGCTGTCTGCGGTGTTTTGATTAGTATTTTGGCCTGTTTCCAGGACTGCTGCAAGCCGTTGGAATCCTCCAGCTTGGTGGTGGTGGTTGGTAACTGCTCTTATTATCATTAAACAGCACACTCCTTTAAATCCCTACTGATGACAGGAGCTTAGTCACAGAGCCACAAAGTGAAAGTTCCATCCAGAGGGCACTACTTGTACTTCCAGCAAGGGGATCTGCCAACACCAATGACAGTTCATCAGAGGGCACTACTATGTACTTCCAGCAAGGGGATCCTTTGCCAACACAATGACAGTTCCATCAGAGGGCACTACTATGTACTTCAGCAAGGGGATCTGCCAACACAATGACAGTTCCATCCAGAGGGCACTACTATGTACTTCCAGCAAGGGGATCCTGCCAACACCAATGACTTTGGAACAGACTTACTACAGACATAGACCCAGAGAGGGATTGGAAATAAAGGGGATATCACCGGTGACAAGACCTGGGCATGAAGGTCATGGAACTTAATACTTTCTTTTCTTAGGTAGGTCTGTGGGGATAATGATGGAAGTACTCTGGTGTTCCATTCTAGTCTGAGACTGCTGGACAGGGCTGTACTTTCAGATCTGTTGACCCTCAGGAATGGGAGCAATTCTCATTTTTCTGCCATGCTCTTACAGCCATACTGTAAAATTCTGGGCATGGACATCATAAACGACGGTTTCAGGGAAGATGTGGTAAGTGGTTATATTTTGTAGCAAAAAATTATTGTGTACTGTGTTATGTTCTTTCTGGTTGAATTGTCTGCACATTCTGACAATTGTGTTAAACGTCATGATGTCCAGCCAGAAATGGTGTGAAACTGAAGGTAGTGAATCAAACAGGAAGTTTCAAGCCTTTATACAGAACAGTTGATTTCTTACTGTACAGATACATGCCCCTATCATGATCATCGAAGACTGAAGTGAATGAGTTTGGGATCTGTTTGATGCAAACTCATGCAACTGTGCAACAGATTTTAAACTATGAACAAACTTATATTGAGTCAATATGATTGTTTAAAAAAGAAGAAAACTCTTGAACAAAGTCATTGTTGCCTGGAGAGTAAAATCTGCTTTCTTTCTTAAAGTTTCAGTCTATTTCCCAGTTCAGTCTCCCACCCTCTTTCAGATTCAGATTGTCAGTCTTCAGGTCTCCTGTCTTTATCATCTCTGGTTGGTGTTGCCTTTCCATGACTGCATCTAGCCCACCCCCACCCCACAATTCTATTTCCACCTCTCTCGGTCACACGTACAGGTGCCCTTTATTTCATAATATTGTGATTATCTAAGTTCAGGGCAAGCACTCTAGTGAAAAGGTGCACATTAATGAAAAAAAAAAAATTGTGAAAAAAAGCTAGAGAAGTGATCTCTGAAATGACAAGGAGTGAAATTGGTTATCATGAAATCTGAAAAGGAGCTGGTGAATAACCCCAGTCTGTACGATTATTTCACTTAGTATGCAAGTTTGTAAGATTGTTTTAAATGGTTTATGAGAAGATGACTTAACATGATTTTTTGTCCAATATTGACATTTTTGTCAAACAAAATGTTTAATCTATTTCATATAATAAATAGTTTTGGAGAAAGCGATTTTTTTTTTTCCTTTCTTTCTTATCTTATTCTGCTTTTGTCAAAATCCCTAAGTCCTCCAGTAAGTCATGTTGCTTTGTGTGGTCATTTTGATCATTTTACCCTTGGATTTTTGCATGTAAGCGAACATAAGGCCATTTTTGTCTGTTTAAAAAATTATTGGTCAATGATTTCAGGTTATTGTCAAACCATTTCTAGTCTAATTGCTCTCTCTCTCTCTCTCTCTTCTCTCTCTCTCTCTCTTATATAAAAGAATTTAATGAGTACATGCATAGCGGCCTTTAACTGTTTGGTCCTTTTTATGTTGTTTTATGCTGCTCGTTTTCCATGTCTATGTATCATGAAAAGAAATAAAAGAGAAATTTTAAGATGTATTAATATAGCATTATGTTTTGTGCAGAGAGAATAACAAAGTGCATGCGACATTTACACTCGCAGTAAGTTAAAAAGAACAGTTGCAGGCACATGCATAAACCAAGGGGGGGAAAATGAAAAAGGTGGAGATGGTGAAAATCGGATAAGACCAAGGTTTTGAGGCTTGTTGTAAAAAGAGTCGGCATGGGTTTCTACCAAAGGAGAAGCTTGTAGAAGGTGCGTGGGCCCAGGAGATGGAGAAAGAGTGAGGGTTGACAGTTGATTGTTCACATCTGTGAGTTCAGGAAAGTGAATCAGATTTGGAACCTAGAAAACAGTATGTCCCATCTGAGGAGACCCAGCACTGCTGCAGAGTTGCTGGTGGTGTTTAGTAGTGCCTGTTCTGATCCAACATAGGCATGACACCACCTACAAAGTGTCCTGAGGATGACAATAACTGCTTTTGTCGCCCAGCCAGCAGGAGTAAACTCGCACCAGAGGGCAACACCATATCTGTAAAACGACAGTCCCCTTGAATTTATCATTATTCGTGACCCCAGCCGAATCAAACCAGAGGCATAGACATGGAGATGTAGTTGAAACTGAGAACAGGACATAAGGGCCTCCGATTTTGTGACATTTTTAAAAGTGTGATCGATGAGGATGAAAACGATGCCACGGCTTTCTGTTCTGGTTTGAGACATCATGCAAGAGCTGTACTCTACACTTACTTTTGTATCCCGTTGTCATCCAGGTCCACGAGATACAGATGCTTTTCATGTTTTTCAGGAAATTTAAACAACACTCACAGAGATGAGACTCAGATGTGTGGTACCATTCTTCCCAATTGAGCACTTAGCAAACTTGAAAACCTTGTTCAGAGATGTCCCACCCGATGTGATCTTTGAATTTCTGAAAGAGACAAACATTTTTCATCTAAGATTTTTACGGTGGAAAGATTTTTAACAAAATTTCTGTTGTGTTTTTTAGAAGGTGTATTTTATAGGGTTGTGTGAATGAGGGTTTTTATGTTGTTGTTGTTTTTAAAATTAATGGCATAAGTTGACTTCAACACGGTGACAGTCCTGATATGGCACTTTGCGGTTGGCTGGGCTATAAGCAACATCACCTTACCTCTTGGTAGGAGCTAGTCGGGGTAGAAGATCCCACAAATAAATGGCTGGATTGGAATTTAACCCACATCCTCCCAGCCAGGAGTCCATGATGCTAACAACTTTGCCATGGTGGCTGGTAGAGTACTGACTGGTAGAGTTCTGATCTTGTCCTTTATCCTGAGACAGATGGTGGATGGACAGAAGCTAATAAAAGGGGAGTAATGCGTCCAGATTTTTCTTTCTGAGGACAGGTCAAATGGCAGAATTTTTTCACCTGTCCAAGGGAGTGTGATGAGGACACAGGCCAACAAGACGAGAGGGAGTGACAGTTGTCAATGTAAGAGAGAATGAGAGAAATTGACCAGTCCAGATTTTGTTTCGGAGGACAAGTATTTCTGGGAAAAGAAAATGATGCACTGATGTGACAGTAGTAGGACTGACAAATTCAAGTAATACATTTTTGAAAGGGTTAATGTATAGTCGAAGAGAACACCAAGGTTCTTGATTGAATTGGAAAGGGCAATAGGAGAGTGATGAATCAATCATGACAGAAGAGAAGCTTTGTTTCCTATGTACATGGGCTTTGGTTTTTGATGAGAAAGGAGCAGTCGGATGTTTCTTGCAGACGAGAAGACAGATTTTCAGGAGAATCACTTTTCTGAAGTTGGGTTTGGTTTGTGTTGGAATGATGACTGATATTGTGACAGCTGATAATACTGTGCAAATGAGTACAAAGAACTGTTGGAAACATGTAATTGAACACTCTCCTCCCAAAACCCCATGAAAACAAAGTATAAGAAAAAGAAATGCACACACACACACACACACGGCATATAAGTGCCATAACTCTGTATTTGTGTGATGAAAATAAAATGAAGCAATTGATAATCGTAAGCAAAAAGACACCTAAATAGGGTTCAACACAATTCAGTAAAAAAAAATTTGGTCTGTTCATGTCAAAAATACTACTTTGTTATTTAAGATTTCTCCTTTTTTTTTTCATTCTCTTTATTACTCCAAACAAATGTTGAGGGTAAACCAATCTATACTCTTTGTTTTCTGTCATAATAAATCCCCATGTTAACCTGGCGTGGAAGATCAGATACCTGCACTAGTGCAGTGCTGGTCAGGCGATTTGAGCCACACTGCAAAAACATCTTTCATCAAGAAGAAGCAAACTGCCCTGTGTGGCTCTAAACTCGCCATTGGAGCCCACAGTTTACCTAGCTGAGAGCGAGTGTGAACTGGTTGGGGCGCATAAGCAATGCCTTTGATAGGGCTTGAACCCACAACCTCCAGCCACAGCCTGCAGTGCGGAGTGGTGCATCACAAAGCAAAGTGTACACATGTACTTTTATTCTTCTGTCCAAGTCCATAAAGCATCACAGAGGCAGGTGAACACATGTACATTTGTTCATCTGTCCAACTGCATAAAAATCTTCAAACAGACCAACTGAAATTCCATTCCCCTTCAGGACACATGATGCACACAAAGACATGCAATGAGACAGACATGACAACGTCATGGATATACAGAGAAAAATGTGAATGGGCGCAGGCTTCTTGTTTTTTTTTTTTTTTTTTTTCTGTTAATTTTATCAATCTTGTCTTGACTAACACTGGTCCTTAAGAGTCGAAAACAGAATGCTGGTACAGTGAAATGTAGTGGCTGATGGAAAGATGGTGATAAGAAAATGATGTGATAGTGGAGACAGAAGTGGTGATGTGGTAGAGGTAAACAAGATTAAATTCAGAGTGCATGCAGAATACATGTATTTCATTTCACATTACCTGATGACAAAATGGACAACAATCCCAATGATAAAACTAAATAGGAAATCCAAATGTTGGTACCAACTTAATGACATTTTTGTTCTGTATGTGAGTATAATACTGAAATCTTTAAAAAATAAAAAATAAAATAACTATTGTAATATAACACGACATGACAAAAAAAAAGAAGAAAAAAAAAGAAAAAACACCCTCTGTGATTGTGCTTGTTTCTCACATCTCAGTCTGCTCATCTAAGTTCACATCATTTCAGTTCAGTTTTAAATCATCATTCAAGTAAATCAGTGCCAAATTATATTTGACATATGTAAACAGAGTTAAAGAAAATAGCGATCGATTGTTTGTCAGTATGTATGTTCATGGATCGCACCATTTAAGAAAAAAAAAAAATCACATATAAATACAATGCTGTTACTAGAAGTATATAGTGAAAAAGCACAAACTTGCATACATTATTCTAACATTACTGCCTTGAAGCTACAACCTTCTAAAACAAAAATATTTTTGGTAACTTTAAGATTTAAGATGCGAGTAGATGACAACAACAACAAAAAGTATGAAAATAACATTTTCAAAGAAATAATAAACAAACCAAAAACCAAAAAATAGCAGTGTCACAATTATGCAATATGATTGTTTTAGAAAAGGGTGGTGGTGGTGGAGGGATTGGAAAGAAAAGGGCTGTGGGAGAGGAGAGGGGAGGGGAGGGAGGCTTTGAAAAATCATTGGTTTCCTGTCCTTCATGCCTGCACTTGGGAAAGGCATGCGTAGGGCTAAAGGCTGTTGAGGTGGGTTTTAGGGATCGTTTCGTGGCTGGGGGTAAAGGTGGCAAATGTAAGGGTGCATGTGCATCCACACACATGCACACACATAACTATATCTACATTTCCTCTGTACAGTGTCTTTCCTGCCTCCCTTTATAGTTAAAAGCAACAATGAAGACAAAGATGAAGCATGCGCAGTACTTTGTACACAAGGGATCAGATGAACTCTCCCATCAATTTTTTTTCCATAAACTTGTAACACAAAGAAAGGCATAAGCTTGTATAAATGTTTTAAGGCACACATGGAAAGGGGAATAAAGTTCTCTATGGATTTATAGTTATGTTTTCATTACGTTGGTGAACAATCAATGCTTCATGATAATGATTTACATTTCCGGATCTTCATGATAATGGTTTACAGCTCTAGATCTTGTCTTCAACAGTGAATGGTTCATGACAATGGTTTGCATCTCCAAAGCTTGGAAAGAAAGTCCAGCTGCTGGACAATGTTTTCTCTTTAAATAGTTAACCAAAGAATGCTTTGAAATGGCTTTATTTACCATGAAGACAAAGAACTATGACCTGAAACCCAGACATCATTGGAACTGTAGATGAACATTCATATAGAAAAACAAGATGTGCTGTTGACCTGACAAAATTTAAACAAATTATGATAATGAGGCACTTCCAGAAACAACCATAAAGATAATAAACTGCTACCACTACACAGGACTTTTCAGTTTTCAGCCAATATTTTAACCTAAATACACATAAACTTGAGGTCCATTGCATCTCCAAAACGAAGCTAACAGGTATGCTACTAAATCAGAAACAAACAAAACTGGTAAGAAATGTTTCTGGATCATTCATGAATTATTTAGAATGTTTTGGCTGTAAAACACTGAATAAAGTACAACACACACATGCGCATGCGCACACGCACACACACACACACACACACACACACACTACACACACACACACACACACACCACAAAACTAACTACAACAAAAACAAAAACAAAGGAGTAGTCCTGATCATCCGTGACATTCAGTTCAGTGAACTGTTTGAAAACCAGTTGGTCACAATAAATGAGTCTGTGACAGTAAATGGCAAAATGTCAGCTATGTCAGGAGTATAGAACTTGAGTATTTAAGCATTTTGCTGATCATTTTGCAGTGCATCCATCAACACATAACAAAAACAATAACAATGTAAAAAGAAAACTGCAGAATGAAAAACAAAGACACAACTGTTAGACTGCGGTTAAACTGGCAGTCTTAGTAGTATAATTCATGTAGTAGTTGCGTAGCGTGAGGAAAACATGGGGACAACTGGACAGAATGCTCAAACTTGGTGTGAAGGTTCCTCATATACTAAAGGTCAAATTAAGAGATGGAGCCACTACGTGCATGCTTTTGTTTGTAGTCACGTGACGCGTGTTTGTCACGCGTCACACGTTAACAGATCCTAACATTGAAACAATCCTAGCAAACCCTTCCTTCCAATTATTTAAAATTTCTTTTAGCAATTTCACAGCATTTTTAACATTCTTAAACCAAAAAAGCTGATGTAACTGGAATATGTCAATTAAAATATATTTTTGCTCACTTTTGATTGTTTTTTTGTTTTTTTTCTTCAATGTGGCTTAAATGGATAAAGACAAACTTATAAAGGTGATACAGTTGCCTGGTCAGCCTTTCACGCATCACAGCAGGATGGTGCAAAACTTGAAGAGGCTCATAAGGCACTCACTCAACTCTTGCCACTCTTCTATGAAAAAGCAGCAACTGCTGCCATGGTAAAGCATGGCTTACATGTTCTCAAAAAAGCAATAGTCTTCCTTAACCAGGCCAAATTCCTGTGGTAACAATGGATGCTCCATTATTTGCTCTAGCAAAGTGTATACAATGGACCTGGCCGAAGACACATGGGGAAGACAAATTCGTCATTATGTTTGGAGGCCTTCATGTGGAGCAAGCAACTTGGAAGACATTTGGTGATTACCTTGAGGGCTCAGGCTGGACAGTGGCACTTACAAAGGCAGGCGTTGCATCGTCTGGCACAGCAGACTCGTTCCTGAAGTGTTCCCATATTACCAGAACCAGACAAGCACACCAGATCAGTGCCTTGGCTTTGGCCAAACTTCAGAAAGAAGCTTTCACCAAGACAGGCTTGCCCCAGACTGATGAAGTAAGAGAAGCGTGGAGACAAGACATGATAAGCAGAAGTCCAATGTTCCAGTATTGGGACACAATCCTCCACCTTGAACTTTTGGGCCTCATCTTCATCAGAGCTCATCGTGAAGAAAATTTTGTGATGTATTGTGGAATCACTGAAAGCCTTGGTAGCTTGGTACTTTGCATTGGATCATTATCACTACGCTCGATGGATACCTGCCCACATCCGAGACATGGAAAGCCTCCCACCTTCCATCCTGGAAGAGTTCATACGTCATGGACTCTGGGTCCTTTCCAAAACAACCAACAGGTTTTCGGCTATGCCGATCGATCAAGCCCACGAACAAAACAATGCCAGGGTGAAAGGTTGTGGTGGTGCCTTGGGGCTTACAGAAAACCCATCTGCCTTCAGAAAATGGATGCTTGCTGGTCCAGAGCAAGCTAGAATTGTGAAAGAGTTCGAAGAAGACATTTGTAGTGATGACTATGATGATCACTGCCACCATGAAGAGGGGCTGGCTTTCCAGAAGAATTTCAGACAGCATGCTGTCAATTTGCACAGACCATCAGTGAAATGGGCAATCCTTTCATGAATGACTCTCCAGAACTTCTAACTTTGGACACTGTGATGTCATGAGTGAATCTGTTGTCAACACTGTCCGCAACGTGGAAGCACTTGGCAGACACCAGTATGAGGATTACAGACAGACCGTCTTGGTGGATCGCAGCCGGTCTATTCACAGCTCAATCAAAAGAAATTCGCTGCCACTGTTCAGGTCCTCTGGTCCTAAACAGAAGACCAAGCAAGCTGACAAGATTGCGACACTGAAGATGATGTGAATCTTTTCTCTCGACTGTATGTCATAGCGCAGCACAGAGAAACTGACATGGATACCTTCTTCATGCACGAAAACCATCCTTGTCCTCCTGCTCTCTCTGACAGAGACAGACTACGCTTTGGGACGAAATCAGACCTGCTGACTTGCCTCGTCAAGACTGTTGAGACAGAGAGTTCAAGTGTTCTTGACATGGAGGATTCTATGATGTTGAACTTGAAGAGTGTCTGCCGAGTACTGTAGAGCTGGAGGATCCTGACAGCTGTGCTGAAGTCAAAGTGCTTGAAGTTGAGCCTGAAATCCTGGCTTCCCTGGAGACCTCTGTTTTGGAGACAGAGCCTCCCAAACAACTTTGATGTGAAAGTGCTAGATGGTGCTGCAGTCGTACATTTCTTGTCAACCAATGGAGTTACAACATTTGGAGAATATGCAGATGTCGTTTTTCTCCCCTACTTGAATAACCAGCTGGAAAGTGGCATAAGACTGGATGTTGTCTGGGACAGGTACTCAAAAAGCAGCATCAAAGAGTCCACCAGAGAAAGGAGAGGGAAAGGCACACGAAGAAAGGTTGCAAGTCAGAACAGGATTCCAGCAAAGTGGCATGACTTCTTGAGAGATCCAGACAATAAGCAAGAGTTGTTTGAGTTCCTAGCACAAAGAGTAGCAGAGAGTGAGTTTCTCCAGAGAAAGAAGTGTTCGTCACATATGGCAAGGCAACTTTGGCTAATGGCTCAAACCACACCATGCCTGAATGTGACCACGAAGAGGCAGACACAAGGATGATACTCCATATCCAGGATGCCCTCTAGAATGGGTGCTGTACATGCTTGGTAAGAACAGTGGATACTGACGTCATCGTGATCCTGCTTGGAAGTTTCACTTCTGAAAAGCACTTGCCGAGATATGGACATATGGGTAGCTTTTGGAGTTGGCAAAAAGTTCACATACTTTCACATCAACACCATCGCCCAGGCTCTTGGAGAAGAGAAATGCTTAGCACTGCCTGGATTTCATAGCTACACTGGGTGTGATACTGTGTCTTCCTTTTATGGAAGAGGGAAGAAGACAGCATTTGAGTCATGGAAATCATTCCCTGAGGTTACCAAAGCCTTCACGGTCATGACAGAAATCCCTTCGCTGAAATGGACATTGACACAGAAGCCTTCAAACTGCTAGAACGCTATACTGTTGTCTTGTACGACAAACCAGTTCACTGGACTCGGTTAATGAAGCACGCAGGGAGCTGTTCTGTCAGAGGAACAGGTCAATGGAAACCATTCCCCCAACTCAAAACGCTTTGCTGCAGCACACAAAGCGCGCTGCTTACCAGGCAGGCATCTGGGCTACATCATGTCAGCCAAGCAGCAAGCTCCTTCTCCAGAAAGCTGGGGCTGGAAACTGGACTCAGACACCAGTACATGGATGCCTGTATGGACACTTCTCCCAATGGTCTCTGAGGCCTGTAGAGAGCTAGTATCCTGCGGCTGTAAGAGTGATTGCGGATGTTCGGGCAGATGCTCTTGTGCACAGGCTGGACTTGGTTGCACAGCACTGTGCAAATGCAAATGCAACAAATAGACGCATTGGCTGACACTGCTTCTACCATATGTGATTCATAAACTTCAAAATCCCTAAAATGACTCTATTTTTGCAGTAGTGACAAAAATTTTGGGAAGTGCTATTGCTGTATGACTTCGCGGATGATGCCTAGCAAAGACGTACACGTGACCACAAACAAAAACATGTACGTAGTGGCTCCATCTCTTAATTTTATCCTTAGGGTATAAGGAAACTTCACACAAAGTGTGACCTTTCTGTCCGACTGGTCCCCAACCGAATCATCTTTGACCGTAAGCTACGCAACTATAGCTCTATTAGGACTCGGTGTTTAACATGTAGATGGATGATGAGAAAAAAAAATTACAGGAACACATTCTTTTGGTGAACCTTGACAGTTTCTTAAAAATTTAAAGTGACGTTTGTTAAATGTTCACGTATTCTTTTCAAGTTTGTGATAAACAGTGGTAAGATGTGTGTGTGTAAGTGTAGTAAAGTGCATGGATTGCATGCCAGCACACACAGTTGTGTTATTGATGTCTGTCCATACTATGTACAAAATGGACAAGCACATCTAAACATCATCAAAAAGATGTTCCAAACAAATATGCAGAACTTGAGAAGGATTTGGAGTATTCTATGACAAAACATTATTTCCATGAAAACTTCAGAATCTTTAGGACAGTTTTGCTTTTCCTATTCACAACCCAAATGTGTGCAGAAAACACACACACACACACACACACACACACACTCACACACACACACACACACACACACACACACACACACACACACACACACACTCACACACACACACACACACACACACACACACACACACTCACACACACACACACACACACACACACACACACACACACACACTCACACACACACACACACACACACACACACACACACAGTGTCACTTTCCTCCTCCCTCCACCCTCCTAACATCCCAAATTTGAAGACCCAAACTACAGTGGTCTAAGTATTCTATAGAATTCTTCAATAACTCTTCTCATTCCTTCTGACAACAATCCCAACTCTGTACCTCACTCTCCCATCCTCAAGTCCTCCCCTATGTTTACCCCACCCACATTTGTAAGACCCCCCCACCCCCCCCCCCCCCCATCTTACCCCCCAGGCACCTGTACTTGATTCATGTACAGTCTACAAGCATGGAAGGAAAACAGCGTTACAAAGGCCATTTCAACATTTGAAGAAATCTGCATGATATCTTCAGTGTCGAATTTTCATGAGACTTGTCCTTTGTATCCATAAATTCAGTGCAGGTTGGTGGCAGCATTAGTACAGTTGCACCATAAACACAGAGCTCCATCTCCGTGAACTCAGTGCATGTTGGGGGAGTGCTGGTGCAGCTGCACTACGAAGTCCCTGGCCATGGTGAGGGACTGGCCGGGGTCAAGGTGCAGCACCAGTGTGACATGTTGTCCCCAGGGCGGGAGAGCTACACCCATCCGAATGATGCGTTCATTAAAGGAGCGAGTCATGGGTGGCTCTGAGTGCCATCTTCGACTGCAGCAACCCACCTGAAATCAGGAACACAATGCAGGTGCTGACTGCTACATCAAAGGAACATGGTGGGAGTAGTGACATGTCAATGGTACTTGACACCCATTGACATGTCAATGGTACTTGACACCCATACATTGCCCAAAGTTGGGCAAATTCCCTCCTACTTCCCCCGATACACACACCCACAGAGTACTGCACTGACTGACCAGATCAGTAAAATGACTCTGACCTCCGTTACCATGCTAAAAACTTTACGCTTTACACAATGAGGGGAAATTTATTTGCCCACACTTTTCATGCAGACATTCTACTATTCATCCTGATCAATGTCACTGTGACAA
>CM031598.1:74081525-74101525 GCA_018398815.1 Conus ventricosus
TCCCTGTTGCCCACTGTGCTGTACACAGTCAGCATTGTCCCTGTTGCCCACTGTGCTGCACACAGTCAGCATTGTCAGCATTGTCCCTGTTGCCCACTGTTCTGCACACAGTCAGCATTGTCCCTGTTGCCCACTGTGCTGCACACAGTCAGCATTGTCCCTGTTGCCCACTGTTCTGTACACAGTCAGCATTGTCCCTTTGCCCACTGTTCTGCACACAGTCAGCATTGTCCCTGTTGCCCACTGTTCTGTACACAGTCAGCATTGTCCCTGTTGCCCACTGTTCTGCACACAGTCAGCATTGTCCCTGTTGCCCCTGTGCTGTACACAGTCAGCATTGTCCCTGTTGCCCACTGTGCTGTACACAGTCAGCATTGTCCCTGTTGCCCACTGTTCTGTACACAGTCAGCATTGTCCCTGTTGCCCACTGTTCTGCACACAGTCACATTGTCGCATTGTCCCTGTTGTCCACTGTGCTGTACACAGTCAACATTGTCAGCATTCTCCCTGTTGTCCACTGTGCTGTACACAGTCAGCATTGTCCCTGTTGTCCACTGTTCTGCACACAGTCAGCATTGTCAGCATTGTCCCTGTTGTCACTGTGCTGTACACAGTCAGCATTGTCCCTGTTGTCCACAGTTCTGCACACAGTCAGCATTGTCAGCATTGTCCCTGTTGTCCACTGTTCTGCACACAGTCAGCATTGTCCCTGTTACCCACTGTTCTGTACACAGTCAAACATTGTCAGCATTGTCCCTGTTGTCCACTGTTCTGCACACAGTTCAGCATTGTCCCTGTTGTCCACTGTTCTGTACACAGTCAGCATTGTCCCTGTTGTCCACTGTTCTGTACACAGTCAGCATTGTCCCTGTTGTCCACTGTTCTGCACACAGTCAGCATTGTCAGCATTGTCCCTGTTGTCCACTGTTCTGCACACAGTCAGCATTGTCAGCATTGTCCCTGTTGTCCACTGTTCTTTACACAGTCAACATTGTCAACATTGTCCCTGTTGTCCACTGTTCTGCACACAGTCAACATTGTCCCTGTTGTCCACTGTTCTGTACACAGTCAGCATTGTCCTGTAGCCCACTGTTCTGCACACAGTCAGCATTGTCCCTGTTGCCCACTGTTCTGTACACAGTCAACATTGTCAGCATTGTCCCTATTGTCCACTGTTCTGCACACAGTCAACATTGTCAGCATTGTCCCTGTTGTGCACTGTTCTGTACACAGTCAACATTGTCAGCATTGTCCCTGTTTCCACTGTTCTGTACACAGTCAACATTGTCAGCATTGTCCCTGTTGTCCACTGTTCTGCACACAGTCAGCATTGTCAGCATTGTCCCTGTTGTCCACTGTTCTGCACACAGTCAACATTGTCAGCATTGTCCCTGTTGTGCACTGTTCTGTACACAGTCAACATGTCAGCATTGTCCCTGTTGTCCACTGTTCTCCCCCACAGTCAGCATTGTCCCTGTTGTCCACTGTTCTGCACACAGTCAGCATTGTCAGCATTGTCCCTGTTGTCCACTGTTCTGCACACAGTCAGCATTGTCCCTTTGCCCACTGTTCTGTACACAGTCAACATTGTCAGCATTCTCCCTGTTGTCCACTGTGCTGTACACAGTCAGCATTGTCCCTATTGTCCACTGTTCTGCACACAGTCAGCATTGTCAGCATTGTCCGTTGCCCACTGTGCTGCTACACAGTCAGCATTGTCCCTGTTGCCCACTGTTCTGCCACACAGTCAGCATTGTCAGCATTGTCCCTGTTGTCCACTGTTCTGCACACAGTCAACATTGTCCCTGTTGCCCACTGTTCTGCACACAGTCAGCATTGTCAGCATTGTCCCTGTTGTCCACTGTTCTGCACACAGTCAGCATTGTCAGCATTGTCCCTGTTGTCCACTGTTCTGCACACAGTCAGCATTGTCCCTGTTGCCCACTGTGCTGTACACAGTCAGCATTGTCCCGGTTGCCCACTGTTCTGCACACAGTCAGCATTGTCCCTGTTGTCCACTGTTCTGTACACAGTCAGCATTGTCAGCATTGTCCCTGTTGTCCACTGTTCTGCACACAGTCAGCATTGTCCCTGTTGTCCCTGTTCTGCACACAGTCAGCATTCTCCCTGTTGTCCACTGTGCTGTACACAGTCAGCATTGTCCCTGTTGCCCACTGTGCTCTACACAGTCAGCATTGTCAGAAATTCTCCCTGTTGTCCACTGTGCTTACACAGTCAGCACTGTCCCTGTTGTCCACTGTTCTGCACACAGTCAGCATTGTCAGCATTGTCCCTGTTGTCCACTGTTCTGCACACAGTCAACATTGTCCCTGTTGTCCACTGTTCTGCACACAGTCAGCATTGTCCCTGTTGCCCACTGTGCTGTACACAGTCAGCATTGTCCCTGTTGCCCACTGTGCTGCACACAGTCAGCATTGTCAGCATTGTCCCTGTTGCCCACTGTTCTGTACACAGTCAGCATTGTCCCTGCTGCCCACTGTGCTGCACACAGTCAGCATTGTCCCTGTTGCCCACTGTTCTGTACACAGTCAGCATTGTCCCTTTGCCACTGTTCTGCACACAGTCAGCATTGTCCCTGTTGCCCACTGTTCTGTACACAGTCAGCATTGTCCCTGTAGCCCACTGTTCTGTACACAGTCAGCATTGTCCCTGTTGCCCACTGTTCTGCACACAGTCAGCATTGTCAGCATTGTCCCTTTTGTCCACTGTGCTGTACACAGTCAGCATTGTGCCTGTTGCCCACTGTTCTGCACACAGTCAGCATTGTCCCTGTTGCCCTCTGTTCTGCACACAGTCAGCATTGCCCCTGTTGTCCACTGTTCTGCACACAGTCAGCATTGTCAGCATTGTCCCTGTTGCCCACTGGCTGTACACAGTCAGCATTGTCCCTGTTGCCCACTGTTCTGTACACATCACATGTCAGCATTCTCCCTGTTGTCCACTGTGCTGTACACAGTCAGCATTGTCCCTGTTGTCCACTGTTCTGCACACAGTCAGCATTGTCAGCATTGTCCCTGTTGCCCACTGTTCATGCACACAGTCAACATTGTCAGCATTGTCCCTGTTGTCAACTGTGCTGTACACAGTCAGCATTGTCCCTGTTGCCCACTTTTGCTGCACACAGTCAGCATTGTCCCTGTTGCCCACTGTCTGCACACAGTCAGCATTTCTCCCTGTTGCCCACTGTGCTGTACACAGTCAGCATTGTCCCTGTTGCCCACTGTTCTGCACACAGTCAGCATTGTCAGCATTGTCCCTGTTGCCCACTGTTCTGCACACAGTCACATTGTCCCTGTTGCCCACTGTGCTGTACACAGTCAGCATTGTCCCTGTTGCCCACTGTTCTGCACACAGTCAGCATTGTCAGCATTGTCCTGTTGCCCACTGTTCTGCACGCAGTCAACATTGTCCCTGTTGCCCACTGTGCTGTACACAGTCAGCATTGTCAGCATTGTCCTGTTGCCCACTGTGCTGCACACAGTCAGCATTGTCCTGTTGCCCACTGTGCTGCACACAGTCAGCATTGTCCCTGTTGCCCACTGTTCTGCACACACTGTGGTTCATACTCCCCCTCTGTGCACAGGCCAGAGAGGGGGGCAGTGAACTTCAAACACTCTAGTGTTCTTTGCAGACACACCCAGCACTGAGGCAATCACACCTGACATAAAACCACAGCAAAACCATTTTTTAAAAATCACGAACAAATAGCAACTGGATAAATCATCTGAGGAACTGAGAAGGAAAACCCAGTCAGGTTATCTCTTTTCTTCCCTCCTTCCTTCAATCATTGTGCTGATTACTGTGACTCCTTCCCTCCTTCCTTCAATCATTGTGCTGATTACTGTGACTCCTATTAAATCAAATCAACTGGTGAAGTAAGGGCACACTTCTGAAGCAAAGCATTTAATAAATGTCCATAAGATACAACACTTAAATGAAGGTCAATAAATACAATACAATAACAATAACAATGCACATTTCCAGCAGGCCACATGGTGAAATAACTACTCTACCACTGTGCGTGACAGATCAGGCTTTGGTCTGTTGCTCTCGGCTTAATCTAATTTGGTCCACTACATTTGTTAGGGCAGGTGGATTATGATGAGATTACTGCTATGTTTACCTATATCAATGGCAGGAGTTGTTGCACTTTCTCCAGAAGTTAACTCCATAAGGTTTCACATTAACAAAAAACATGGTGGAGGGAGATGGTTCATGAATGTGTGTGTGTGTGTGTGTGTGTGTGTGTGTGTGTGTGTGTGTGTGTGGTGTGTGTGTGTGTGTTTTCCTGTTGAAAACAACATAACTGTACTTGTTTTGTTATTGTTGTTGAATGGCGACCACAAAACCAAGGAGAGATAGAAATAAAAGGGAAAGAAAAGAAGCAAAAAGTGGGTGGAGGAAGAGGGTGGGAGAGAGATATCAGGAAATGGAAACATTATGATATAAAGTGCATCATTAACTCATGACCTACAAAGTGTTGCTGAACCATCAGTAAATACTTTGGCTTTAATTTCACCGATCACTGCAATTTCCATCGCGGAAATTACTGTGGACAGCGTGAAACGGTTGATTCCCAACCACTACCCCTTTCACACACTCCCCCCCTCCCCCCTCCCCCCCCCCCCCCCCCCCCCCCCACCCACACACACACACACACACACACATGCAGCCTTATTCCACCATTCTATACGCCACCCACCCGCCCCCTTCCTCCGCGGTCACAGAGAAACTCATTCTATCCTCCATGCAAATCATCAGCCGAGTGTGAGGGTATGCGCTGGGTGTATTGTTCTAGAAACAGTAGGCTACTACAGCCTGGCACGCGCGCACGCACTCTCAAAGAAAGCAGCTGAAGGAGTGACAGAGAGAGTAGTTTAGGGGTGGGGGTGGTTTGATCGTGGAGGAAAGAAGAAGAAAAAAGAAAAGAAAGGAGAAGAAAGAAGAGGACGAGAATGTTAGAGGAGCTGAGGAAATGACAGACTGTTGGGACATCACTTTACAAGGGGAATGCCATTCTTGAAACGATGGACCTTGAAAAATAGCACCAACCATCCATCATATATTCAATGAACAACATACTGTAGATGTTGCGACAAACGCATTGCATTAGTTCATGTCACGATCGTGTAGACCCGCGACAAACGCATTGCATTAGTCATGTCACGATCGTGTAGACGCCGCGCCAAACGCATTGCATTAGTTCATGTGCACGATCGTGCCTCCCGCATCACTTCCAAAGGGCTCTACAAGGCGACTGTTCAGCGGCTCAGGATATCGTTTGTCAGGAGGAACATGGGCTCAACATTTTTTTTTAAAGCACAAACTGCAAATTATAACATTAATCATGCAATTATACTACTAACTTGTCACACCATGTGTTCGATTAGAAACATTGTTTACATGGAGTGAAATCTGCGGTAGATACTTCACCACACCACACACCCTTACCTACTATCACTCGAAACGCCACTCTACCAACCTCTCCCCACCCCCCACCCCCCCCCCTCCCTCGCTTCCCTTCTTCCCCTTCCTCCTTCTACTCCCTCCCATCCACTGACGAAAAGGGTTGGTCGGAAAGCCATCAGAGGAAGTTCGCATTGTGTGATGCTGCTTGTCACCAAAGGGTTTTGTCCGTTGTGGAAATGAAGTCAATTGGCCACTTACCGTAATGACAGTATGGGAGTGCAGTGCTGGACAAAGTGTTCATTGCCCGTGGAGAGGACTGCAGAGTATGACTGACCTTTACTGTCTGGATGATAGACCATCCAGTGTCTGTCTGTGTGATAGACCTTTACTGCAAGACTGCGTGATAGACCTTTACAGTCTGTGTTGTAGTTTTTTTCTGTCTGACTACAACACACCACAACTGTTGTTGCACTAAATCTTTACTGTATGACCATTTTATTCCCTTCCCGTAGCTTCGAGACTTTTCAACTGTCTGTTATGAAAACCTTTATTGTCTGTTTATTAGGTCTACAGACCTTTTACTGTCTGACTGAATAGTATAGGGTTTTAACTGTTTGAACAGTGCAAACCTTTTATTGTCTGGCTGCACAATATAAACTTCTACTGTTCGCTAAATAGACCTTCTTCAGTCTCTGCAACAGAACTCCAATGTCTGACTATATACTTGACCATTTCGGGTGTGGCTAATGACATGGAAATTTTCTAATAACAAAGTATAACAATTCTGCAATAACATAGTTTTAATTCCTAATAGAAAGCTACACGTGCTTTACAATAACAAAAAAACAACAAACAAACAAACAACAAATAAACAACAACAACAAAACCAACACTTAACTAAACTGGTATGACTTCATCACGCAATTGCCCCTTCCCCAATATCACCATCAAGATCACAACTACCACCAAGCACCCCCCCTCCCCCAAACCCTCCCTCCCACGAATCCAGTCAAATGCAATAATGGTTTTATCATAATGCAAGACATAAACATTGCCATGCACGCGCGCGCGCGCGCGCGACACACACACACACACACACACACACACACACACACACACACACACACACACACACACGCACGCACGCACGCACGCACGCACACACACACATCACACCACACACGCACACGCACACACACACACACACACACACACACACACACACACAGGACGGGCAAGACGGATCACGTATGTTTAAAAGCAGTCAGATACTGTTGTCGATTTGAACGAGCTGGAGGAAGTAGGGAGTTTGTTGCAAAAAGTTTATTCCTGAAAGGTAAAAGCACCCTGATGGAAGGCAAAAGCACCCTGATGGAAGGCCAAAGCACCCTGACTGAAGGCCAAAGCACCGGATTGAAGGCCAAATCACCCGGATTGAAGGCCAAAGCACCCGGATTGAAGGCCAAAGCACCCGGATGGAAGGTTGTAGCAGCTGTCAGGTCTGGACAGTACAAATGAACAGATCAGAGTATTTAGTGGTGTCAGTAGAAAGAACATGTCGGAGCCTTTTTTTTTCTTTCATTTTTTTTAAAACTTCACAATAGGCAGCATGCTTTTCAGAGATGATATTCGTTGCATGAAGGAAAGAGTAGAATCACGGAAAGTGACACTGGACACTGGAGGACAGATCAGTAGTACTGCCAATGAAAGGAAGAAGGGAAAGGTGATTTTAACTTCCGGTTTTGTTTTGAAAACATCATTGGACTACATCTTGTTCAAGGCTATCCAGTGCTGTCTACATCTTGTTCAAGGCTATCCAGTGCTGTACTACATCTTGTTCAAGGCTATCCAGTGCTGTAAGCGTGCAGCGCGATCCTCCTACATTCAATGACCATGCTCCTGAGTTCAGTTATGTATCCTGATTTACCTTGATGTGTCTAATCAGCAAAGAAGCAATAAAAGTCGATTAACGTAACGAAAGCAGATACGGAAATCGCGTAAAGAATGAAAAGAACAGGCCAAAGCATACAATCTGGCGTAAAGAATGAAAAGAACAGGCCAAAGCATACAATCTGGCGTAAAGAATGAAAAGAACAGGCCAAAGCATACAATCTGGCGTAAAGAATGAAAAGAACAGGCCAAAGCATACAATCTGGCGTAAAGAATGAAAAGAACAGGCCAAAGCATACAATCTTGCATGATCCCGCAGCTCCGAGATGCGGCAGACGGGAAAAAAGACTTTCTAACATCGAGCCCTGAGATAAGCCTTCCAATGACTAAAGACGGTGCCATTAAACTGTAATCAATGTTGAAATCTGGAAAAGAGAAATGTCATGATCAACGGTATCAAAGCTGCAAAACTGGTCCAGATGAGATGGGGTTAGAAGAGATAGAACATTTCCGACTTTGAGAAGGGCACTTTCAGTGCAAAGACTGGCCCGTACACACACTGACCGGGACCCAGCACCTTGCTGGTAGTCAGAAGGGTCAAAAGCTGTGACAGGACCTTTCTCTCCGGAGATATGACAGGAAGGCAAGGTTTGAAACGGGCCTGTGGTGTTTTTAACGGAGTTTGGGTATGCCTGTTCATAGGAGAAAGTAACAGATGAAACGGGACTGTGTTGTTTTTAAGGAGTTTGGTAGGCCTATACCTAGGAGAAAGTAACAGATGAAACGGGTCTGTGTTGTTTTTAAGGGAGTTTGGGTAGGCCTATACCTAGGAGAAAGTAACAGATGAAAGGGGTCTGTGTTGTTTTTAAGGGAGTTTGGGTAGGCCTATACCCAGGAGAAAGTAACAGATGAAAGGGAATAACTGATGACTTTGGTTATGTAGGCATGCAATACAAAAATACAGTCAAACATCATGGACGCAAGCAAGCATTGTTTTCAAGCTGAACTGGGTTGGAGTTTCCCGACATATTCTTCGGACGCAGAACTGAACAAAACAAACGGCTAGAAGCGGGGATACAGTCAAACATGGGCTGTCTAGGTTTGTTTTGAACAGTTCTGATCTTAGAGTTGAGAAGATAAAAATCAGAGAAAAGCAAGGACAGTTCAGAAGGAAACTAAACTGTTTGCAGCACGGTTTGTGTTTTCCTCCCCAGCAGACTGTTAGCTGACACCGCTGAGACTGAGATTCTACAGTGTAGAATCTTCCTCGAGAAGAAAGAGGACTGTACCCCGAATGCATGTTTGTCAACACGGTGTTTTGCAGCATCGAAGGATGTCCTCATAAACGTGAACACTTCAGTTACTAGCGTTCGGCTCTGCGACGCTTTTGCTGTGCCTCTGCAAGCTGGCTGGCGATGGCATTGTGCCATGGACAGGAGGGCTGACTTGTCACCTTTCAGCGCGTAGCCGGGGCGTGGATGTCGAGGTGTCTGGAGACACTAGTCCAGGGGAAGAGCAGTGAAAGGTAGGGCACTGAGCTGAGAATGGTCTCCAAGTCATTTCCAAAGGTGGCGAGGTTGGTGCTTACCAACCTCCTCTTCTCCACATGCCTGGGCTGGGCCTAGGTAAGAACTGGTGAGTAACCACACAATAGTGTCCAGATGGGACGGTATAATCCACAGTAGTTAGGTGCAGGAGGCATAATAATGGTGATACACTACTGAATCCACCATATGCGCCCGTGACGATGAGTTGGAATACTGACAGACAGGGACAAACTGAAAGTGTCCAAGCTGTCAAGGAATTGGCAGTATAGGGGTAGGAAGCTGGTCTACATGGAAATTAACGTCCCCAGCAAAAAAAGATTTCGTTTGGATCGTTAAACTGGTCAAAAAAGTCTGGAAGTTAGTTAAAGAAAATTGTTTTCGGTGAGCCTATTTTTTTTCCCTGTTTGAAGATGAGCGGTAACGCTTGGAAAGGTTAATAGTCTGCTGGGAAAAAAGGCGATAATCAACTGCCCGGGGCCCCACACACCAAAATATTGGAGGGAAAACTTCACGTGCGACTGAGGATTGTATGGAGTCACACACACCACACACACACACACACACACACACACACACACACACATGCACGCACGCACCTATGCACGTACGCACGCACGCGCCGCGCGCGCCCACACGCCACACACACACACACCACACACCACACACACACACACACACACACACACACACAGAGGGAGAGAGAGAGAGAGAGAGAGAGAGAGAGAGAGAGGAGAGAGAGAGAGAGAGAGAGAGAACCAGTTGCAGCTGACCACGTCCGCAACACTTCGTTTCAAGCCCCACCAAGGAAAACTTTGACCGATCAAAGAAGCCGACCTACTTACTGTCCAATTTTTTTTTCCATAAGTAGCCATAAATGATGTGTCATTGTCTCCGCATTCGTTTTGTTGATTGCCAATCAGCATTGAAAGAATCAAAGCTTCCAGAACTTGGCGACGTCTTCCCTGACACATGGTTGTTACACTCATTGACTTATCCTCTTGTCCTGGAAAAAGTTTATTCCCTCTGCCCCATCCCTCAGTCATTCGAGGCACAGCTGTCTTTCATCTGCCCATCCTCAGCATTCGGAAGGCACAGCTGTCTTTTCATTCTGCCCCATCCCTCAGTCATTCGGAAGGCACAGCTGTCTTTTCATTCTGCCCCATCCCTCAGTCATTCGGAAGGCACAGCTGTCTTTTCATTCTGCCCCATCCCTCAGTCATTCGGAAGGCACAGCTGTCTTTTCATTCTGCCCCATCCCTCAGTCATTCGGAAGGCACAGCTGTCTTTTCATTCTGCCCCATCCCTCAGTCATTCGGAAGGCACAGCTGCCTTTTCATTCTGCCCCATCCCTCAGTCATTCGGAAGGCACAGCTGTCCTTTCATTTGCCCCATCCCTCAGTCATTCGAAGGCACAGCTGTCTTTTCATTGCCCCATCCCTCTGCATTCGGAAGGCACAGCTGTCTTTTCATTCGTTTTGTGAACTGTGAGTTCTGTTTGCCAAGAATGTCCAAATGAGGGTTCATAATGCCAGATTCCAAAAACAACTAGAACTAGGTGGGTTGTGCCTGAATGCTTGATGTCTTTTCAGGCAAAAAGCGAGGCGTGACCGATGTTTGGTTCATGGTGTCGAAAGGACCGTTCATACTGTAGTTTGTACCTTTCTCGACAAATATAATCGAAGGCTATAAATCGACAGGTAATCAAGGGAGATTGCTTCTGATGTACTGTGTGCAATAAAACAAGTTTAATCGCTCCTAACAGCCCGATTACGTACAATCAAATGAACCCATTATGTGTCATTTCTCGCAAACGTTCCCAGAGAGTTTACTGCTATTTCACTTGCTCTTCATCCATGTTCGCTTGTGATTTTGGCACTGAGCCACCGCAAACGTTCAGATGCTATCACTGCAGTTAAAGAGAAAATATAAAACCTCCCCCCCCCCCTTCCTCCCTCTCCCCGCCCCTCCCCCTCCCCCCCCCCCTCCCACACATGCAAACACACACTCCGCCCTCTTCCTTCGCCATTCGCTGTGTGATGTTACTGGCATGTACAAATGTCTTTTAAAGATACGAATGTTACAAAGTCGGCCTTGTATCTGATGTGTAAACAGAGCGTCTCCGCTTGCATAGCTATAACCCTTGCAGCCGACGGGGGCGAAAGAGTGTGGTGTGGTGTGTGTTGTATGTGTGTGTTTGTTTTAAACTGATGTCCGTACGTACGTGAGGCGTAGCTTATCTGTCGTTCCTGATTCATGTTTAACCAAGGGAAACAACTTGCTAACTTCATGATGGAGGGGATTATCGATGTACTTCTGCAATTCTTCACATTCTTCACGAGGGTTTTCTCTTCTTTCTTTCTTGCTTTCTTGTCTTTTTTTTTTTTTCTCAAGGGGTAGCGGAGATAAACTTGAAAAACACGTGTGTGGCATGATCACTCTGAGTCACTGAGCACCTGTTTCCCTTTTCGTCTATCTGGGCGCGCGCGCCCGACATGTGTGTGTGTGTGTGTGTGTGTGTGTGTGTGTGTGTGTGTGTGTGTACGCGCGCGCGCATGCGTGTGTGTGTGCATGTGCGTCTGTGTGTACGAGTGCGCGCGCGTGCAATGCGTACGCGTGTGTGTCTCGTGTGGTGTGTGTGGTGTGTGTGTGTGTGTGTGTGTGTGTGTGTGTGTGTGTGTGTGTGTGTGTGTGTGTTGTGCGTGCGTGCGTGCGTGCATTTATGCGTGTGTGTGTGTGTGTGCGTTCGCGCGCGCGCGTGTGTGAGTGTGTACGCGTGTGCGCGCGTTTCACGTTCGCTCCTCTCTCTCTCTCTCTCCTCTCTCTCTCTCTCTCTCTCTGAGTGTGTGTGTGTGTGTGTGTGCGTGTGCGTGCGTGCGTGCGTGCGAGCGTGCGTGCGTGCGCGCGCGCGCACGCGCGCGTGTGTATGTCTGTGTGTGTTGTGTTCCAGGTATGCAATCATTAACCACCTTTCGCTTTTTCTCGAATGACGTCGACATCCTGTTTGTTTGTTTGTTGTTGTTGTTTACCCCCCCCCCCCCCCCCCCCCCCCCCCCCCCCCCCCCCCCCCCCCCCCCCCCCCCCGTTTCCAGGCGGAATCCTTACACTCATAGTCTACAGTGATTACTATGCTAACATAAAGGACTCATCTAAATCTGTCGGATTATATGTAACTTCCTGCCAAAAAATATGCGCGAAACTCCTTTGGTAGACCATCTACAGGTGGGCTGTCTGTGCACCTTGAGACAACCCCCCCTCTCCTCTCTCTGATCTCTTCCCATCGCCCTTTCCCCCCACCCTTTTTTCTCTATTTTCTTGGAAGTCACACATAAAGCGCGTCAGTTGTCTGTCTGTTGTCTTCTTAAATTCTTCCTTACACAAATCCACAGTTTTCGTCTGATCTTCATCAAATTTGTCACGTGACTCTTTAGCAACTTGGGAGATCACATTCATTCACCTTTGAATAGTTGCATTCGTCGCAATTTTAATGCGACAATATTTTGAAGCGATGCAGTGTCCGGATTTGAAGAGGGTCTAAGGAAAGAGGGGGAGGTGGGGGAAAGATAAGGAGAATATGGGTGACGGAGGAAGGGCGGAGAGGGAGGGGGGGGGGGGGGGGCAGAAGGAGGATGGAGGAGAAAGGGATATTGGATTATGGACAAGGAGAGGTCTGTCCTGAAGAGCCTCCGGCCAATAGAACGTTAATATTCCAATGACGCACAAGGAGTGGGGAAGGAGGCACGGGGCGGGAGGAGCCGGGTCAGCTGGGGGTGGAACGGAGGATGGGGGAAAGGCCAGAGGCAGAGAGTGCAGAAAACAGCTAGACAATCGCGATCAGCCAATTTATGTCACAATGTAGCTAATGCGAGTTAGGGCAAGGGGGGAAATGGTGGCGAAGGGATGCTGGTGGGTGGGGGGCGGGGGGGGGGGGGGGGGGGGGGGGGGGGGGGGGGGGGGGGAAGATGAAATTGGAGAATAAGATTGGGGAAGGAGAGGAGAACGGAGGAGGAGGGCGATGTCTCAAAACAGATTAAAAGGGAGCAGATGGAGGGAGAAGGGGAGGAAGAAGGGGAGGGGAGGGCGAGGGGTGCGGCAGCTCTATAACGACGGAGGAATTCTTGGGCTGTAACCGTTTCCCCTCACTAATTTTTTCCCCACATCTGTCTGTCTATAAATGCACAGGCTATAGGCCTATGCATCTGTACACACACACACACACATATATATATATTGAATTATAAACAAAGCTTGCTCTTTTGTCTTAGATTGAAGAAATAGGGGGAGATACGCATTCATATCTGCAGTGGTAGATGATTCTGCCTAACTAACAGTATGTGCATGAGTGGGTGAATGGGGAAAAATAAAATAAATGCTTCTCAAAATGACCCTTTCAGCAAGCTTATATTCTCCAAGAGGGAGACATCCTCCAATAGGGAGGGAAAACTCACTAACATATAACTCCTGGTCATATACCGATATTTCGAAACTTGGTGGTTTCTCCTCAGTGACCGCGGAAAGTGGTAATTTGACTCCTCTGCCTTTTCAGTTTTAAGAAGAATGCAATCCCAGAAAAGGTTGGTGTGCAATACCGTAGTATGTTTGTTGAGTTTTCAAAAACCACCAAAGGTGCCATCTAAGAAGCAAAAGAAATCATAAAAAGAGCAAAACAAACTACATTTTCTTGTGAAAAATAGAAAATATAAAACGATATCCTCTAAGACACAAGTGCTGAGGGCTAGTTCTTGGAATGAATCCGCAAGGGACTAAATACAACAAACTAATAAATTCCAAGGATAAGTACCGCACCGTTCCAGCAACTTACAGAGCAGCTTGGTGTCTCTCAGCACTTGTGTCTTAGAGGATATCGTTTTATATTTTCTATTTTTCACAAGAAAATGTAGTTTGTTTTGCTCTTTTATGATTTTCTTTTGCTTCTTAGATGGCACCTTTGGTTGGTTTTTTGAAAACTCAACAAACATACTACGGTATTGCACACCAACCTTTTCTGGGATTGCATTCTTCTTAAAAACTGAAAAGGCAGAGGAGTCAATTACCACTTTCCGCGGTCACTGAGGAGAAACCACCAAGTTTTTGAAATATCGGTATATGACCAGGAGTTATATGTTAGTGAGTTTCCCTCCCTATTGGAGGATGTCTCCCTCTTGGAGAATATAAGCTTGCTGAAGGCTCATTTTGAGAAGCATTTATTTTATTTTTCCCCATTCACCCACTCATGCACATACTGTTAGTTAGGCAGAATCATCTACCGCTGCAGATATGAATGCGTATCTCCCCCTATTTCTTCAATCTAAGACATAAGAGCAAGCTTTGTTTATAATTCAATATTTCTTGCAGTCATTGCAACACCAAGCTGCTCTGCAAGTTGCTGGAACGGTGCGGTACTTATCCTTGGAATTTATTAGTTGTTGTATATATATAAATATATATTTTATATATTCTCTCTTTCTCTCTCTCTCTCTCAAAGGCATAATTATTGTACCTAGCTTTACCATGACATTATGTGGAACAGACAGCGGAAGAAGAGAGGAAGGGTAATTTATTGGTCATAATAAGGTATGTGTGTGTGTGAGAGAGAGAGAAGAGAGAGAGAGAGAGGGGAGAGGAGACCGTTTCCCCCTCCATCCACCTTTCTCCACTCTATGTTCTGCACCGAAGAGAGAAAGAGCCAGGTGAGCCGTACCGGTGCTTCGGACCCGTAACTCACTCCTCCCTCCCCGCACCCCTCCCTCCCCCGCACCCCTCCATCCCCTCACCTCCTCCTAAATGTTACGTGGAGCAATTGAGCATAAACGGAAGAGGCCGGAGCGGAGGAGAGAAAGTAGGGGTTTTGACCCATGGGCAGTACGCGAGTAGCCAGGGGTAGTGAATGAGCCACTTCGTCGTCTACTTACGTCAAGGTGTGGAAGACACTCACACCCATTCTATCATTACCCTCTCTCTCTCTCTCTCTCTCTCTCTCTTCTCTCTCTCTCAACAGTTTTAATGGGCACGTAAGACGTCGTCAATTTTTCTTTCCCTCTCTCTCTCTCTCCTCTCTCTCCCCTCTCTTCACACACACACACACACACACACACACACACACACACACACACACTCCTTCTCTCTCTCTGCTTGTTTTTGACATCCACTTTTGACGCCATTCACCCCAGGTCGACATCCCCCTCTTCCTCTCCCCTTCCGATATGACGCTTTGTGTTACCAAAGACAATTGCGTTGGAGCCAAGCTCGCTTGCCACAACAGACTCCAACCAGTTGAGATTTCATGTCAGAGGCGACAACACCCCTGTCCTTCCCCTGCTAATCCTGCATCATGTCAGAGACCACATGGCGACCAACACCCCTGCCCTTCCCCTGCTAATCCTGCATCATGTCAGAGACCCCCAGTGGCGACCAACACCCCTGTCCTTCCCCTGCTAATCCTGCATCATGTCAGAGACCACCAGTGGCGACCAACGCCCCTGTCCTTCCCCTGCTAATCCTGCATCATGTCAGAGACCACCAGTGGCGACCAACACCCCTGTCCTTCCCCTGCTAATCCTGCATCATGTCAGAGACCACCAGTGGCGACCAACACCCTGTCCTTCCCCTGCTAATCCTGCATCATGTCAGAGACCACCAGTGGCGACCAACACCCCTGTCCTTCCCCTGCTAATCCTGCATCATGTCAGAGACCACCAGTGGCGACCACACCCCTGTCCTTCCCCTGCTAATCCTGCATCATGTCAGAGACCACCAGTGGCGACCAACACCCCTGTCCTTCCCCTGCTAATCCTGCATCATGTCAGAGACCACCAGTGGCGACCAACACCCCTGTCCTTCCCCTGCTAATCCTGCATCATGTCAGAGACCACCAGTGGCGACCAACACCCCTGTCCTTCCCTGCTAATTCCTGCATCCTGTCAGAGACCACCAGTGGCGACCAACACCCCTGTCCTTCTCCTGCTAATCCTGCATCCTGTCAGAGACCACAGTGGCGACCAACACCCCTGTCCTTCCCCTGCTAATCCTGCATCCTGTCAGGGGACTACCAGTGGCGACCAACACCCCTGTCCTTCCCCTGCTAATCCTGCATCATGTCAGAGACCACCATGGCGACCAACACCCCTGTCCTTCCCCTGCTAATCCTGCATCATGTCAGAGACCACCAGTGGCGACCAACACCCCTGTCCTTCCCCTGCTAATCCTGCCATCATGTCAGAGACCACCAGTGGCGACCAACACCCCTGTCCTTCCCCTGCTAATCCTGCATCATGTCAGAGACCACCAGTGGCGACCAACACCCCTGTCCTTCCCCTGCTAATCCTGCATCATGTCAGAGACCACCAGTGGCGACCAACACCCCTGTCCTTCCCCTGCTAATCCTGCATCATGTCAGAGACCAGCAGTGGCGACCCACATCCCTGTCCTTCCCTGCTAATCCTGCATCATGTCAGAGACCACCAGTGGCGACCAACACCCCTGTCCTTCCCCTGCTAATCCTGCATCATGTCAGAGACCACCAGTGGCGACCAACACCCCTGTCCTTCCCCTGCTAATCCTGCATCATGTCAGAGACCACCAGTGGCGACCAACACCCCTGTCCTTCCCTGCTAATCCTGCATCATGTCATGAGACCACCAGTGGTGACCAACACCCTGTCCTTCCCCTGCTAATCCTGCATCCTGTCAGAGTCCACCAGTGGCGACCAACACCCCCTGTCCTTCCCCTGCTAATCCTGCATCACAAAGTCGTCGCAACACTCCTTTCCCCCAATTCCTACCGCAAGTATTAGGTAGCACGCCGCGAAAAGCCACACCTCGATGTTATATAGGCTACAAACCTTTACGTAATACCCATGAGAGGAAATCTCTTAAATGAGTCAGGAAATAGTAAACAATAAATAACGAATAAATGAGATAGCTCTTGCTCACATGATGAGATAAATCACACGACTATAACTCCGAACATTGCTGCTTACGACACCAAATAATATATCACACGACTATAACTCCGAACATTGCTGCTTACGGGCACCCAATAATATATCACACGACTATAACTCCGAACATTGCTGCTTACGACACCAAATAATATACACACGACTATAACTCCGAACATTGCTGCTTACGACACCAAATAATATATCACACGACTATAACTCCGAACATCGCTGCTTACGACACCCAATAATAAATCACACGACTATAACTCCGAACATTGCAGCTTATGACACTAAATCGCCCAGCATAAATGCCAACAGAGCACTCAGAAGAAACCAGAAGACATCCCTCCCCCCCACCCCCCACACTCCAAAAATGTTTCAAGCTTGATGTTTTACCCTGTACCTCACACACGTACACAGCAATATCATCTGGAGAAAACGACGAACAAAAGTTATTAATTCAAGACAGGCACAACCTTTACCATGCTGAGTTTTAGTCAAACAAACACACGGACGAACAGTCACAAATACACCAAACCTCGGTTTAACAGAGCATACTACATTACCGAGATACGACAAATTGGGGGTTTTCCGTAAGACCGCGGACTAGGTTACGGCCCTTAGTCAGCACGTGTAAACTCAGCTCCAACATAGCGACGCGCAAGAAGCAAGGAGGCAAGCCTGCAGCGCTATCGGTTTTCAAACGCTCGCAACAAATCGATTGTGAAGGCTGGCATTTTTTTCGTTTTCCAAAGGATGAAGAAAGATAAGATAAGATAATGTTGCTTATAGCCCAGCCGACCGAGGATGAAGAAAGGCATGTACAAACTTTATTGCATTTTATTAATTATTGGCAGAGTAAACCACGTAAGCATAAAGTATACGGTGTGGACTATGCATCTGGTGCAACTTGAGTCTAGTCTAGATCAAGTTTATAGTATGACTATGAAGCCACATGGGCAGATTTTTAACAGTTTTTATATATATATGTAAGGAAAGAGCAATGCGCCATACCTTGTTTCTTCTAGAAATCATTAACCTACTGGCTTATTTACAGTCCCGTTAGCTAAACAACTAGCAGCGGGGAAAAACCAGACCCCGCATACCGTGCCCTCACAGGCCAGTGATGTTTATGTTGATAATGACATGCGACACACGGTTTCATCACCCAATCTCTCTCTGTCCCTCTCTGTCTCTCTCTCATATCTCTGTTCTCCCTCTCTCTCTCTGCGTGCAGTTGCATGGGTTGTGGTTACAACCTTGAGTTAATCTGACATAAATTGGTTTCAGTCAGTGGTGTGGTGTGGTGTGTGTGTGTGTGTGTGTGTGTGTGTGTGTGTGGAGAGAGAGAGAGATGAGAGAGAGGAGAGAGAGAGAGGGGAGAGAGAGAGAGAGGAGAGAGATGAGAGAAAAACCATACTAACCCCCCTCCACCCAGCATACTCGTGTGTAAACCTACATTAATCAATGACGTTTCATGTCTGGCCTATCTGTCGCAGTCTATTTTGGGTTGTGTGTATTGAAATTGTGTGCTTCTTCTTTGCTCGATTTTAAAGAAGAAATTTTTTGCAAAATTTTTGAGACTGTTTGGAAAATGAACCAGTTTTGTTTTAAACCATCTTGTATGATGGCAGAACTTTTTCTATGTTTTGTGGATGAGACGGACTGCATTACCCCTCCCACCCCCACCTCCACCCCTTTCATTATGCCATTGTTGACGTTGTTATAAACTGACAAACACAATTAAAGTTGATTTGGAGCAAATAAATGGTCCTTTTTTTAAATTAGAACAAGCCAAAACTCTCTCTCTCTCTCCCACCCCCTTCACCCATCTTACCACAGTATGCCACAACACACACACACACACACACACACACACACACTATACATAATAAAAATACATGCGATGCATGCACACATGCAGTGCACACACGCACCTACATGCACCCACAAACACAAGGAGGGCCAAAAAATGTGTAGAGGCATTTGAATCTGTCGTCACAACTGCTGAAGCAGTTCAAGGTAAAGTTATGACAACAAATGCGCCGACGGGCGTCGTTGTTTTCATCACGCAACGTTTTCACATTGCAGCCGCGAGCCTGCAGCCGCGCCGATAAGGGAGATAATCGACTGAACGGACTTGTAGGCTGTAAGAGGCAGTGTCGTATCTCGGTAATGTAGTATGTCTGGTTTAATTGGTATGAGAGGAAATCTGAAATGTGGTAGGGTATAGTAAATAGTAAACAATGTACAAGTATGGTGCTCTTGCTCCATGATGAGATCAGTTCATGCACATAACTGCAAACAACAAGTCGCCTTGCAGACTGCAAACAAGTCGCCTTGCAGAACTGCAAACAACAAGTCGCCTTGCAGAACTGCAAACAACAAGTCGCCTTGCAGAACTGCAAACAACAAGTCGCCTTGCAGAAGTACAAAACAGAACACAGAACAACAAGGAGACAACCCACCCCACCCCTTCCTTCCCGAAAAAAAATATTCCAAGGTTGCTCATATACCTTGTATTGACAATGCATACAGCAAAACAACTGAGAAATGAACGACACAAATGAACATTTATTTAAGACAGGCCAGCCTTTTCCATTTGAGTACAGTCAAACAAACACACGGTCAACAGAAGCGAGTGCAGGTAACCTCGGTTTAATTGGTATGAAGAAAATCTTAATGAGGCAGGATACAGTAAACTGGATGTGATAAATGATACGCCAGGATGAGATAAACTATACGCCATATCTTCTGATCCATCTGATTTAATAGTGTTCAGTTTAAATCTTATTTGGACGTTGAGATGTCAGTATGTTGTGCTGTTCTACCTACACTCACAGTATTACAAAACGTGTGGTCAGCAAGAATCTGAGTAACAACAGGTTAGCTGCAAAAAAGTACTGCTTGTAACTCCAACACACCAACTGAATATGTTTTGCGCAATAAACGTTGATATTCATAGGATAATACATAGTAGATGAGACATTGAGATGGAAATACCCCATGGAATTTGAAATAATATTGAATGGAATTTGAATAATATTAATCTGTAACACTAATAGATTATCCTGGTGAAAGTGTGTGTAACCTCTTTTTGGGGCAAATACATTAAGTAAATGATGAAGAAAACTGATTTATGTTGTGTCTCGACAACAACACAAACGCCTCCACTTTGTTAAGCTTAAGCCCAT
>CM031598.1:74114025-74129025 GCA_018398815.1 Conus ventricosus
TGCTCACCGATGCTTAAGAGTGATCCCACAGTGCAGCCACAAAGTCAACATGGGTATCACCACTGCTCTCCACAGATGGCTGTAAGCCTGATCCCCCACAGTGCAGCCACAAAGTCAACAGGGGTAAATCACACTGCTCTCCACAGATGGCTGTAAGCCTGATCCCCCACAGTGCAGCCACAAAGTCAACAGGGGTAAATCACACTGCTCTCCACAGATGGCTGTAAGCTGATCCCCACAGTGCAGCCACAAAGACAACAGGGGTAAATCACACTGCTCTCCACAGATGGCTGTAAGCCTGATCCCCCACAGTGCAGCCACAAAGTCAACAGGGGTAAATCACACTGCTCTCCACAGATGGCTGTAAGATGATCCCCCACAGTGTAGCCACAAAGACAACAGGGGTAAATCACACTGCTCTCCACAGATGGCTGTAAGCCTGATCCCCACAGTGTAGCCACAAAGCAACAGGGGTAAATCACACTGCTCTCCACAGATGGCTGTAAAGCCTGATCCCCCACAGTGAGCCACAAAGACAACAGGGGTAAATCACACTGCTCTCCACAGATGGCTGTAAGCCTGATCCCCACAGTGTAGCCACAAAGACAACAGGGGTAAATCAGAGAAGGAACGATCATCTGCATATCCTTTAATTACCTGTGTAAGGTTTCACTGAGTCATCCCAGAAAGAACTGTAACTTGAAATTATGTTTCTAAATTTTGAGAATATGCATTGATTGTATGCATGCCATGTGTTTTAACAATATAACTTTATGCCAATACTTGGTGACATCTATCAAGATGATGAATGAGTATTCTATTAGAAGGAGAGGGTTATTACCGCCAAGGACATGGTCAAACAAAGTACAGGACAAGACACAATGCATTTCGACCTTTTGGGTCTTCTTCAGGCAAAATCAAATGATGTTTAGGACAGTGAAAACGAAGAACGAGAAACCACTTATCTTCTCATATTTGCTGCACAACCAAAATGGCCACCGGACAGAAACGAGGCCACCCAGGAGGGGATCATGGGAGAGGAAATAGTGAGGGGGGAGGGGGAGGGGGGGGGAACGACTTTGATGAGTGGGGTGATGATGATGATAGTAGTTATTGTGTGGGTATGTATGTGGGGCTGTGGGTAATGCTGATAAAATCAGATGTAGGGGAAAAAATAATGAAACTTAAATAATAAAAATAAAAAAGATAAAACGATAAGAAAATAAATAAACAATAATAAATAAATACATACATGAAGAAAATATATACATAAATTTCAAAAAGATGCACTAAAGATAAAAATAAAAATGAAATAAAATGAAATAAAATAAATAAATGGAGGATGGCTGCAGCTTCTGTATGAAGTGGGTAGTGGTGGGTATGGTGGTGGTGTGTGTGTATGTGTGCATGTAGGCCTAGTGTGTGTGTTAGTGGAAGATATTGCCGACTGGCATCAACATCCAACAGTAACACAAACATACATACCCAGAACTTCATCAGTAGTCGGCAATATCTTCAACCAACACACACACATACATACACACACACCACCACCATAACCCCCCCCCCCCCCCCCCCCCCCCACTACCCACTTCAAACAAAAGTTGCAGCCACCCTCGAATTCTTTTATTTCATTTTGTTATATTTTTATTTTCATCTTTAGTGTATCTTTTTAAAACTTATTTATTCATAAATTTTATTTTTATTTCATTTTATTTATTTCTTTCTTTTCTTATTTTCTTAATTTTCTTACTTTTGTATTTATGTATTTTTTATTATTTAGTATCTTTTAAAATATTTTATTTCATTTTATTCATTAAAAGTTTTTTTTCTCCCTACATTTAATTCTATTTAGCATTATCCACACCTCCACACACAACTACCCCCACATAACTACTATCACCACCCATTAAAATCGTTTCTTTCTTCTTTTTTTTTAAATTAAAAAAATTTTTTTTATTTTGCCCCACTAAGCACCGCAATACTACCATCACTAATATATCATACAATTCTACAAAACAAGCTACAAACCCCATTGTTTCACACACACACACACCACACACACACACACACACACACACACACACACACACACACACACACACACACACACACACACCACTATTTCCTCTCCCATGATCTCCTCCTGGGTGGCCTTGTTTCCGTCCGGCGGCCATTTTGGTCGTGCGGCGAATATGAGAAGATAAGTGATTTCTCGTTCTTCGTTTTCACTGTCCTAAACGTCATTTGTTTTCGCCTGAAGAAGACCCAAGAGGTCAAAATGCATCGTGTCTTGTCCTGTACTTTGTTTGTCTATTGCCCTTGGCGGTAGATAACCCCCTCTCTTTCTAAATTTTGATTCATTTTCCGCCCTCAGTCACTCTGTTTTCAAACCTGAGTATTCTATTTTTAGAGGTTGTTTGCAACAACTTGGTAAAAACTAGTAAGATGCTTGATTAGCATTCTTTGTTAACAATCTGACTTTGCCAGTATTCAATACTATTTGTTAAAATGATAACTAAATGATAAACTCTGAACGGCAAAGCAGTATGCCTGTACTAGGTGAAAACTGTTGAGTTTATTTATGAATACCGTTGATTGTCAGAATGCTCTGAAGTAGGTGACTCCAAGTCTAGTCAACATGTGTACTTAGGCTAAGTTTATTCCATGTTACTTCAACTTAACTTATAAGAAATATTGAAGAGTTGTAAAACTGTTAAGTTGATTTACAAATACTATTGATTGCCGGAATGCTTTGTAGTAGGTGACTCTAAGTCTAATCAACATGTGTATTTGGGCCAAGTTTATTCTAAGTTATTTCAACTTAATTTATAAGAAATACTGAAGAGTTGTTTGACTTTCATTGTTTAGCTTTGTATTACCGTCTCCTACCCCATGCTAAAATTCATTCAATATTTTGTGCTAGACTAATCCTTTGTCGGCTGAGATCTCACAACATTTACTGAAAGCAGAGGGCAAGTGTGAGAACTCAACCAGCCGGACTCTCAGCTACTTCACTACAAACCAGGTTCTGTCTTGTGAATAGATCCTGGGACCGGGGCCTGCCTGGTAGTGGACAAGTACCGCAGCCTACCAGATCAGCCGGCTTAAAGAGAAGGTGGACCAGTCACCAGCAACTAAGAGAGATCAACAATCCTCTCCAACATCAGATAAGTTCTGATATTCCAAGTGGACTCCAACTCAACACACCCAGAACTTTCCCTGTCTTAATGAGGAAAACTACGAGGGGAAAAGGTCAGCCAGAACTGATTTAGTAAAATTGACTTTAATATGTCACCCTTGTATAAACAAGTAAAATTGATGTGTGAAAGTACACTTAACTTGTGTCAGTTATTTGTTGCTCAGTCAGTATTGAATGTTTAAAACTCACGCTGTTCTGTCTCTGGGAGCTACAAATATTTTCAAGTGTACAAGCATAAGAAAAATTATTTCTGAGCCACTCTTGAGTAGGTTTAACAGTCCCGAGGAAAACTATAAATTTCTTCCGATGTGTAGTATGAGAAGTTGCTCCTTCCACAACTTAGTAAGAGAGAGAGAGAGAGAGGAGGAGAGAGAGAGAGAGAGAGAAAAGAGAGAGAGAAGTCGGAAGTCGGAAGTCGGAATGTTTAATTGATCAGGCCATTTGCCCATACAATGGAGTAAATATTCAAAATCAATAATCAAATCAAATCACATTCATACTCTCGTGTCTTAACCTTAAACCCTTGAATACGAAGAGGGACAGCCTTTCCTAATGCGTTTGTTCGTATTCGCAAGCAACAACGAAAATTTAAACATGGAAGGCTGTCTGTAAAACTTTCTAGGCAACAATTCTTGTCTAAGGTTTTCATACTGGTGGCAAACAAACAAAAAATGGAGTTCAGTTTCTGGAACATTGGGACAAAATGGACAATTCACATCACTGTTCAGGTAGGGTCTATACACAAAAAATGACATTTCAGTGGAGACATTCCAATTCTAAATCTCGTATATACATTACGCTTCTTGATGTAACTGATGTCACATAAATGTGGACTTATTGAGAAGGATTGCTTGAAAGAAGCATACACGTTATAAATGTATGCGACTCCAAAGACGCATCCCAGTCCTGCTTAAAACAGTCTATAAGTCTTTCCTTGAAACATGCTAGGAAGATGTTAACGTTACCAACTCCTTGAGATTCCCAAACTTCCCCAAAACCAAACTTATACAGTACATTTCTAACTTTACATGCCCATGTTTCATAATTTTGGCTTTGCAAATTTAAAAGCATTTCATAGGCCTTTTTGGGATATCGATCATTGTCCATCTGTACAAGACGTAACCAAAATTTTTACACATTTGACAAACGTTAATATATACAAAGGATACCTGCCTGTTTCTCCATAAATAACATGCCTTGGCGATTTTATATTCACACCCAGAAATCGTTTCAGAGCAAACAAATGGATTCTTTCTGTCTGTTCTTGATTTTGCGTCAAGCCCCAGATTTCAGCTCCATATGTTAAAATGGGTTGAATCTGACAATCGAAAAGTTTAAAAAAGAAGGTAGGAGAATGCTCGCCAATTGACCACATCGTTTTATGATTGCTGTAATTCCTTTCTTGGCCCTGTCTGCGAGATCAGACATAGTTATACAAAACTTAATCTTTTTGGGACAAGTGAATGCCAAGGTATTTTGTACATATTCACAATTTTTAATTCGTTATCATCAAAAAACCATCTTTCCCTTAAGGCATGGTATCCCCATTCCGAAAGATGACAATGTTCGATTTTTCCATATTTACAATGAGATCAAGACGTTTAGCTGCATCAGACAAAATATTCAACTGCGTCTGAAGACCAGTAACACTATCAGATATTAGTGCAACATCATCAGCAAATAGGAGGATTAGTATTTGAATAAAATCTGGCGTCAACTGAACGCCAAGGCGACCAGATTCAAGCACATCTTTCGTCAGCTGATTTATAAAGAGCGAAAAAAGCACAGGTGAGCAGACCTCCCCCTGTTTCAAAGCCTCGAGGGCACAAAAAAACATATGTTAATTCACCGCCAACACGCACCCTTGCTTTGACAACATTATACATCGATTTTAAGGCACTGAGTATCTGCCTTGTAGGCCATTTTTGTGCAAGATAATCCACACTTTTCTCTGCACACAGTATCAAAAGCTTTACGGAAATCTATAAATGCTACATACAATTTCTGTGTCTCACAAGTTGCTTTTGTACCATAGCATAGAGAGTGAATATGTGATCTGCTGTACAGTAACCCTTCCTGAATCCAGCTTGCTCTTCACCAACAATTCCCTTGTCGTCAATCCAGTTTGAAATGCGCTTATTTAATACAAAACTATACAACTTACTACAAATATTGAGAAGAGAAATGCCTCTATAATTGTCTGGAACATTCAAATCGCCCTTTTTGTGCAGAGGCTGAATAATGGACAATGACCACTCGTCAGGAAAAAGCCCGTGATCAAAGAGATAGTTAAAAAATTTAACAAGGAAAGGCAATATTTGCTCAATGCTATTTTTGTAAAATTCCCAATGAGTCCATCCGGGCCGGGTGCCTTCCGAGATTTAAGTACTTGCACAGCAGCTCGAATTTCTTCTGCTGTTATTGATTCATTGAGCGCATCACATTCGATGGTACGCGTGTTATCAAGAAGAACTGAATCGTCGTCACTGTTAAGTGTGTAATTTTCGCCATCATCACAAGGAACATCAATATCACCAACTACATTTGCAACAGTGTTCTGGCACAGAATTAAACACATTATCAAAATGATGAAACCATTCATTTTTTGTTATCGTATTTTGCACACCAGTCTTAGATTTCACAGAACGAATTTGGTATCCAAGAGAGAGAGAGAGAGAGAGGAGAGAGAGAGAGAGAGAGAGAGTGAGGAGTGGGGAAATTTTAACAAAACTCTGTTAGAGAAAATATTCCAAGTCTTTCACTAGAAGACAACACCGACCCACTCGTAACTCCGTCACAGCATCGTTGATGTGAACCAGACCACCGTGCCGCCTACTCTTCCAGACAGTCAGCACGGCTCTATGGAGATGGCCTCAGATCAGAACATATCACGCGGGGTGTACCTGACAGCCCCAGAGGTTTCCCACCTGGTTCCTGTGCAGGCCAGTCAGTAACACTGGGAGGCCAAGCCAACATGACAGGCAGGGCCGGCATCACTGACGCTGTGTAACGAAAGGTCGTTCATCAGAACACCAGCAGGGAGTGAGGAAAGTCAGCTACTAATTAGGGGGCTGTGATGGGACAGCAGAGGACGCCTTACCACGGGAAAGGGTCAGTAGGAAACTACAGAGACTTGATGAAGGAATAATGTGTGTGAGCATGTGCATGCGTGCGTGCTAGCGTGCGTGCGTTTCGTGCGTGTGTGTGTTGTCTGTTACACAGAACAAGCTGTACATCACATTCAAGTCTAAGACATGAAAAGACTGTTGTTTTTGAGTGAGTGAATGAGAGAGAGAGAGAGAGAGAGAGAGAGAGAGAAAGACAGCGAGAGAGAGAGAGAGAGAGAGAGAGAGTGTGTGTGTGTGTGTGTGTGTGTGTGTGTGTGTGTGTGTGTGTGTGTGTGTGTGTGTGTGTGAGTGTGTGTGTGTGAGTGTTTGTGTGCGTGTGCGTGTTTGTGTCTGTGTGTTTGTGTATGTGTGTGTGTGTGGTGTGTGTGTGTGTGTGGTGCGCGCGCGCGTGTGTGTATGTGTGTGTGTGTGTGTGTGTGTGTGTGTGTGTGTGTGTGTGTGTGTGTTTAGTCCCACTCCCCCATTCCCCCTCTTCCCCATCAAAAAGGTGTTCAATGAACTGGCATTTAAGAGACTAATTATAATGGTGCATAAATGCATCATCAGTTTGTTCCGCTGGAGAACATTAACACAATAACTACAATACTACTATCTGCTACACCACCACTACCACCCACCACCACCACCACTACCACCACCACCACTACTACTACTTTGCTGCTGCTGCTGCTGCTGCCACTACTACTACTACAACCACTACTACTACTACTGCTACTGCTGCTGCTGTTGCTGCTGCTGCTACTGCTATTACTGCTGCTGCTAAGACTATTGATACAGCTACAACTACTGATACTGCTCCTGTGACACTACCACTATTGCTGCAAGTACACTGAATGGAAAACAGGGAAACTAAAGGTCATTTTGACATTCCTCTGGATGGACAATCATAGAAATATAAAGGTCGTTTTGACATTCCTCTGGATGAACAATCATAGAAATATAAAGGTCATTTTGACATTCCTCTGGGATGGACAATCATAGAAATATAAAGGTCATTTTGACATTCCCTGGGATGGACAATCATAGAAATATAAAGGTCATTTTGACATTCCTCTGGGATGGACAATCATAGAAATATAAAGGTCATTTTGACATTCCTCTGGGATGGACAATCATAGAAATATAAAGGTCGTTTTGACACCGACATTGTTTTCCCGTGCTGAGAACAGACTGAGACGGAAAAGTGCCATATATGGCTTTAGGCAGTCCTGGTATATGAGCAAGTCTTTCCTTGACTGGCTGCCCACGTATTCCAAATGTGTATCAAGAGAAACCTGATTTCACATATTAGGTCGTGTTTTGTTGTCATTTCCATGACGCACGTTTCATTCTATTCATATATATTTCGGTGTCTCCTCATGATCAGCGCATACTTTCTATCACTTTTGCAACAGTGTAAAATGCACAATGTGTACCCACAGTTTTGTAGAGATCGGATATTACTGAAACAACAACAACAACAACAAAAACACTAATTGATTGGCTGCTTTAACATGCCATTTTTGTTCCTTGATGCACCATACAATTTCCATAACCTATCAGTAGCAAGTATACCTCTATAATACTACAGTATATGGTCTGCCTGATTCCATAACCTATCAGTAGCAAGTATACCTCTATAATACTACAGTATATGGTCTGCCTGATTCCATAACCTATCAGTAGCAAGTATACCTCTATAATACTACAGTATATGGGTCTGCCTGATTCCATAACCTATCAGTAGCAAGTATACCTCTATAATACTACAGTATATGGTCTGCCTGATTCCATAACCTATCAGTAGCAAGTATACCTCTATAATACTACAGTATATGGTCTGCCTGATTCCATAACCTATCAGTAGCAAGTATACCTCTATAATACTACAGTATATGGTCTGCCTGATTCCATAACCTATCAGTAGCAAGTATACCTCTATAATACTACAGTATATGGTCTGCCTGATTCCATAACCTATCAGTAGCAAGTATACCTCTATAATACTACAGTATATGGTCTGCCTGATTCCATAACCTATCAGTAGCAAGTATACCTCTATAATACTACAGTATATGGTCTGCCTGATTTATTTATAATTTAGTCTATATTTATTTACACCTGTTGACCATTGCTTGGTAGAACTTGCGTTAAAAGGTGCAATTCAGATAGAATGATACTGTTACAAGATTTGCATATGAACTTTTCAAGAAGTCTGATATAAATGTTAAAGCATTAATTATAAGGCGGACATTTCAAGCAAGAAAAGCTAATTTTGATCGCAGACTTACAGCCATAACCGAATAATGACATCTTCTTGCAGGCAGAGGCTGAAAAAGTGTCATGCATGTCTATCACTCTGCCAAGTTTCGTTATGAAAGCGTTAGTAATCGCTGAACACACACACACACACACACACACACACACACACACACACCACACACACACAAGAGAGGAGAGAGAGAGAGAAGAGAGAGAGAGAGAGAGAGAGAGAGAAACTGGTTATTTTCATACATTTGAAGTCTACTTATTCAAACCACAGAATTCGTTGGATCTCTGGTACAGGCCTGCTGAACAACTTATATTCAACGACCGTCATTCATTCTGATGCCATAATTTCTGAAGTTTCTCAGACAAATACACTAAAACGTTCTGTCACAAAGTTTAAGAAAAAAGCAACGAGTGGAACCATTGTTTTTGTTTTTGTCAAATTATCGCCGATGATAGCTATAATTGATTTTCGTTTAAATCAAATTTGTTCTTCAGCAATAATTTGTAATATAACATATTTCAACGACCAGTAGGCTAATACCAGATGCTTCAATATCATAAAATTATGCTTGAACGTGAGCTATCTCTTTGGGGCATTAATATGTTGCATCCATTGGCCACATTTAAGGATATATCATTGCATCATTTTGGCACAAAAGATATAATATAGACAGATGTGACTGAACTGTGCTCAACAGCCATCTGTAAGCCTACTTGGGCTTTTTCCGGGCACAGATAGCTTCCCTGCAGTGAATTCTCCCTCCACTTCACTTGCTTCTCCTTCTTCAAAGCATGAACACCATTCTACATTCAAATTCACAGATTTCAACATCATCTTCCAAACGAAACAGCTTACACCATTTGTGCACTTCTTGTCCCTCTCTAGGCTGTAAAAATATTACATTGGTGGTGTATACGTGCACACCAAAGTGCGTGTGTGCGTGCTTGCGTGTGCTGTGTATATATATTGTGTATGAAATTCATGTTTAGAAATTCACAGTTGCAAAAGACCTGTCTTTCTTTCAGCTTTTAACTTAGTCCTGGAAGATTCTACTTCCACTTCACCTATCCTGTCCCTTTCATCAACTCCAGGGACTTCCGTGCCCTCCACTGACCTCTGTGTTTTCCCCATCTACCTAATTACCCATGCACCTACCAGCGAACTATATATTACCTGCTTACCTGACGGATAAGCTACGAACGTACGTACTTATATAGCTATTTAGCGGGTAAGTTATGAGTAAGAGGCTAAATTACAAAATGGCAACCACGTTACAGACAAACGAGCAAAACAATGAACGTATCATGCACGACGTAGCTCCACTGCTTGCAGGCAAAGGAAGATGAATGGTCCAATTCATGGTTTGCAACTTGTATAACTTACTCTATCCTCCCCCACCCTCCCCGCTCCCATATTCTCCCTCACCCCATCCTCCGAACACCCTTCCCTGCCTGCCCAAGATGCCCACCATTCCTTCCCTCCCCCCCTCCCCCACCCCCCTTCCTCTGCATCTGTCCCTTCTCCTCGCCCCACCTCCAGCTGAGTTATACGGTTTTCCTATAAAAATGAGAAACAGTAGCAAGTAAATGCAAAACTAAACAAAGAAAAAAGTGTAAGTACTGGAGAAAATGAAAGTTAAAAGACAGGGAAGTGAGATGAAACAAGTAAACATGAAGAAGAAATATGACACAATGAAATACAAAATGTTGCTGAACAGCCTGCCTCTGACATAAGAGAGAGAGAGAGAGAGAGAGAGAGAGAGGAGAGAGAGAGAGAGAAATGAAATGAAATGAAAATGTTTATTCATATATATAGGCCATAGCCCCTATATGAAGGGGAGTGCGGCATATTCAACAATTCAAGACAAAGAAAAATGTACTAAATGATACCATACACAAACATAGCAAGAAACAAAAATCAAGCTGTGCTAAGAACATAATACATCTCTTATCTTAAAGGCGTGATAAAGAAAAAGACTAACATTTTTCACTACATTTGCATTGGCAGAAGCATCAGCATGCACAAGCAGAAAGACAGGCTGCTTATAATATTTTTCTGGAATAAACTTCTCTCTAATATTCTGAATAGCTGGGCATACTAAAACAAAATGTACTTCGTCTTCCTTCGATTTTCTGCACAGTGGACATATTAAATCATGAGCAGTAGAGCCCTGTATCTTAGGTAATGAACTCTTATTTCTGATACTCCAAATCGGAACTTAGATGTGATCTGTTTCAAAGATCGACTTAATTTAAGGGTTATGTATGGCTTAACAGAATGAGATAATCCATTCAGCAAAGAGTACATTTCAAAACGTTCACTGGTTTGGATATGGTCTTGCCAGTTCTGCCAGCTACAATCAATCAGTCTTTGTTTGAAGCTACGGATAAACATTTGAACATTTCCTACTCCCTGATTAACCCAAACATGACCATAACCAAATTTAAACAAGCATAACTTTACATTGGTTGCCCAATTATGTTTATCTTTAGCATCAAGATGCAACAGTGTCAAATATGCTTTGCGTGGCAGCCTGTTTTCTTCCATGCTGATTAGTCTCAACCAATACTTTACACATCGAAGAACAGAATTGACTGTAATCGGATATCTGTTTCGCCATAAACTAAGTCATTTGGTGTACACCTGTGTACACCAAGAAAACGTTTTAAAGCACACAGATGAACCTTTTCACAATGTTCAGCAGCTTTTTCTAAACCCCACAGTTCTGCCCCATACTGAACAATAGGCTGTATTTTGGCATCAAAAATTTTTAGAAGTATTTCCAAAGAATCATTTTTAAGCAGATACAATTTCTGCATGATGCTTAACAAAGCCATCTTTCCACGACTCGCTAAATCTCTACATGCACCTGTAAAACTCAATTTTGTCGAAAAATGTATACCAAGATACTTATAGACATTTACAACAGGTATTATAACTCCATTATAGGTCCATCGTTCTCTAGCTGCTAAATACCCTCCCTTTCTAAAAACAACAATATCACTTTTAGAGAGAGAGAGAGAGAGAGAGAGAGAGAGAGAGAGAGAGAGAGAGGAACTGACTGTAAACTGATCTTTAATGCTCAAGGAGGATGATTTAAGGCTAAGGTCCAGTCTTACTATCTGTCCTTGTCTGTCCTTGAGTGTAAATGTAATTATATCACCATCAGGTAGTCTCTGCATTCATGCAAGCATGAAAAGGTGGGCAGAAAAGGAAAAGAAACATGGGCAAATTGAAGAGAGAGAGAGAGAGAGACAGACAGACAGACAGACAGACAGACAGACAGACAGACAGAGAGTGAAAGAGAGAGAGAGAGGTGGTACAGGGGGATGGATGGGAGAGAAAATGAGGTGGGCATGAGTAGTCTAGGGCAGAGTGGGTGTGCTACAACCAGAACTAGCAGTAGTGTTTGTGAATGTTGATTTTACCATTTCGATACAAAACAAGAAATTACAAGGACATGAGATGTAAACATGCAGCTGTTTTTTTTAAAATACTGTGGTGAATTTGGTGGTGAGCTTCAGACAAACGGTGATGAACGTGCTAGGCTTGTTTTGTATTGATCAATTAATGCAAGTGTAAAATGGAAACCATTTCTGGGAACCCAAACTACAGCGCTGTCTTCATTACAGGGAGTTCATGGGACAGGGCAAGGTGCTTGTTGAAATTTGAAATGGAAATCGAACCTTGCAGAATTCAAGTTGTTATTTCTGAGAGGATGTGCTAAAAATGCTTTCAGTTCTTCTCAGCTGTTAAGAGGTACACTGCAGTAACCATGCTGTCCATTGGCGGAGAAAATTCACTGAAAGACTTTAATCTGCTTTAGGGACATCAAGGAGTAGGAAGAGAGGGAAGGAGGGGAAGGTAAGAGAGAGAGAGAGAGAGAGAGAGAGAGAGAGAGAGAGAGAGAGAGAGAGAGGGGGGGGGGGAAGACAGACGGACAGAGAGAAAGACAGACAAACAGACAGACAGACAAACAGAGAATGACAGAGATGTACATACATACAGACAGACAGACAGACATGGAGGGAGGGAGAGAGTTTTCTGCTCTGTTTACAACAGCCCTGCCGACCACTTTGAGCTCTACCGGGATTGAAAACAGACAGCTACACAGAGTCATTAACCTTGAAAACAGACAGCTACACAGAGTCGTTAACCTTGAAAACAGACAGCTACACAGAGTCGTTAACCTTGAAAACAGACAGCTACACAGAGTCATTAACCTTGAAAAACAGAACAGTCTTACGAACACAGACAGTCATTAACCTTGAAAACAGACCAGCATACACAGAGTCATTAACCTTGAAAACAGACAGCTACACAGAGTCGTTAACCTTGAAAACAGACAGCTACACAGAGTCGTTAACCTTGAAAACAGACAGCTACACAGAGTCATTAACCTTGAAAACAGACAGCTACACAGAGTCGTTAACCTTGAAAACAGACAGCTACACAGAGTCATTAACCTTGAAAACAGACAGCTACACAGAGTCGTTAACCTTGAAAACAGACAGCTACACAGAGTCATTAACCTTGAAAACAGACAGCTACACAGAGTCGATTAACCTTGAAAACAGACAGCTACACAGAGTCATTAACCTTGAAAACAGACAGCTACACAGAGTCTAACCTTGAAAACAGACAGCTACACAGAGTCGTTAACCTTGAAAACAGACAGCTACACAGAGTCGTTAACCTTGAAAACAGACAGCTACACAGAGTCATTAACCTTGAAAACAGACAGCTACACAGAGTCATTAACCTTGAAAACAGACAGCTACACAGAGTCATTAACCTTGAAAACAGACAGCTACACAGAGTCATTAACCTTGAAAACAGACAGCTACACAGAGTCATTAACCTTGAAAACAGACAGCTACACAGAGTCATTAACCTGAAAACAGACAGCTACACAGAGTCGTTAACCTTGAAAACAGACAACTACACAGAGTCGTTAACCTTGAAAACAGACAACTACACAGAGTCGTTAACCTTGAAAACAGACAACTACACAGAGTCGTTAACCTTGAAAACAAACTACACAGAGTCGTTAATCTTGAAAACAGACAGCTACACAGAGTCGTTAACCTGAAAACAGACAACTACACAGAGTCGTTAACCTTGAAAACAAACTACACAGAGTCGTTAATCTTGAAACAGACAGCTACACAGAGTCGTTAACCTGAAAACAGACAACTACACAGAGTCGTAATCTTGAAAACAGACAGCTACATAGAGTCGTAAACGATACTAGCATTGTCCCGAAAAACTTTCACTTCCTCGCCCCATGGAGTGAACAAGTAACACGGGGGCGAACCGTCTGACAACAGTGACCCAAACACTGCTACCATTTCTATTGGGAGCTCGCTTCACCACCTGGCTGTTGTGTGGTCTCGTGAAACCAATACCTGGTTCCGATCGACACAGCATGGCAAGTAGCCCGGAGCACACACACACCTCGGGTGATGAAACACAGCCACCGCCATTTCCGCAGCTAGTCGTGCCGCTGGAATGAAAGATGGCACACTCAGCCAGCCAGCCAGTCCGTTGGTCTGAGGGAGGGTGCATAAGTGCCGGAAGATGGCACATGTTCTACACCTTTCGTTTTTCTAACCAAACCGTCTGCTCCCTGGGCTAAACGGTCACCAGACAGGCCGGTAATGATGGCATAAACGGCTACAAAGGATGTACACTAGAAAAATCATCTTTGACTGCAGCAGTAGGCTAATCCACTTGGATGAGTACTGTCCTGTGCCGGTGTTACGAAGAGTCAATTTTCTACGGAGTCAATATTCTCCGTAACACCGGCATCATCCCACTGCAGACAGGCCTATCGGCTGACATTCACCCGCAGACATCTGTGTATCCACAAACATCCCTCCACCTCCTGCTAGCCTGCCACCCCGTTCTTCGTGTAACACACACACACACACACACACACACACACACACACAGAGAGAGAGAGAGAGAGAGAGAGAGAGAGAGAGAGAGAGAGAGAGAAACAAACTTCATGATATGTTGTCCTCACTTACCCCGGTGTTGGCGACGGCCCGGGAGCTTTGTGTTCCCTGGGAAGCAGCAGTACTGGTGGGAGAGGTGGAGGAGAACGCTGACCTGTGACCCTGCGAGGACGAGGACGAGAGTAGGACGTAGCTCTGCTGAGAGACCGCCTGCATGCGTTGGTCACGCGACTCCGGCATCTCCGCGTGGCTTTCCTCCAAAGGGGCCAAGCGGTTGGCCCCTGCCCCCACCTTGCTGTGCTGCAGGGTGCGAGACGTGTGTGTCTGCGTCGTCCCCAGGCTCTGTATCTGCTGCCCCTGAGGCCCGGGCCAGGTGCCCGTCTTTCTACTGATGGGGCCGAACTCCACGTTGTCATAGGGGCTGCTTCCATCGTGGGGTACGGGTGCGGCAGGGCCAGA
>CM031598.1:74134025-74144025 GCA_018398815.1 Conus ventricosus
ACATGTTCGACTTGAATAGAAACCAAAGATCTCGTACTAATCATTTGCGGTGAAAAATGAAAATACTTTATAAGCGCTCTTTGTTGAGTTCCAAAGTCTGAACGTTGCTCTCGGTGCAAAGTTTAATCGGGTGGTTGGGTCTGCCACCCAAAACAACGAACAACCAAAGTGCCACAAGATGAAAATGAATCCCGCGACTGAAACATGCAAGCAAAACAGGACAGGACAGACTGTCGATGGGAACTGACACCTATTCATCCACCATACGAGCAATCTCTCTCTCTCTCTTCTCTCCCCTCTCTCTCTCTCTCTCTCTCTCTCTCTCTCTCTCTCTCTCTCTCTCTCTCTCTCTTACACACACACACACACACACACACACACACACACACAACACACCACACACGCACACCACACACACACACACACACACACACACACACACACACACACACACACACACACAACACGTACTCCGGAAACACATCCATTTCGGATACTCTTACTCCCCCCTCTCTCTCTCTCTCTCTCCTCTCTCTCTCTCTCTCTCTCTCTCTCTCTCTCTCTCTCTCTGAACACACACTCACACACACGCGCGCGCGTACACACACACACACACACACACACACACACACACACACACACACACACACACACACACACACACACACACACACACACACGTGCACGCGAGATCGCGCGCTTGCGCACGCGCTCGCACGAACACATTGTGTGGTGTGTGTGTGTGTGTGTGTGTGTGTGTGTGTGTGTGTGTGTGTGTGGTGTGTGTGTGTGTGTGTGTGTTGTGTGTGTGCGTGCGCGCGCGCGCAGTTCTCGCTTTCCATGGAACTACTCCTTGACTATGGAGTCAGCAAGACACGATGGATAGCAGCAGCGCTTAGGAGCGAACCGTCATTTTAAGATTTGGAGATTGGACGTCTGAGCCTCATAAACTTTCTATGGGGTTACCTCAAGGTTCTCCTCTCTCCACTGTTTCGTACAACGTTTACACTAAAGGCCTTGCAGACCTCAACAGAAATGGAAGTGCTCGAGTGTTGACAACTAGCAGATGACGGTCTGATCCACAAAACATCAGGAAGAACGAAAGCAGTTCAGCAGCAGCTGAACAAACATTGCTCAGTGGTGTCAAGAAACTGGATCGTCCATCAACCCTACAAAAGCCCGGACATTAGTCTGCACTCTCAACAAGACATCAGGACAAGTACGCTCACCAGTTTCCTTCAATGGAATACCAATTGAATCAACTGACAACCTACGCTATTTGTCTTTTTTGCTTTGACAGAATGCTAACCCTTAGAAAGTATGTTGAGAATATTGTTTAAATGCAAAAAAAATCTATCTGCCATGAACGCAATGGCAGCTAAAGGCATTGAACAGCGCCATCTCTACAGACTGTATCACGCATTTGTACTCAGTGTGATTGATTATGGATTAGGGCTTACAACACTATCAAACAGCAATCTTAAATTAGAAATAATTCAAATGAAGTAATGAGATTGATCCTTGGGAACCACGAAGGACACACCAGTTCAAACTATGCGATACCTGCTTGACCTTCCTTCAATGCAGACAAAACACAAGCCAGAACAGGTGAAGGCATATTTCAGAGCCCATGAAATTCCCCAAAACCCACTTCATGTGGCGGTCAAGGAAACAAAAGGCACTCGGCTAGGACATGGAAAATCATAGATGGGACAGGCAGAAGACAATATACAGCTTGTGTGCCTGAACTCAAAGAAACGAAGGAATGCGAAAAATATTCAGCACTTCAAACACCTCTACCAAATAGCCATCGCTACAGACCTTGGAAGACACTGTCGAGAATGGCCAGATGGCAAACCAACGCAGAAGTTCAGATGCAGATAGAAGACCGTGGCATTATGGCGAGAGTCTGGGGTGGGTTGGTGTGTTCATCAGGGGAAGGACTTGAAATATTTTTTCTTTGAGAACTTTGTCAAAATTTCACCTCCACCTTCTCTCTTACTAGTGGTGGAAGGAGCAACTTTTCCGGTACAAGTCATCGAAAGATATTTGTTTCCCCGGGACTGTTAAAATACTCAATAGTGGCTCAGGAATAGGTTTCCTTAGACTTGTACTCTTAAAAGTACTTGTAGCTCCGAAAGATAGAGTTAGAGAGAAGTTCAAACATTCAACACTGAATGAACAACAAAGAACTGACACAAATTAAGTGCAATTTCACATGTCAATTTTACTTGCTTACACACGGTAAGTAGTTAAAGTTAGTTCATGGGATGGTTAGAAGGCAGACTGCTCGAGTCCCATCGATGTCGTTTTCTGCTGTGGACAATAAATAATTAGGAACATGATATCTCTCTCTCTCTCTCTCTCTCTCCTCTCCTCTCACTCTCTCTCTCTCTCTCTCTCTCTCTCTCTCTCTCTCACACACACACACACACACACACACACACACCACACACACACGCACGCACGCACGCACGCACGCACGCACGCACGCACGCACGCACGCACGCACGCACGCACGCACACACACACACACACACACACACACACACACACAAAAATCCATAGCATGATCACTTCTCGTGTTTTTTTTTATGATACTAGTCTTCACCTTTCAACCCTCTTTTCCTCTCACGCCCTTCAGCTCTCTCTGTCTGGCTGACTTTGTTCTGTGCCAGCATGCTGACAGTGGTGAGATGCTTTTGAACGGCCACTGACTTTGTTCTGTGCCAGCATGCTGACAGTGGTGAGATGCTTTGAACGGCCACTGACTTTGTTCTGTGCCAGCATGCTGACAGTGGTGAGATGCTGACAGTGGTGAGATGTGAGATGCTGACAGTGGTGAGATGCTGACAGTGGTGAGATGCTTTTGAACGGCCAGAGTACTTTCTTTGCTACGCATACCACTACAAAAGAAGCTGACACACACCCCTTCCTTTTCCCGCTCCGTTTAGTGTCACGGATACGGCTGCCACCAAGCTCCCTTCCTCTGTCTTACATTCTGTTTGATAAGTGGATCCCATGAAGTGGTAGGATGTTTCATTGCCATACGTGTCTGCATGTGTGACGCACGTGGTGACGCCATAGCTTCACATATCACAGGAGAGGCTGACAACAACCAAGATCTGATAGACTGTTATTTTTTTTCCAAACTATATTATGTCACTGTGCACGTGTTGAGAAGTCTATGTACGTATAAAGAGATGTAATGTACTCATGACAAAAATAATGTGGAATTATTTTCTCCTCATCTTTCGTCCCCTCTCATCACCTCCAATTCAGTGTTTTCACTCTACAACCCATCAACATGAGAGGAAATTTGTCTATTTCTTTTGACTGAGAGCGATCTACCTCTCTCTGTCTCTCTCTGTCTGTCTCTGTCTCTCTGTCTCTGTCTGTCTGTCTGTCTGTCTGTCTGTCTCTCTCTCTCTCTCTCTCTCTCTCTCTCTCTCTCTCTCTCTCTCTCTCTTTCTCTCCCTCTCTCTTTCTTCAACCCGCCCCTACCTTTCACACCTGTCTACATTTACTTTGGTAATATGTATGGCCTGAAAAACGGACTATGCACATGAATCACAAAAAAATGAACCCTTCATCAAGTTCATTTTATACTTCCGGGTTTGAAATACTATATAAAATGATGGCAAAGTTGAGTTATACGTTTGTGTTACATGGAAATGGTGAAAGCAATAATCAAGTATAGAAACCTCAAATCACATCATTCCAATTTTACCGAGGGAAAATGACATACCGAAAGAAAAGGAAGAATGTGAACGTTACTGGTTGAATTATCATGCTGCAGCTCCTGTTATTATTTGCAATCATTTCGCTCTACCAATTTTTGTTGTGCTAGCGCACTCCCATCACTCCGCTTTCACTGTAGTAATCGGTATAGGCGACAAGGTGATTATACTTTATAATGAGGAGGACATGAAGATCTTGTTTCTGCCAAGAGTAGTGTTTGGTTCTTAGTGCTCCTTTTCCCGTCAACTTTTTGCGGATACTTCTGTGCCCGACAGCTTGGAGTGGAGGACGCCCCAGTCTTTGGGAATTACGAACACACATACAGCCACCTTTCCCCTAAAATAAGAGGGTGTCGAATTTTTTTTTTTTCTGGTTTAAACAAATCTTTAATCACAGGTACGTACAATGTTTACACAATACAAAGTGAGCAGCAACAAGCTGAACGCTTATAGTGTGTCGAATTTAACTGAACGGTTGATGTGAATTGAGTAGTTGTTTTGTTGTGAGACTATGGATTTTTTTAACCTGATTGATTTTGACTGAACCGTTGTTTGAAATAACTAGGTATCTTTCATTGTATATAAGACTGTTCGCTCACGATCGCTAGTTTTGAGCGGTTGCTAATCTGTGATCTTTAATACCTGTTAGTCTGTTCATTATTTAATCACTGATTTGTGGGGAAGATACACACTGAAGCGGTGAAAGAAAGTAATTACTATTTTCCTGTATCAAACCGAAAGAACACTAGGTGACGATGGCAAATTTGTTCATGGACGGGCAAAGTTTAAAGTGTATTGTTTAACACAGAGGAGATTCTTCCATGATGACTTCCTACACAGGCAATAACTGTAGAGGGACTGTCTGTTAGTAAGCAGCTGTAGAGAGGACTGTCTGTTAGTAAGCAGCTGTATAGAGGACTGTCTTTTAGTACCCAGCTGTAGAGGGGACTGTCGTTTAGTAACCAGCTTCCTAAAACTCGTCGAATCCATAACGGGTGAGATTTTTTGGTATGGGCAAATTAAAATATTCCCACGATGACCTTCACCTTGTAGTTTGATCGCTGAGAATAATAGATTGATCCTTGTGAGATTTGTGGTGGCAAAACGTTCTAGTTTTCCTCTAGTTTGTATTCGTCACTCTATTATACCTTTCGTATAGGAATGAATGTTGTGATTGGAAGCTGACCTGGTATACATATACATAAAATTAAACAAGCAAAAAAAACCCCAATGATTTCAAAAAGGTACAATAACAACAACAATAGAGATAAGAAAAGAGAAGAGAGAGAGAGAAGAGAGAGAGAGAGAGAGAGAGAAGAGAGAGAGAGAGAGAGAGAGAGAAAATCTGAAAATCTGAAATCTGAATCTTTAATGAGGATAACTGAATAAGCATTTCAATACTTTTTTTCATCAGGTCCTCAAAAACAAAGCAAACCACATCAACAATTAAACAAAGGCCAAGAAAAGAGCAGTAAGAGTATGTTAACAATAATATCAGCTATGACAATACAATAAATAATATTAATAAAGAAAGGATCGGGATGCAATAAGCAAAATAAAAACAAAGGGCAGAGTACATTATATAATCAAGATATAATATCTATAAAATATCATACACGTATACATGTACACTTACCTACTTGTACATATAAGTACAACTGAAAAGAGAGAGAGAGAGAGAGAGAGAGAGAGAGAGAGAGAGAAGAGAGAGAGAGAGAGAGAGACAGACAGACAGACAGACGACAGACAGACAGACAGACAGACAGACAGACGAGAGAGAAGAGAGAGAGAGAGAGAGAGGGGAAGAGAGAAGAGAGAGAGAGAGAGAGAGAGAGCGAGAGAGAAGAGAAGAGAAAGAAAGATAAAGAGAGAGGGGTCATCATCAGGGTAACTGAATACATTGCAGATATATACCATTTACATGAACAGTAAGCAAATGGAATAATTATTATAATAGCTTAAATAAGTAATCATGGTAGCAGCTTTTGAATGATGCCAAGGAATTCTTTGTTTTAATGCCATCAGAATTTCGTTCCATTGTTTACCGCCTGAGTATATAAGAGAAGTCATATACAGATCAGTTCTAGGAGGGGGAAGTTGTATTCTCTCTTTGTCTCGTAGTTTATTCTTTTGGAGTTTTTCGTAGAGATTTGATGGAGCAAGTCCATTAACTATTTTGTAGAAAAATACTGCTTTATTGAATTGACATCTCAATTGAAACGGAAGAATATGTAATGATTTGTAGTCATGAATTAGTAGGGAAGATGATTTTAGAAGTATAAGTTTGATAGAACGCCTGTAAATGCTTTCTAAGGGTTTAAGAACACTTTTACTAGCCATATCCCATATTGTAGATGCATAGTCGAAATCTGGTTGAAAACTATGCATGGAAAAATAATTTTCTAGTGTGTTGATCGAGAAAGTGGTTTTATTCTGTTAAACTGAAATAATTTCTTAGAAAGTTTACGCGTGAGTGCAGAATGTGTGCTGACCAGGAAAGATTGTTGTCAATTGTTAGACCAAGCAGTTTGTGACAGTTAACCTCTTCTATAACACTGTCGTTTTATTTTTATTTGTTTAAAGGGACCGTTTTGAAGTTTTGGCGTTTTTGTCCAGTGGTAATTATCATTAACTTAGATTTCTTAGGATGTAGAGCCATGATTTAGTTTACTCCATGTTTCCAGTTTTGTAAGGTCGTTTTGTATATCTGCAAGCACCGAGTCTGTGATTTTGTTTTTTTTTATGCGTTGTACTATCATCTGCAAATAGTTCACAGTCAGATGAGACGTTTAACGAAGATCGTTTATATAGACAGAAAATAAAACTGGTCCTAGGACTGACCCTTGGGAACACCATAGTTTACTGGTTGAAAAGATGATTTTTTACAATCCAGGAAAACTAATTGTTGTCTGTTGGTTAGAAAGGATGAAATCAGATTGATTGCATCTTGTGATAAACAATATAATCCAGTTTTTTTATAAGGAGATTGTGGTCAATGGTATCAAATGCCTTAGCAAAGTCAACAAATACTGCCCCAATAACAAGGTCGTTATTAATATTTATGTGCCATTGTTCTACTATGTTTTGAGAGTGCAGTGTGACAAGAATGGTTTTTTCTGAAACCACTTTGGTTTGGATGAAACAAATGATATTCATCAAATGGGACTGAATCATTTTCTTTAAATGCTTTTCTAACGGTTTTGAACATAACAGATAAAATTGATATGGGCCTGTAGTTTGAAGCATCATTTGGGTCACCAGATTTAAAGAGAGGAATTACCTTGGCATCCTTAAAAGCTTGAGAAAAATGACATTTTTCAATACACAAATTATAAATATAGGTTAAATGTTCCGCAATGATTGGAGCTGCCGTTTTAAGTATTCGATTGTCCAAATCATCCAATCCACGAGATTTTGACTGACTTAAGGAACATAATTCATGGTATACTTCATGAACACTTATGAATTTAAACTTAAGAAAAGATTTTACATTTTTCAACGCACAAAATCTTTAAGTAACAGCAAGTCATTCTGATGAGTGTAGTCTTCCTTGACAATCGAATCAGAAACTGTCGAGAAGTGATTGTTCAATTCGTCGTTTAATAGGTTTGTAGATGGAGTGTTTGAAGATGCTTTGTTTTTTCCTGATAGTTGGTTTACTGCTTTCCATATAGATTTAGTGTTAGATTTAGAAGCGATTAATTCGCTAAAGTATTTTTTTTTAGCAGCTCTTTTCATCGAGTTTACTTTATTCCGCTGTTTCTTGAAGTTTTCATAATTTCCTGTTTGCTGAAGTAAATATTCACGGTTATTTCTAGCTGTGTTAATTTCTTCATTTAACCATGGAGGGTTTTTCTGTGAGTTTTACTCTTTCTTTTTGCATGGAGCATGCTTATTGAATACCGCAAGAAACGCATCATACCATGTATTCAGAGCTCCGTCAGGGTCCCTATGCTGATATACCTCTGAAAAGTTGTGTTAATTAGATCGAACAAAAAGAGATCTGGATTGAAATTTTTGTAACTTCTGTAAATTATATATTTATGGTAGGATCTAGGAATTTTCACGCCTTTCTTACACCAGTTAGACAAACTGGAAAGTGATCACTTAATCCAAAAATAGGTACAGATGTTTCTACAATATTGGAAGAATTTGTAACATAGACATGGTCAATCAATGTTTCTGTTTTCAATGTTTTGCGCGTAGGGGAATTTATTAGTTGGGTTAAGTTGTATGTATCAATAATCTTTTTCCATGTGTTGTATGGTTTTAGTAAGTCGATGTTGAAATCACCGAGTAGTATTATTTCACTGGAATGGTCTAATACTTCTTCTATCATTGACTCAAAACGGTCGAACCAATCAGCACGTTCATCAGGGTTTCTATACAACATACCTATTAACATTGGTCTATTTCCCTTTAGACACACTTCAATCCATATACATCCACAGAGTGTTTATCAAACACATTAAGTTGCTTATACTTCACTGATTGATGGATATACGCCCACTAATCCCGTTTCTAGTTTATTTGAACGTGATGCATCTTTACGTATAAGATTATAACCTGGAATAGTGACTAAATGGTCGGAAACAATATCAGTTAACCTAGTTTCAGAAAAACCAAAAACATGAAAACAATCGTCTGAATTCGACAAAATAGAAGGAACATCAGATATCTTGTTTAAAAGATGGCAAGCATTTAGATATCCTACTTTAAAGCCTTTTTTGTTAACCACTTGAGATCTGTTGGGTTCTGCGACATGATGATTGAAGATGACACCAAACAGAAATTTTCTAGTAAAGCGAAAAAAGTATAGTTTATATTTTAAGACAACAGCAACACAACAATGATTAAAAAAATACCAAACGGTTGTCACTCAAAATCAGTAAAGGTCCAAAAAATTCAAAACGATGTCAAGTACTAGGCACATAAGCCCGCATAATAAAAAGCTAACATACACGACAGAAACAACGTAAGAAGAGTCGGAAGCTTAAGCAAAACCTCTGAGCCAAAGCAACAGCAAATTTCCAGGTATCCCAGGTCCAAAGTACAAGCATAATACGGCCAATGAAAGGAACATGGAAAACATATTCTTATGGGAACAGAACAGTTTCATGTAAGTTCATGGGGATGACATGGCGCACGCACACACACACACACACACACACACACACACACACACACACACACACACACACACACACACCCCACACACACACCACACACCGAGTTTCAGCTGAGTCATCAGGAGGTGTCGCTGCGTGTGGACTGTCCCTAAAACCCCATCCTACAACTGATAGATAAATTTACAACTGATAGATAAATAAATTGATAACAAAGATAAATAAATTGATAACAAATAAATTGATAACAAAGATAAATAAATTGATAACAAAGATGAAAGGATTTAACACGAGGGTTTCATGGATACGACTTAACAGGTGTCTAACCTTGGCATTAGCCTACCTCGCTGGTCAGGCTTTGGCAACGTGCATAATGGACCCGGACCCAGCCATTGCAAAACACGGCCGTGCCCCATCTGGTTGTCCGAAGCGTGCATAGTAGACCCGGACGGAGCTGGCTGCCTCACACAATTTTCTTTGACATGCGATGTGAAAACGGCGCTCACGAGAACGCAAAAATTGATATGGTGGTGGTGGTGGTGGATGGGAAAAAACCCCACTGTACACACAACACGCCGTTTTTTCTGTGCACTCGATTGTATATATACGTTTATGTATGTTTGCATGTATGTATGTATGTATGTATGTATGTATGTATGTATGTATGTATGTATGATGTAGCCTATGTATGTATGTAGGCCTATGTATGTATGTATGTATAGTAGTGTGTGTGGTTGTGTGTGTGTTGTGTGTGTGTGTGTGTGTGTGTGTGTGTGTGTGTGTGTGTGTGTGTGTGTGTGGAGAGAGACAGAGAGAGAGAGAGAGAGAGAGAGAGAGAGAGAGAGAGAGGTGTGTGTGTGTGTGTGTGTGTGTGTGTGTGTGTGTGTGTGTGTGTGTGTGTGTGTGTGTGTGTGTGTGTGTGTGTGTGTGGATAGATAAATGTGTGTGTGCATGTAGGTTATAGATGTGTTGCACAGAATTTGCTTTCCAGTTGTTATCATCCAGATAATTTTCACACTTTTATTATTAGTTCAATTTTAAACGTTGACTCTAGTTGCTGAAAGAATGAATTGAGTGGGTTTTTTTTTTAATGTATTGTGTGAAGTCTGTTAAAATCATTGACATTGAATGATT
>CM031598.1:74149025-74164025 GCA_018398815.1 Conus ventricosus
ATTGCACGTGCATTTTCATGTAACGCTCGTGACATTGTCAGTAACAGTTCAGAATGTGTGAGCGAACAGATTACAGGCCATATAGGCCTACATCTGTGCCAAAATGTTCACGGTCGCATTCTGTCTTAAGTCAAGTTAATTCCGACTGTGATGCACGTGCATTTTAACGTCTTGCAGTGGATCATCAACGGCCTGCTTCCAAAAGTAAGACATTGAGATTTCATTTCGTACGTTCATTCCTGCTTGCGCGTTTGCTTGTTTGTTTGCATGTTTGTTGTTTTTTTCTGTTTTTTTTTTTTTAACCTGCTCTTCAGTTTTCAAAACATGATCATTTTTCTGGTGGATTTGTGTGCCTTATTATGAGAAATATGCCCCAGTTGTTTGTTCTATTGACGTAGATTACTCTTATGTGAGTTTTTTTTTTCCTTATAGACAGAGCTGTATTAGACAACACGATAGATATACGCTGCTCGGAAATACAACTGCCGTAACTAGAATTTTTGCATTTTTGAGATTTTGGTATACTAAAAGAGCGGGCCATGTGCAATAACGTAGCCAAGTCTCAATTACATAATCCTAAAAGTAAATATGCTGTAATCAAAATACTTGTACCGTAGCTCAACTCGCAGTTTATGATAATCATGTGTGTACGTATTCCGCTTGAGGGCTACCATCTTTTTTAATTGTAAACAATGGCATTGGTCTTCTGGAAGAATTCTTGTCAAATTGTTCAGTTGCATTTCATAATGTATACTTAGTATTGTCAGATAATTTCAACAGTCAAACTGCTGATCGACGATTTCTGCAGTGAAAATTTCATTAAATCATTAAAAACAAGTAATTCAATTACCACGAACAGGAAATCTCCAGATAAAGTGTTGAAATGCTATGATAAACTTGTACTGAATATGTAAACCACATTTGATTTACATATTCTTAATGGTACTTGTAATGGCGACCTCTATGGTTACACATACATCTCAGATTCGGACAATAGCGTAAACGGTTATCTTTAAAATGTGGAGCGACATGTTTGCCATGTTTTGAATACTTCTGTCAACTAAATATCAACAATTTGTTTCATTTGGATCATATGCCACTTGAATTATACTTTTTTTGGAAGGGGGGGGGGGGGGGGGGGGGGGTATGGCAGTGTAAAAGCTGAATGATATGCTACAGCGCCGGTGTTTATTGGCTTGAATGCACTGTAAGGAATTTCGTAGAATGTTAGAGCTTGTATGTTTATTCGATTGCAATATTTACGATGTTTTGTCTACTTTCGATTATTGTATTAAACGAAGTGCTGCATGCATGAATAATCAGATCAGAACTGGTAAATTAGTAAATGAGATGACTGATACGACATCAAAGAAAAAAAAACATTTTGAAAAAAAATTGCGGGAGAGCCCATCGAATATGAGATTCTTAGTGGAAAACGCTGGACTGATCTGGCTGCACTCGGGCTTTTTCCTCTTACCTTTCATTGATAACTGACCAGGCCAGTCTTGCCTTTTCCTCTTACCTTTCATTGATAACTGACCAGGCCAGTTTTTTCCTCTTACCTTTCATTGATAACTGACCAGGCCAGTCTTGCTTTTTCCTCTTACCTTTCATTGGTAACTGACCAGGTCAGTCTTGCCTTTTCCTCTTACCTTTCACTGATAACTGACCAGGCCAGTTTTTCCTCTTACCTTTCGCTGATAACTGACCAGGTCAGTCTTGCCTTTTCCTCTTACCTTTCATTGATAACCGCATGACCAGGCCAGTCTTTGCTTTGTGATTTTCATGTGCGTTTTCAAATATTGAGATTTTTTCGTAAATATAGAGTTTTTGCTGAGTGTCATAGGCTTTTTCCAGATCATCTTCGGCTTTCTCCAATTTTGCAGCGTTGTCTTGTCAGTTGTTTGTTGTTGTTTTTTTTTCCTTACGGCTGCCTCATGAAGTCATTTCCTCTTTTCGGCAACTTTATCATTTCCCAGGGCAATTTTCTCTTGGGCTTTGGCTTTTCATATGCCTGTTTATGTACCTGAACTATATGCTGATACGTATTGTTTGCTGTTTTGTTAGTTGGTTTGTTTGTTTTGTTTTCTTTTTTTCTTTGCTCTTGCAGAAGCTCAGACCTGCTCCTGACCTCAACTAAATATGTTTTTTCTGACTTTCTCGTCAGATATCAGCCTTGACGAGTCATACCATCTTTTTTGTTGTTTTTGTTTTGTTGTTGTTGTTGACTTCTTCACTTTGTTGGCTCTAAGTGATAGTCTGATGTTTTACGTACATGGTCAATGATCAGATGGCAGGGAGAAAAGAGTCTTGTGGGACTGACAATCCATTGCACTCATTTTCCCCTTCTTGTTGATGTGAATATGATTTATCTGTGCTTTTTCTACATTTGAATATGTAACGGTCCTCAGTTTGCCTTTCTTTCAGCAGAAATTTGTACTTCTAGATTGCACTCAGAAGCTGATGACCATTTCTGTTTGTGGTGTCATGGTAAGTGTTGCCTGTTCTGTCACTTTCTCCAGTCTTTGTGTTGCCTGTTCTGTCCCTTTCTCCAGTCTTTGTGTTGCCTGTTCTGTCACTTTCTCCAGTCTTTGTGTTGCCTGTTCTGTCACTTTCTCCAGTCTTTGTGTTGCCTGTTCTGTCACTTTCTCCAGTCTGTGTTGCCTGTTCTGTCACTTTCGCCAGTGTTTGCATTCATATCACCTGCCACTGTCTTGACATTACGCTTGGGTGTTTATCTCACTACGTCTTGTAACTAGTTATAAAAGTTCAGAGCACTCTGCTATTCAGATGTATTTGTAGGACTGTAACAGATTATGGTCATTTTTGGATTTCCATTGAATGTGGCTATCATGATGCGCGGGCTGACAGATTCAACATTAGTAGCGCTCAACGTGCATGTGGACCCAAGAACATTCCCGCATTCCGGTCGCATTGTTCTCTGCCTTCTCTGCTGAGCTGGTCACTTGCATCCAGCCACTCCCAACTGGGTCATTGTTTTGTTTGCAGGGTGGAAAAGTCTGTCTTCTTCCTGGCATGTTACGTCCAGTTTGTAGTTTTCCGAGTGTTGTCAGGTCGCCTTTCTTCGAGTCTCCTATTAAGGTGCGTACATTGAAGGTAGATACGTTTTGTGATTTGTTACATTTGAACAGAGTTGTGTTGTGACTTTTGGAACCAGTAGCGCACTCACCAACCGTAATCTGGTTTTCCATTTGATTAAGCTAGTACCCAATGTATCAAATTTGATAACACCGAATTTTACCACTCTACTGTGAGCAGCCAGTTGCTGGTGGAGTACAGAAATTTGTATTAAGCAATGTTGTGGAATGCCCACTGCTGTCTTATCACTCTGCTGGCTGCAGTACCATGCTCCTCCCAGCAAGACCACTCCCTTTCTCTCTGGCACCAGCTAGCAGAAAAAAGTGGTCAGAAGAGGTCAAGTTCGCAGCTACCAGACGCTGAAATGCGAGTAGCACCACTTTCCTGCATTGCTCTTTTCATTAATTTAGATTACCCAGAGGCTAGATAGAAAAGTCTTAAATATTGTTTGTTTCTGTGTTTTTGCCTATGACTGTCTAAAATGTTTGTATCAAATTAGATACTTGGCTTTTTGAGAAGAATGGAAGGGAAGCAACTCGTCCAGTATGTATCAGATATACATTGGGCGTTCTTTTAACAAAATATTGAAATTGTACTAGTTGTTAGTCTTGTTGTTATTCATATAAATAGAGAATGCATTTCATCCTAGCTTTTCTTTTTGTTTTGTGTTTTATATTTGTACCTTTGTTGACAAATACGGCGAACTGAATGTCTCCAAAGCCAGTTCATTGCGTTTTTTCAGCATGTCAACACGCGTACCAGTCACCAATATTTGCCGTTTTGTTGGAGGAGACCAGAGCAACTTTGAAGTGTTGGAGAGCTCCGGTGAAGAGTGAAAGCCATGGGAAGGGGTTCATGCGACTCAAAAGTTGAACTCCTATCCAATGTGATTGCTGTCCGCTGGGTTGACAACAAGCCAGTTGACACCATTTCATCCTACATAGGCCTAGAACCGTGGGATGAAGTGGAGAGATATAGCAAGAAAGACAAGAAGGTTGCAGTGTGAAGACCAGGGATTGTCAAGGAATACAACAGCTACATGGGCGGGGTGGATTTGCTGGATTCCTTGTCATCTTTGTACAAGTTTCCCATCAAATCGCGACGGTGGTACATGTACATTTTTTAATCACACGGTCACCATCGCTGTCGTTAATACCTGGCTGTGGTACAAGCGACACGCTCTTCTCCTGCGGGTGAAGCCCATGAAACTGAGCTCTCTCCAGGGCATGATCTCGGATGCTCTAGTACAGACCAAGAAAGTTGGACGGCCTTCAGCTTGTACGCCACCTCCTGTCAAGCTTCAGTGAAAGGTTCCTGTACCCGATGTCCGACTGGATGGTTGTGGACACCTGCCCGAATGAACCACCGAACACCAGTGCTGCAAAAACCGAAACTGCCAGGCGCTGGGTCACATCACCTGTTCCAAATGCAGAGTCCACCTGTGTCTGAATAAGGACAGAAATTGCTTCACACAGTTCCACACTTTCAAATGAGCAGTGGACTGAATGGCCAGTCTGGAAGGGTTGACTTTCTCTTCTTGTCTGCTATGCTGGCAACTGCATGTGTAAATGAAAAGCCACACTGTTTGTTTTTTAATCTCAAAAGCACATATATGTTGAATGTAACAATTTTTGTAGCATATACAAAAAAAGAAGCTTTAATCCATGAAATACCCACATGATATGGCTGTGTATCAAATATGATACAATTGGTTGTTGCGACCATAACGTCCCAATGTATCAAATTTGAGACAATCTATTTTTGGCAAATCAATACATTTTGAGCAAACTTTGATGTTTTTCAGTTAATTTATCTGTTTGAATGTCAAACTGATGAAAAAAATAATTTAAGTACATCTGATTGAACGAGTGGGTTCTAGAGGGTTCAGGTCGCGCTCATTTACCGCGCGACGAGCGATGCGGGATGTTGATTTGTTTGAAGTTGTGGTCATGGTCATCTTTCGATTGCTGGTAAGATCAGAGGTTGCAACTTCTGAAGTTTCTGTAGCTGCTCCAATGTAGGGTTGACCTGCGCTACAGCAGGGGTAGAGGTTTGGGGGTGCCTCGATTCCACCCTAACAATTCACATGTGCATTACGTTATGTCATATCAGTAAAATTTATAGTACAGTCATTGTACATCATTTATAATAGTAAGTTGAAGAGATTAACGTTACTGGGGAATATCAAGCAGAGTTCAAAAAGAATTATTCAACTATTGATCACATGGTTACTTTGTTGGCTCTTGTACGAAAACATTTCTCTTTCGACAGAAAACTTTATGTTGCATTTATTGATTTTGAAAAGGCTTTACACACTATAAACAGGAAAATTCGCTGGTCAGTTCTACTTAAAAATGGTATTTAAACGGTTATTCATATCGTTGCCTCAAAAGTGCAAATAATAATGTTAAGATATCAAAGTTAAGATACGATATATATATATATATATATATATATATATATATATATATATATATATATCTCTATCTATCTGTCTATATCTATCTATCTATCTATCTATCTATATATATCTATCTATATATATATATATATATATATATATATATATATATATATATATATAGATGAATATAACCAAAGAGCCTAAAATGATTTTAAAAGTACTCGACCCCTTGGGGAGCAACATTTGTCAATGATGTTAAAAAGGAAGGTTAAAACTCAAGGTTAAAACTCGACAAATTTGTTTCTAGCGGCGTTGCGCTGTCATCAGGATGGTCTCTGTTTGCCCACCGCCGATGTTATATAGCGTGTGGGCTCACGTTTGCGGTTGTTTGCACGTGCGGGTTGGCTGCACGTGTTTTTGGGGGCTTTCAGGTTTTTGTTTTGGATGTGTTCACTAACAACGATTTCCATTTATGCCTGCAGTTGTTTACTATTTCTGTTTTGGTGTTTAAAGTTGCTAAGTGTGGTTTGCATAGTATTAACCATTTTTCAGTTAAACATAGGTTGCACCTTTTTGAAACATTGCTGTATGGTGATGCTCTTTTTATGATTTTCCAGGATATATTGTAGCTTGTTTTTGCGTCTTTAAGTTTCCAGATATATTTGCTCAGTTCTGTTTGGTTTTTATATTTTTCTTTATTGAATGACTGTTTGTGGTTTGCATATCTGGTTTTGAAGTGGTTTTCAGTGATCCCTATGTATGTTTCTTTTTCATTTTCTGATGTTACAGTGGCCTGGTATACAATGTTGTTGTGGAGACATTTATTGTTTAGTGGGCACTGCTCCTTTCTCGTGCAATTGCAAGATTTCCTTTCTTCACCCTTCTTTGCTGTGTTGATTTTCATTTTGTTGGATGCGTCAATCAGGTTTTTGAGGTTGGGCATACATGAGTACGATAGTTTGACAGTGTTTTTGTTAAATATTTTGGACAGTTTGTGCTCTTTTGGAAATGAAGTTGCTAGGATTTTGAAGGGTCAGAAATGGAAATCATTCTCCACACCAAGAAAACATTACTACACAGCAGAAATGAAACCTGGATCAGGAAAACCAACAGAAACTCAACATTCGACGTAACCATGGGTTCATATGATGGTGCAGAAACATGTGAACTGGTCGGACTATTCATGCTGTCCAACATCAAGAAAAAACTCGGAAAACAAGTCGGACTGTACAGAGACGATGGCCTTGCTGCACTAACAAACAACCCAAGAACCATCGAAAACAAGAAGAAAGAACTATGCAAAATCTTCCAAAACCACAACTTAAAGATCACCATTGAAGCAAACAAAAAGGTAGTGAACTACTTAGACATAACACTGGATCTCAACAACCATATATATAAACCATACAAGAAACCCAACGATACACCTCTTTATGTACACACCAAAAGTAACCATCCACCATCTGTATTAAAGACCATACCCCATGGCATAAACAAGAGACTATCAAACCTGTCATGCAATGAGAGAGTGTTCAACAATGCAGCAGTGGAATACCAGGAGGCACTACAAACAAGTGGATACAATTACAAACTACAATACAACCCGGACAACAACACAAATAAAAGCAAGAAAAATAGGAAAAGAAAAATCATATGGTATAACCCCCCATACGACGGGAAAACTCAAAACAAACATAGGGAAAGAATTCTTCAAAATCCTAGCAACTTCATTTCCAAAAGAGCACAAAACTGTCCAAAATATTTAACAAAAACACTGTCAAACTATCGTACTCATGTATGCCCAACCTCAAAAACCTGATTGACGCATCCAACAAAATGAAAATCAACACAGCAAAGAAGGGTGAAGAAAGGAAATCTTGCAATTGCACGAGAAAGGAGCAGTGCCACTAAACAATAAATGTCTCCACAACAACATTGTATACCAGGCCACTGTAACATCAGAAAATGAAAAAAGAAACATACATAGGGATCACTGAAAACCACTTCAAAACCAGATATGCAAACCACAAACAGTCATTCAATAAAGAAAAATATAAAAACCAAACAGAACTGAGCAAATATATCTGGAAACTTAAAGACGCAAAAACAAGCTACAATATATCCTGGAAAAATCATAAAAGAGCATCACCATACAGCAATGTTTCAAAAAGGTGCAACCTATGTTTAACTGAAAAATGGTTAATACTATGCAAACCACACTTAGCAACTTTAAACACCAAAACAGAAATAGTAAACAACTGCAGGCATAAATGGAAATCGTTGTTAGTGAACACATCCAAAACAAAAACCTGAAAGCCCCCAAAAACACGTGCAGCCACCCGCACGTGCAAACAACCGCAAACGTGAGCCCACACGCTATATAACATCGGCGGTGGGCAAACAGAGACCATCCTGATGACAGCGCAACGCCGCTAGAAACAAATTTGTCGAGTTTTAACCTTGAGTTTTAACCTTCCTTTTTAACATCATTGACAGATATATATATATATATATATATATATACTGACTTCCATAAAAAACGCGAAAGCAAAACAAGCTGAAGGTTAGGGGCGAATTTTATTGGTCACAATTGTACAGAGTGGAAGCGAGAATTCAACGTGATTTGATTCATTACACCGGTTATGTGTGAAAATGTCATCAGCAATATGTCTTTGTGTGGAAAATCCAAGGTCACGTGACAAACCAGCTTGAAGTCCTAATCCCGTGTGTGGCCACCATTTGCATGGACAACTGCTTGACACCTGCGGCTCACTGAGTGGACCAGGTGGTTGATGTGTCCCCTTGGCACACCAGCCCACACATGGACGATGGCCTGGTGAAGTTGAGCTGCTGTTGCTGGTCGTGGACGCAGGAGGTCCAACCGTCTGCCAAGTTCATCCCAAAAATGTTCTATTGGGTTTAAATCGGGACTGAGGGCTGGCCAGGGCAGCACAATGACGTTGTTATGCTGAAGAAATTGCTAGGTGGCCCTGGCTGTGTGTGGTCTTGCATTGTCCTGTTGGAATGTCCAGTTTGGGTGTTGCACAAAAAAAAGGAAAGGCATGGGGTCTGAGCACCTGGTGGATGTAGCGCTGTGCATTGACACCCTGTCCGCGACCAGGACCAATGTTCTGAAAGATGACTGGTCCTATGGCGTGGTTAATGCCAATTGCACCCCATATCATAAAAGTTCGGGCCTCCCCAGGGGTTCCGCTCTACCACACAGGAGTCAGCATAGCGTTCACCAGGTCGACGCCATATTCTGACACGACCGTCAGCCATGTCAATACAAAAACGGCTCTCATCTGAGAACAGTATGCATCCCCACTGCTGCCTGCGCCAGTTGATTCGGGCTTGTGCCTACTGCAGCCTGTCCTGCGGTGTCTTGGTGTCAGTACCGGACCTCTGTGAGGACGCCTAGATGCCAGCCCGTTCTCCTGAAGACGCCGCCGCACAGTGTTGAGGCTGATTCGTTGCTGGAGATTCCCAGGCACCTGTCGAGCAGTGTTAGCGGCTGTTTGCCGCCTGTCCCGCAGATGGGTTCGAACAAAATGGCGATCCTCTCTTGGTGTGGTGAACCGAGGACGGCCTGGCCGGGACGATCATCAGTGGTACCAGTGACTCGCATGCGGTGCTGCAGACGATAGATGGTTGAGATGTGGACGTTAAAGATGTTGGCGACCTGCCTGGCATCCACACCAGCCTCCAGATGGCCTAGGGCACGATTGCGTTCCTCTGCTCGTAGTCTTGGCATCTCTGTAGCGCTCAGACGGCAAGTCATTATCTGAACCTTGTAGCGTGGCTTTATAAAGGCTGCATGCCTGCGTACTTGTCGCTGGTTAACTTTGCTCTGCATGGTGTGCACGTGCCTCACATGCAGCAACCAGTTTGCCATTTTTGTTGGCCCTCCAATGCCGGGAATGATGTGTTGCTCACACAATTTTTTCACTGCACGTGAGTCTTGGACCCAAACAACTTGCCACAATGGTTCAATATTGTATAACTATATTCACCCCTTTTCACCCGAAAAATAGCCTTTCAATTTTTCGCGTTTTTTATGGAAGTCAGTATATATATATACAAAGCCTAATTGATTTCATCATGAACACTTATCATGTCAAACAAGGTAATGCATACAAACCGGTTTCGTTTTCTTTGTTTATCATTGAACTTGCCATGTATATAATTCAAAATGGTACACATGGTGCAGTGTATACAATCGATTTTTTGAACTCTTCATTTTATTACTAGAGCAGATGATGCTGTACTAGTTATTCACTTATTGTCAGAGACAATTGCTGATTTGCAAACACAGTTATACAGTCTGCAACGCACAGCTTTTTCTCTTGATCTGAAAGTGAATGAAATTAAAACCATCGTAAATGTGTTAAGAAAAGCAGCAAAAGAAAACTGGACATACTGGTTATGCTGCGACGCCTGTCGTAAATACTTACAAATACTTAGGTAAACTGTTAAAAAAAAAAATCTCAGTTTCACATGTACATACACTGACCTTGTAAATGTAGCAAAGAAAGCTCTGCACTGCATTATGAGAGAAAACTGTATATTTTGAAAGATACTAATTTAGATTAATTGTTAATTCATTTGATTCCCAGGTTCAACCCATTGTTCAGTACAGTGCAAAACTTTGGGGACTAGATGATGCAGTCCGCCATTGTGAAAATGCACATCTCTTTGCCTTATAGAAATTTTTAAGAGTTGAAATGCAAAAACACAATGACTTTATCAAAGGGGAGACCAATACATACCCTCTTTATTTCAACTTTGTATAAAGCTGCATTCAATACTGGTTAAAATTAACAAAACTGCATTATTAGGCTATAGATTACCATGGAAAGCCTATATGATGTTATATGACCTAGATGCAAGAAACAAAAGAAATTGGGTTTCAAACGTCCGTTGTAAATTACATCAACCTGCATTTGGTTCTGTATGGATAAACCAAACCCTGTAAAGTGACAGATCATTTCTATGTGAAATTAAATACATACTGATTGCAGGTGGCTGGAATGGGGGTTTCATTTAAGAATATCAACACATTTACAATATATCAGACATTCTGAATTGGTACACGATGTCAAACTTTATCTGCAAATGGATTTAGGCAAACATTTCAAGTTTATAATGACTAAATTTAGATTGGGAATTTCAGACAACGCACAGCACTGTTATCATTACAGTAAAAATTACTGGGATGGTCTTGACTTGTCCACTGTGCACATTATCTAGCCAAATAGTGCAATACATATAATATATACCGTCAACATTCTCCTGGGATCCCAGTCAGTTTCAGTTAAGTTTGTCCAAGGCATCTCAGAATGAAAGCTTTGTTTTAAAAAAATCTCAATTTAGGCTACTTGTTCAAGGCTTTTCAGTTTTGATCTGTTATGACCCCGTGAGAGAGAAGTCCATAAAATTCAAATACTGTAGTTATGTTCTCCAGGGCCCCACCCACCCCGCTCCCTCCTCCACCCTTCCCTTTACATAAATAAGCTGAGTTCTCTTTCTCTGTCTGACACATTCTCTCTCTGTCTCTTTGAGTGTGTGTGTGTGTGTGTGTGTGTGTGTGTGTGTGTGTGTGTGTGTGTGTGTGTGTGTGTGTGCGTGCGTGCATGCATGTGTGCACTTTTTTTTTTACAGACAAATGCAATACTGCTGCCACTGAGACTTGCCACAAAAAGATGACCTGAAACAAAATCCCATCCTCCCTCTCTCTCTATCTCAGTGTGTGTGTGTGTGTGTGTGTGTGTGGTGTGTGTGTGTGTGTGTGTATGTGTGTGTGTGTGTGTGTGTGTGTGTGTGTGTGTGTGTGTGTGTGTCACTGTGTATGCATGTGTGTGTGTGTGTGCATGTGCGTGTGTGCAGTGCATTTTTAAAAATATAAATTCTGGTGTACATGGATAAGATAGGATAAGATAATGTTGCTTATAGCCCAGCCGACCGCAAAGGGCCACATCAGGGCTGTTAGTGTACATGGACAGAGAGAGATAGAGGCTGATGGTAGGCAGGAGGTGGGCAGGAGGTGTGTGGGGTGTGTGTGTGGGGGGGGGGGGGGGGGGGGGGGGGGGGGGGGGGGATGGGTAGTTTTGCAGACATAACACACAGAGACTAGAGGAAGTGGTTTGGTTTGGATATGTACAGGACACACACCTCAATTAGGATTTTGCACTAAAACACCATATAATCCATGTAAGCATTCTGAGGTCTACCACAAATTTGAGCCAGCATTTAATGTTAAACTGATAACTGATCAAATCTGAACAAATCCCCACCAATTGTAGCAGGCCAGACTCTACCCTGTCTAGAGTGGACTCACATATAAAGCGACCTAGTTCTGAATTTGCCCTGTATAAACTGGCCTAGGCCAGAATATACCCGGATAGAAACTAGCCAAAGCTATTTCATACTCCAGGATATACTCTGGCCTAAGCGAGTTTATATCCTGTGGCCCATTCTATACCCCCTCCCTTTTTTCTTTTCCTAAAATACATTGATTTTTGAAGGTGTAAATATGCCATGAAATACAACCTTAGAAAGTTGGCTACTTGAACTGCAAGGGAAATTTTTTTTATATATAACATTTATCCTACTAATGAAATTTTATTTGAAATGAGAAAAATTCAAAGCGTCAGTGTACTTGTTGTTTGGATGACATCATTGTCTCATCAAAATCATGAAATTACACATTGAAAAATTCGGAGATGGATCATCGGTTGTGATTGGTACTATGTTTGAGTATGAAGTTTGTTCCTAGAGACCTCAAGTTACTCTGATGTGTTTTGATAGCTTTCAATGAAAATATGCTTTGAATATTTTTATAGGTAATGTAAAAATGTATGGAAAAAAAGAAGGAGCAAGAGAAACAGAAAGAAAAGAAGGTATTAAGGAATGAAGTCCCTATTTAAAAGTAAAAGAGAAAGGACAGAAAAGAAATGGCAGGGGGAAAAGTACATTAATATTGCATTGAGCACACACACACACACACACAACACACACAACACACACACACAGACACACACACACACACACACACACACACACACACACCAGGAAATGATGGTTCAAGAACTTATTTTACAGACAATTTTGGACAAAAATAATGAAATACTCTCTGGTTAAAGCAGTAACTAAAGTTGAAAGGATGAAATGGTCTCATTCTCAATCCCAAAAGGCATGAGTTTCCTAGTGCATAAATGGGGAAAACTGACAGAAGTGACCTGTCCAATTACTGACCAGTTACTTTTAACTGACACTGATTTCAAAATCATAATATGGGCAGTAATCATTCTCCAGAGTTTCATTTTTAAAAAAAGGAAAACAATTGCAAATGAAGACTAAAACGGTTTTGTTAGAAATCAAAACATTGCCACCTACTTCAGTCTCTTTGATGACATCATACACCACTTGAACAAGACAGGGGTGCTAACTGCTTTAGAATGTTCTATGACATTGATACACCTAGTTTGGGGCCACAATATACCAGCCTAATGTCTATGGTAACTCCAAACATAAAAAAAGCTGTTTACAAAAAGGGATAGATGTCAAATTGTTTTCAAACTCTAACAGCTCCATCAGGAATGACTGCTCAGCTCCTTGCTTGTTATAATAACAGTTGTGCTATTTGCAATTAAAAGAAGGCAAAATTTAAAACATCAAAGGAATTGAAATCAAACAAATCACTGTATCATTAATATTTCTCTAATCACTGCTTTCTTCTAAGCTGTAACTGCCAGGGGGTATTATAACACTGCACAGGCTGGTTTCAAGCCTGGGGGTTAATGTAGCCTAGTCTGTTTGATAGCCAGGGGATAGAGCTTTGGCCTGCTACAGGGCAGACTCTACCCTGTCCAGAGTAGGCCACATCAGGAGAAGCCAGGTTCAGCAACTGGTAAGTATAAAGGTCAGCCCTGTCATGTCGTCCCAATCAAAATACAACCCCATAACACCATATTCATCATCCTCATTTATCATCACTTAAAAAAAAAGCTTCAAATTCTGTGGTCTTTCATGTTGTGCTTGTGTGATTAATTCAGTTTCAATTTCTTTTCCACTACATGCTGCCCCTGTCAAAGTCGTTGATATTGGAAAGTTCATTGGGACTGTCTTTAAATGGATTTGGTGGTGTCCTGTGGAGATGGACTAAGCAAGTGCAGTCACCATTAGGGGCACTGTTCGTGATGTCCTGCATATCTTGGATCTGAACAGGCACCATTAAACACCACTGAAGCCAGTCACCAGCAAAGCAGAGTCTTCTCTAGCTGGTTGCCTCAAGACAACCTGCCGCAGATTAATTCAAGTGGGTTGCAATCCTGGGGCTGTGACTGAAAAAAAATCTGGATGTGTCTGGTTAGGATTTACTAATCCACGGAGAGGAGAGGGGGGAGTGGAAGTGGGAATGAGTGTCACGGGAGTAATGCTGACAGGGCACAGACGATGAGATAGCAAGGGAAATCACACAAACACACCTACAAACATTTTCTCATGGAATATGCATGGTTAAACATTTCACCTTTCAGGTGCTTGTCAAAATAAAACAGAATTTTAACAGGTTTTTCTATTTTTTGCCTTTTGCTTTTTACAGTCATGGCACACGTCAACATGAAGTGGTGATCAAATAAATTTGCAAAAAAAAGTCTGTACTGGTGTTTGTGACATTCAAGATATGAAAATAAGCATACAATTAAAATGTATCTACATGAAAATGATGAAACTAGACCAAAATACAAAATAAATAATCAGCTTTAAAACATTTGCGTATGTGTGTGTGTGTGTGCGCACGCACCTAACATCACATCATTTTTCTGGTGTGATATCATCAAAGATGCAAAACTGTTACTGCTGATGAATGTTTTTCATATCATTTTTGAACTTGAAACATCTTTGAATAAATGGAGACATTATACACAACTTTGGTATAGTGTCAGTGGAGTAGATTAATGTTATTCATTTTTTCCAAACTGAAACATTCATGACAATTTAAGAAATGTAGCACCTCTAAATCATACAAACTTTGTGAAAATGTTTTAAAATCATGTCCTAAAAATGTATTTTATTTAAAAATTGTCTTTCAGCCACTTGATGAAGGAAGTCTGACGCAAATAGCATCACACTCTAACATCACTGAAAGTGACCAATACCTCATAAATCATCTTATAAATAAATAAGTTAAATAAATCATACAGTTTAAAAATGGTCTTTAAGCCTCTTACTGAGGAGACTTTAAAACTGAGCTAACAAAAATCTCAAAAAGAAAAAGACGGTTTGCGTATGTAAGACCACACTGTAACATCACTGAAATTAAATCATTTGACATTCTGAATGTAAATACACACAAGCGTGCACACACATACACACACACATACATATACACACACACATTTCAATTTGCAAATGAATATCACTGTCAGACAAAAAAAAGTTAAAAGAATCATTCCCTGATCAGAGAATGAAAACTACTGTCCAAAAAAAGTGTACAT
>CM031598.1:74169025-74189025 GCA_018398815.1 Conus ventricosus
CATGCACCCAAATGTTCAAAACCATCCAGACACAGTATGCAAATAATGTATGCTGGTAATGGTAACGGTAATGTTGCTTATAACCCAACCAACTGCAAAGGGCCATATCAGGGCTGCCACCACATTAAAGTTAATTCACAAGTCATTTTCAAAACAACAACAACAACAACAACAAACAACAAACAAACAAACAAAAACTCATTCACACAACTCTTTAAAACACACCTTCCAAAAACACACCAGAATTTTTGTTAAAAATCTTTCCTCCTTAAAATCTTAGATCAGATGAAAAATGTTAATCCCCCTCAGAAATTCAAAGATCACATCAGTGGGACATCTCTGAACAAGGTTTTCATGGAGTTTGCTGTAAAGTGTTTATGCCTAACAAGTAACATCATGCGAGTCCCAACACTCTAGAAGGATATGTTTCACTGTGAGTGGTACATGACATGGAATGCACCACAGATCTTCTCCTTTCAAAAAATAAGAATGGGTGTAAAACGAGGGGCCTGTATGCAAACGGCACAAAACTGTTTCTTCTTTATGGCCACCTCGGGAACATCGTAAAAACTCTTTCAGGTTTGGACAGATTCTAAATAGTTTGTTATCTGTCTGTGACTCCATTCCTCTTGCCAGAGGTCTTTAACATAAGCTTGGGTTTGGGGTTTCAGATCAGTGTGAGGGATAGACAATCTGCTCAACTTTTCCTTTGTGGCACTCTTGGCAAGTTCATCAACCATTTAGTTGCCTCAAATGCCCACATGGCTGGGAACCCAAGCAAAAACTATGTTATATCCATCTGATTTCAGACATGTGTACAGTTTGAATAACTTCAGCAGTTGAGGGTGCTTGAGGTTACGGCTGGCAATGGTCTCCAATGCAGAAAGGGAGTCCGACAAAATGAGGAAATCTTTATGTTTGGATTTAGAAACCATTAATTTCAAGAGCTAGGACCAAGGCTGTCAACTCAGCAGTGTAGATGAAGCTGTCAGCATGCGGAGTATTAGAAACCAAAAGGTATACATAATGATAGTAATAAAGCAACTTTCTTGCATTCTTTCTCAGTTGAGTGCAGTTGCTTACACACAAAGAAGTTAGATTCGCATATATATACAAACACACACACACACACACACATGTATACGTATATATGCGCACACACACACACACACACACATACACGCATGCGCACCATATTGAACATACAGTCACTCTATACATCAAAAAATGATTTCAGTTCATTATTTCAGCATTATCATATATATTAATTTGAAGTGTTCACCATATCAGTGTTGTTGTTTTTCTTACCATAAGAAATCTTTTTTAAATAGTTGCATTCAGCTATCATCAAAACCCTTGATATTTGGCATTTAAAAATTAAATAACCTATTTTGATTTTATAAACATATGATTTCACTTTTGGGGAGAGATGGAGTTGGGAGTATATAATACTCTCAGGGGACAGGAAGATAGTAGACAGAGGAGATACCTTTGGCTTTTAAGTCTGAATCAAAATCATTGCATTTTTAAACATTATACAAAGAGAGCTTATATATACCTGACTGTCGTAGAGAAAGTTAAATCTGTTTTGCTAAAGCAGTTTTTCTCATTTGTGTAAGAAATGGAGGAGGGGGAAACAAAAGGATGAAATTTAATTATAATTATGAGCAACATAAATTCTTTTTTCCCCCAAACAGTTGGAAGCCCTAAACATAATTTATAGCTCTAGACTATTCTGGTATTGACTTTTACTTTATCAACCCATTTCAGCTTCCATTTGTTTGACCACTATTTGCTGCTTCATTTTCAGAGTTGGCTCTTGCCTCGATTGCTTTGACTTCTTCTTCCAACGTGAATACATGTTTATCAACCACATTGGGTGCAATGGTGCGAAGTGCCTTTGCTAGATTCAGCAGATAGTCTTTGTTGGTCCCACTTGGTCCAACGGAAGAATAGATTTGTCGAGCCATATCTGAAATGGGAGCCGGTCCTAAAAAATAAGGGTTGTCTTCAGTTCCAATGTAGACATTGAGATGAATGGTTTGGTCTGAGGGATGCCTTGGATGAGGTTTAAAGACAGCTTGCCTTGTTTCATAGCCCCCCTTCTCACGGTGGTCAAGATGTGACCGCACTCGGTCGGTTTCCTCAGATGGTATTTTGTAGGCAATGCCCCAGACACACTCTACAGGATCATCTGATGGCACCAGTGTGACGACACGGCCAGGCTGCAAAAATGAACAGATCATTTTTCTATCTCTCTCTTCATTCTATGAAATGTTGCAACTAATAATCAGAAACAAACAAAAATACAAACAATGTAAATAACAGCACAATAAAAAAAAATTTAAAAAGACAGTATCAGTCATTTCAGAAGACTTCAAAATAAAAAAAACCCCAAGATTAATCATCTTTTTCAGAGGCATAAGAGTGGTCTATGTTCACACCACTTTAGCTTTCCTCCTCATGACATAATAGAAAGGTCTCCATCTATAATTTAGCTCCTAAAAGTTTAAAGATTTTATACAAGAGCATGTAAAGTCTAAAGCTCTGAATTAGATAGACGTATATATATATCATACATTACATGCTTGGTGCCAAAAAATCTCAATGCTTAATAATGTTTGGATAAATCATGCTAGCTGTTAACCATTCAGTTTTTCAATGAAATAATCATTCTCCAGATACACGCACACACACACACACAGACACACACACATACACAAGTTTATGTGTGATGTTCATGTTAACAAACAAAAAACAAAATTAAAGATTGACCATTTGTACACGTTACCATTCTGAGGTATAATGGAACTTTTGTTTTGGTTGGTTGGTTTTCTTCTTTTTTTTTTTTTTGCAACTGTGCTAGACTTTTGTAGTAATTTCATTATGAATAACTACTTTCAGCACTTTGATAGAAATAATTTCAATAGAATTGGAATAAATGTAAAATACTCTGTCAATAAAACTGTGGAAAGCGATTAGTTCACTGAATTACTTATTCAAATAGATCACCCACCCAGCCCCCCACCATCCTCTTTATCCTCCACACCCCACTGTGGCATCCTTAATAATCAAATAAAAACAGTGGACTGAGAGAGAGAGAGAGAGAGAGAGGAGAGAGAGAGAGAGAGAGAGAGAGAGAGAGAAGGACAGAGACAGAGAGACAGGTGGGGTTATATATGGGGTGGATGTACACTGGGAAATAATTGCATAAAACTCTTTCCACCCTGGCCTAGACACTTGCTGTGCAAGCTTCCCAGCCTGGCATGTTTTGACTGTTCAGCTGGAAGACTGGGAATGCTTTACTCAAATTGTCCTAACTCACCGTTAGCATAAAGAAAAACACAAACATTCTTTTTCTATATATTAGATTTTTAAAAACTGTGTTTGAATACAATGACACATAATTACTTGATAAATTGGGGCCAAACCGATCCTTCATCACTTCATCAGACTTTCTCACACCAACAGGTTTAATTATTACATTTGTGATGTGACATTGATAAAACTTGACTGTCTCAAACTAAAATTCTTATTTTCTGCAAGAACTGACAATATACTGCATTTGTATTCATACTTTCAGAGTCATTTGCTAAGACTGTCTGGTACTGTTTCAGGAAAATTTGACTGACTGTAAGTGTAAAATACCTTTACTGGCCTGTGGTGTCAGGAGAATACAACTGAGAATACAACCAAAAAAAGCCTAAATCATTCGAAATTCTTATTGAAAGTTTGAAGCAGCATATGGTACAAGAAGAACATAACTTACAAATGCTCTGCTCCTGTACTTATCATGCAATAGGTTTTAACTGTTTTACATCTGAACCGAAACTGACACCCAATCCCTGGTCAGGTGCAGGCAGCCATGTATTCATGTGCACCCAACCTCTGAAAGTACACACACAAAAATGTCCACTTTTGCTTATGAAGTATTTGAAGGCTGCCAAAGAAAGGAAGAAACCCTGACACTGACAGTAGCAGCAGAGCTGGGAGATGCACACAACAAAGTCCACATTTCTTTCGCATGGAACTACTCCTTGACTTCAACAGAACAAATACACTTCGATTGCAACAGCACTTCAGGATTGAAGGTGTCATCAACTTCGTGTGCCACTTGTTAGATCTCAAAGAACTAAAGAAAGGGAAAAATATCCTCACTACTTCAAACAGAACTCTACCAAACTGTCATCACCCAAGAGCTCAGTAGACACTATCAGGAATGGCCTGAAGGCAAAACATGTCTCAGATAAGAATTGAACCCAGAACCTCACAGCCAGGAGTCTGCATCGCTAACCACTTTGCACTTTGCCATGGTGGCTGGTATTATTACTATTATGATTATTGCTATTACCATTATCATTATTTTCGCAAGCATTTTCATCTCCCTTAGTATTATATTCTTGTGATGTGATGTTCAAACTCAAAGCCACAACCATCCACCCTCTCACTCTCTCTCCTCCTTCCGCCTCTCATTCACTCATATACACCACCTAATTCCTTACTGTAATAAGATATCTATTTTCACTCCCTCAACCCACTTTTTCTTTCATTCCCTTCCTAATGTCCATCTGTCTGGCTTTTTTGCATGCCAAGACAACGAATATGATGCAAATATGATGGCAATTTTGTGGAAAAGCTGACATCCCTTCTCCTTCCCTCTCAATCTTGCTTTGCACTTACTGTTGTTGCAAGTAATGCAACATATCCTTATCTGATATTGTGACAGTGAAACTTGCAAACAGCTTGACTGTTTCCTCTGCAGTGCAAGACGCTGCTAAGGACACTGGCAGTTGCAATACTCCCTATAAATGCATTTCATAAACACACATGTGTCATGCATGAAGTGGACTCCATAACTTCACTTATCACATGAGAGGCTGAAAACTGCCAAGATCTGAGAGACTCATCTGTGATCCAAACTGTCCCACTGCACATGCTGAGAAGTCTCCATCTTCAAACCAGATGATTATCAAAATTATATTAAAGCACGTAATACTTGTAATAAAAAATAAGAAAAGCAAAAAAGGAATTTGAAAAGAAGTTATCAAAGGAATGTAAACAAAATCCAAAAGCCTTTTGGAGATATGTACAATCGAAAACAAAGATGAATACTGGAGTGAGCCCTTTAGTGACTAAGGATGGTGACACAGTGGAGACAGATAGAGGTAAGGCAGATATTTTGAATACATTTTTTTTCTAGTGTATTCACAAGGGAAGATACTAAAAATATGCCTGTTCTAAGTCCAGCCTCAAGGTCAAAAGGCATAGTGTTAGAAAATGTAGACATTTCAGTGGATGCAATAAAAAAGAAACTTCAATCTTTAAACCCTAATAAGGCATGTGGTCCGGATGCCATCCCATCGAGAGTACTAAAAGAGCTAAACGAGGAAATGGCCTTCCCACTTTACATACTCTTTTCTAAATCTGTTAAAGAAATGATAGTACCTTCAGATTGGAAAACAGCTACAGTCATTCCAGTATTCAAAAAAGGTACAAGAACAGATCCAGGAAATTATGAGTTTAACATGCATTATATGCAAAATTTTATAATCATTTATTAGAGAGGCTATTATTAAACATATGACAGAAAATAAATTATATGCTGAGTGTCAACATGGATTTCGTGCAAAAAGGTCTTGTGTGACTCAACTTTTAGAAGTGATGGAAGACTTCACAAAGGAGAGAGATAAAGGAGAGAATATAGATGTTTTGTGTTTAGACTTTAGAAAGCATTCGATTCAGTACCACATGAAAGACTTTTAAAGAAATTAGAGTCTTATGGAATAATAGGAAATATACTTGGTTGGGTTAGAGACTTTTTATCAAAAAGAACTCAGAAAGGTAAGGATTGGTAGTTCCTTCTCTCATAGTGCTGATGTTATCAGTGGGATACCACAAAGGCAGTATTTTGGGACCAATATTATTTACGGTGTTTATAAATGATCTCCCTGTAGAATTAAAGAGTACATGTAAAGTCTTTGCAGATGACACAAAACTGTATAACTCTCCAAAATTGCATAAGGAATTACAAAAGGATATTGAAACATTAGTACAGTGTCTGATACTTGGAACCTATATTTTAATGCAGAAAAATGTAAAGTACTTCATATTGGTAAAACAAACCCCCAAAAGGAGTATATAATGAAAATTGGGGGCAAGGAAATAAAAGTATCTAAATGTGAAGAAGAGAAAGACCTAGGTGTGACTTTTGACAAAAATTTACTATTTGACAATCATATTGTAAATAGTATTAATAAGGCTAACAGAATGATTGGAATAATAAAAAGAACCTTTACATTTATGGAAAAGGACACTTTTTTGCAATTATATAAGACACTAGTTAGACCTGTTCTTGAATATGGCAACACTGTATGGTATCCAATGCTAAAGAGACAATCAGAAGCTCTAGAACAGGTACAAAGAAGAGCAACCAAAATGATTCATAATATAAAAGATTACTCATATCAGGAAAATTAAATATATCTGCAACTTCCAACACTTAAGGCAAGAAGAATAAGAGGTGACTTGATTCAAGCATACAAGATATTTAATGAAATTGATGATGTTGATAAAGCATGCTTTTTTTGTACTCCGCAGAAGAATGTTACAAGGAACAGTGAAGATAAGATATTTAAACAATATTCTAGAACGAATTTAAGAAAATTTACTTTTACTAATAGAGTAACCAACTTTTGGAATAAACTAACACTTAACATCAAACGTGCACCTAATATTAATGTTTTTAAGAACCTCATAGATAAACATGAATTATTAACAAAAATTAGATATGAATTTGATGGATAATAAGTCTGAGCTAGCCTATGACTGGACCAACGGTTACGAAAAAAAAGAAAAGGATATATACATACAGAAGGGGCGTAAAAAGCCTAAATAGGCTAAGTTGTATTTGATACAACGCCCCTGATCCTGATCCTGATTCATCTCCCCTTGCATAATGATTTTCATTAAGGTCATGTTCCTCTGACAAGCTGTCAATCAGACAGATGTCAGAAACATGATGGGTATCTTGACCACCTAAAATTAAAAAGACAGACCAAGCCCAAGAGTTTCAGTTTCACTGATCCACCATGGACCGTAAGACTGAAAACAGTCAATTTTCAGTGTGTGTTTAATTCAAACCCGGTATTTTTCAGAGAAGGGAATGGTCATCTCTCCTACTCTGAGAGATGACCACTCCCCTATGATCCTCTGTCCTGTAAGATCCTGCGTTGTTTAACTTTTTGTTCCTGAAGAAATGCAGGATTAATCTAGTTTCTAAGTCTTGAGATAATATATTGTATGAATTTATTGTCTTTAATTTTAACAGATAACTTTATGCTAATACTTGATAAAATCTGCTAAGATGATTTATGAATAATGTGGATAATCTTAATAACATTTTGTAGTAGGTGACTGTACTTAACATGTGCTAGAATAAAGTGTATTCCAGGATCTAATTACATCACCTGTGTATTTGACTACTTTGAAGAATTATTTCCGTTCAATTGTTCATAGTTTCTCACTGGCTCATACTGCTTACTAGTAAGATAAGATAATGTTGCTTATAGCCCAGCCGACCGCAAAGGGCCATATCAGGGCTGTCACCACGTTAAAATCAACTCACCAGTCATATAAAAAAAAAAAAAAAAAAAAAAAAAAAAAAAAACCTTTCATACATCTCGTTAAATGACATCGTCTAGAAACGCACCAGAAACTTTGTTAAAAATCTTTCTGCCGTAAAATCTTAAATCAGATGAAAAATGTTAATCTCTCTCAAAAACTCAAGGATCACATCAGGCGGGACATCCCTGAAATACTGCTTACTAATACTATAATAGTATAGTAATACTGCTTACTAATACTATAATAATCCACTCAAACCCATATAGTGAAGAACTAAAGTAGAGACAGAAAATTAATGATGTTATTCATGTTATTTATTAATGATGATGATTATGTTAGTCTCACTTTTACTTGCTGAGACCTAACACTTTCCAGAAAGTTTCAAGGGCAAGTGTGAGGATCTGTTGAGCTGGAATCCTAGCCAATCATCTACAAACCAGGTTCTGTAACCTCCATAGACCTGGGTCACTATTACATCTAAATCTAATAAATCTAGCCCAGCACAGGAACAAGATTCCATGCTATAACATGACCTTGAGGACAACCGACCAATAAGCAGACCTACATTTAGTGATGACATCAAGAAAAACTGAAAGGAGATCTGTGCACCTCTCCACCTTGACATCAGGTAAGTTCCGGGTACACCAACTGGACCCCAACTCAGATCATAAGACAATCCTTCTCTTTATGAGGAAAACAGGCCAGCTGCGTGAGGCCAAAATGAATCTTCGACAAAATCCCTAACATTTAGTAGATTTTAATCCTGTATGCAAAAGTAAAGTTTTGTGTGTGAAACTGCACTTAACTTGTGTCAGTCTATTGGTTGATTTACATCATTTCAAGATTAAACATTTCTAGTTCTGTCACTTGGAGCTGAAGCACTCTTATTTTTTAATGACTTTATCAAAATATGAAGTTCTTTAGACGACTAGCACTGGAATAGATCTAGTTGCAAAGTGAGATGACTGCAGGCGGAAATCTGAACAAATCTTAAATAAATGTTAGCGAACCACCAAGAGAAATGTGGACAAACGAGTAACAAGACAAAACACGACACGTTTCGACCTCTTAGGGCTTCTTCAGGCAAGACACAAATAGGACAACGAAAATGAACGAATTTGGTACTTAGCTTCGATCTCTTCACTCTTCAGCACACGACAGGCAGGGGTTGAATTAACTGCCTATCCTGCCTACCTTGTGCTGAAGAGTGGAGAGATCGAAGCTATTTTTATAAATGACCTTCCAGATGAGGGAAATGTTTTTTGTAAAAATTTTGCTGATGATACAAAAATATATGACAAATCAGATAACATAATAGTCTGCAGAAAATTTAAATTGCCTCCAAAACTGGTCAGACAAGTGGAATCTATATTTAATGTTGAAAAATGTAAAGTTTTGCATGTTGGCAAAAACAATCCGAACATGAATACAACATGAAAATAGATGGTGGAAATAGGCTGGTACAGAAATGTGAGGAAGAAAAGGATCTGGGTAATCTTTGATAAAGATTTACTCTTTGATATTCACATTCAAAATGTATAAATAAAGCAAACCAAATGATTGGATTAATAAAAAGAACTTTTATTTACCTAAATAAAGAAACGTTTTTAAAGTTATATAAGCTATGGTTAGACCGCATCTTGAAATATGGCAATATAATTTGGTACCCACACTTGAAAAGACAGTCAATAGCAATTGAAGAGTACAGAGAAGAGCTACTAAAATCTTGCAAGAATGTACAAACATGTCTTAACAGATAGATTAAAATTACTTAAATTTGCACTCTTTAAAAGGTAGACGTATTAGAGGGATTTGATTGAAGTGTTCAAATATTTCACCAGCAAACGGACATACAGTGGGACTACTTTTTTAGGCTGTTAAAACAGATAGAACAAGAAATTCGGAAGGCAAAATTTTTGTTAAGCAGTTTCATACTAACATGGGGAGATTCAAGTTCAGTAACAGAGTTATTACTAACTGGAACAGTTTGACAACTGCACTTAAATTTGCTAAAAATACTAATGTTTTTAAGAATTTGCTGGATAAAGACTTGAAATTTAAAGTACAGTTTAGAAGCTTTGATGAATAAGAAGGAAAATTTATATTGCATGCATTTTCAACCCTGTCATAAAAGTAAAATAACACGAGGGGACATTGAAAGGCTTAACGGCCTATGTATTGATTACGTCCCTACCTACTACTACTACTACTACTAAGTACCAAATTCGTTCATTTTCGTTGCCCTATTTGTTTGTGTCTTGCCTGAAGAAGCCCTAAGAGGTCGAAACGTGTCGTGTTTTGTCTTGTGACTCGTTTGTCCACGTTTCTCTTGGCGGTTCGCTAACATTTATTTAAGATTAGCACTGGAATGTTATTCTTTCCACCATTAGTAAGAGAGAGGGTGGAGTTTACCTTTGATGTAAAAAATTACATAAGTCTTTTCCCCACTCCCCCCCCCCCCCCCCCCCCCCCCCCCCCCCCCCCCCCATCTCGAAAGTGCGTGTGTGTGTGTGTGTGTGTGTCTGAAAATTACTGATTGACATTCACATGCTCTATGGTAATTGACAATGCCAGTCTTCAAATGTTAAAGTCCACATTCATCCTTTTAATGTTTCTGAATCTGATGTTAAAAAATAGTGTACTAGTATACTAGTAAAGATCCAAGCGAATGTAATTGGGTGAACCCTTCACTGGGGCTGATCCAAGCGGTTCCAGGAGAACCCACTCACTTCCTCAAAGAAAAAAAAAAGTGGAGGGGGGGGGGGGAGGGCATGCTTATCATGCCTTTATTACATTTTGGTATGATGTATCAGCTGGGCCAGACATTCCCAGACAAGTTTAGTTGTCCAGGGGAAAGTAGATTTAAAAACAAATCTACTTGTCCCCTCAAATTTCCGCTTTCCCTCCATATACATTGAAACAGTTTAACAAACTTTAAGTAGAGCAATGGCAAGCCAGCAGACATAATTATTTCAACATGGCATGCTCTGCGTTCTTATAATGATGACTTGTCAAATAGAAATTAGGCATAAGACAAAAGCAAATTTATTCTCCCACCATTCATATACAGTATAAATGACAAAAAAGTTTCCCATTGTGTTTCAGAGTGTTTGAGAAAAGAAAATGTAAGAAATTTAATTGTCATGCTTTCCCCATTCACATATTCCTGGACTGAAATTCATATAAAAATTCACAATTTTGTTTTCTCTCTCTCTCTGTCACACATAGAATTCAAAAAAGTAAACAGAGTTCATACACACAATTAAAAAGAAAGAGATCAAGCATGTTCCTCACAAGCGGCCTAAACATTTTCGAACATGATTCTCCAAGAGCAGTTGGCCTAAGACACTGCCAGGATTTGTTCCGAGAAAAAAAACAACAAAAAACGGTAGCGGGAGAGTGAGTGCGTGGTCAGGATTTGAGATGTGATAAAGTGGAAAATGGGATGAAAGTGCAATCAATCTGCAGTCAGGATCAGGATCAGGATCTGGGGCGTTGTATCAAAACAACTTAGGCTGTTTAGGCTTTTTACGCCCCTATATATTTTCTTATGTCTGCTGGTCCAGTTGTAGACTAGCTCAGTCTAATTCATCCATCAAATTCATATTCTATTTTAGTTATTAATTCATGTTTATCTATGAGCTTCTTAAATACATTAATACTAGGTGCACGTTTGATGTCAGTTGTTAATTCATTCCAAATTTTGGCTACTCTGTTAGTAAATGTAAATTTTCTCAAATTAGTTCGGGAATATCTTATCTTCACTGTTCCTTGTAATATTTGTCTGTGGAATACAAACAAAACAAAAAAGAAAGGCATCCATTCCTGCTTAAGTCATAAGTGCTTTCCATTGTTCAGCTTCTCTGGGCGATCATGCTGATACTGAATAAATCCGTTGATAGTAGTAGTAGTAGTAGTAGTAGTAGTAGGGACGGCGTTTTGATTACGCCTAGACCGCGAGGTCTAATATTTGTCCCCTCCTGGTTTGGTTCTGGTTATATTTATCTAGATTGGTCGTACCTAATGGGGTTGCTACTCGTCATAGCCATAAAATAGATCTTCTAGCTGGGGCAGTTTGTCGATCAGGTTCTTGAACTCATTCACAGATTTTGCAAATTTAACTGATGAAGGTAATGCATTCCATGGGTTAACAACTCTAAAAGAAAATGAGAATTTGCGCTTGTTAGTTCTGGCATGCATTACAAAGAGTTTTCCTGCAGAGTTCCTCGTAACATTCACTGGTGCATAGGAAAACAAGGAGTGCAAGTCAACATCATCAAATCCGTGGAAAATTTTAAACATCTGTATGAGATCACCTCGTAGTCGTCTACCCTTTAGTGAATGTAGGTTCAAAAATTTTAATCGATCATAGTAGTTCATTTCTTTGCATTCCTTCAGCAGTCTGGTTGCACGCCTCTGAACTCTTTCGATCAGGATGGATTGCCTCTTTAGGTTTGCAGGACACCAGATAACATTTGCATATTCCAGATGCGGTCTCACAATGGACTTATATAATGTAGTGAAAGTATCTTTGTCTAAAAATGTGAAGGCTCTCTTTACCATTCCTAATACTTGGTTTGCCTTACCCACAATTCGGTTTATGTGCGGGTCAAAATCAAGTCTTTCATCAAACGTAACACCCAAATCCTTTTCTTCGTTACATCTTGTAATCTTTTGAACATTATTACCCAGCTTCATTTCATACTCATTTACAGGATTTTTATTCCCCATATGTAGAACATGACACTTTGACACATTGAAAAATAAGCACCAGGTCTCTGACCACTCTTGTAATTTGTTGATATCATTTTGGATGGTGGAGTTTTCCCTTGCAGTGTTCATTATTTTGGTATCGTCCGCGAAGATGTGGCACATACTCTGCAATGTAGAGGGCATATCGTTTATGAAAACAGTAAAGAGAATGGGACCTAATATGCTACCCTGGGGTATACCACTCAGTACATCTGCTTTTTCGGACTTAGCATCACCTACCCTCACTCTCTGTGTGCGTCCTTTAAGGAAACTGCTAGTCCATTTCAAAATGGAACCACATACACCGTAAGCAGCGAGTTTGGTAAGTAACCTTTCATGTGGGACTGAGTCAAAAGCTTTTTTAAAGTCAAGATAAATGATATCTACAGGTTCCCCTTCATCCAAATAAAATGTGAGCCTTTCCATAACTTGTAATAACTGCGTCACACATGACCTTTTCTTCCTAAAACCGTGCTGGCAATCAGCATAGAGTCCATTATCAGTGAAATGTGAAACAATAGTATCTCTCACTAGGCTTTCTAATACTTTACATAATACACAGGTAAGTGAAACTGGGCGATAGTTTCCAGGATCTGATTTACCTCCCTTTTTAAATATTGCCGTCACTTCGGCCGTCTTCCAGTCCTCGGGTAAAATTCCAGTCTCGATAGATGTGTTGAACAGAAGACAGAGAGGGCTGGCTATTTCATTGCACACTTCACGTAATACTCGTGGAGGAATAGCATCTGGACCCTGTGCTTTATCAGGTTTGAGCTCTTTCAGCTTCTGTTTTACCGCTTCGCTGGTAACCCTAGTGTCACTAACTGATATACCATGTGAATAAGAACATTCGCTTAGGTTGGGTACATTGCTCGCATCTTCACGCGTGAATACACTTGAAAAGAATTTATTCAAAACATCAGCCTTTTCAGCATCAGCTGTAGCCATGGAGCCATCTTCTTTTTTCAAAGTGCTGATACCAGTATTGCTTTTGAGCCTCTCCTGGATATATTTCCAAAATTTCTTGGGATTGGTTTTGCACTCTTTAGCAATTTCCTTTTCATACCCTTTTCTGTCTCTTTTTAGCATTTTTGTACACAGATTCCGCTCCTCTATGTAACTGAGATACTGTTGTCCAGATTTGGTTTTCAAATATCGTTTAAATAATTTGTGCTTTTTCTTAATTATTCTCATTGTTTTCTTACTCATCCACATGGGTATCAACTTTTTCTTTTTGCATCTTTTCACCTTGGGTATGCATTTCTCCATTCCCTCCCGGAGGACATTTTGAATTTTTGCCACATATCTTCTACCTCATTCTCAGGCAAAGATGACCAGTCTTTTTCTCTTAGAAACTCTCTCAATTTATTATAGTCACCCCTCTTAAGATTGTACACATACTTGCATTGTTCCTCATTCGATTCACAGTTCACATTCAACTCAAAAACTAAGACATCATGGTCACTGTTGCCGAGTGGGTCTTGGTGTTCGACCTCTGAAATCAAGGCTTCATCATTAACCAGCACCAGTCGTCCAGGGTTGGGCTCTGGTTTACTCGCCTCCTTGTGTACTGCTTCACCTCTTGATTGAATGAATGCGCATAGCCTCACTGGTGGTCTCCTGGCACGAGTCATTGCGCGTGAATAGAGTGTTCTATCGCTCTGTAACATCTTTATTGATTGCGCGATTTGTGAATGTTACACTACTGATTCAGCTTTCAAAAATTAAGAGGTATTTAAAACAAGATTGTGTGAATCATGACTTTCTGTAAGTCGCAGCAAAGACTGTACGCCCTACGGACTATCTTTGGTCGCAGTCACGACAGTGGTAAAGCCTGACGGCCAGTGACAACGTGCTCAGCTGTGACAGATTGTAATTGTGCTTTGTCACCTTTCCTGGTACTCCTCGATGGTCTTCGCTTCCTTGCCAGAATCTGCGAGAAAACCCCTGGATAAAACCCACTATTCTTTCTTCATATGGGAAATCCACTTTCCATATCAACGATCCGTATCCGAAGACCCACATGTTCACAAGCGTCTGTTTTAGGTGTCACGCTGGCAGAGTTGAGTGCAGACGATTTTTACAAGGCTTTGCCTGCTAGCCTACCAACAAAACGGTTAACAGCATTGGTCCGTTACACAAAGGTAAAAACTATGTGACCTGTTTTCTGATTGGCCGAAGTCTTCAGACCATTAAAAACGTAAATACGCGCAATGACTCGTGCCAGGAGACCACCAGTGAGGCTATGCGCATTCATTCACGCGCAATGACTCGTGCCAGGAGACCACCAGTGAGGCTATGCGCATTCATTCAATCAAGAGAAAAGCGGGAATTGCCCTACTCGTTTGTTATTTACTGTTTACTGTCCCCTGCCTCATTTCATCTTTACTTTTATTTCAATCAAATCAAGGTTACCTATATTTGTTTCTGTTCGTCCATCTACTTGTCTGACTATATTCAAGATCGAGAAGACTCCACCAGTCTTGAATAAATGTTAATTTGTATCAATTCTCCACTTGTTATTGCTGTGTAGATGTGTCCGGTACAGGGTCTATGGGCAAGCTTGGAGCAGTTTCCTTGTTTGTCCTGTGTGCTCTGTGCTGCCATGCCTGTTGGGCGATTCGGTGTCGTTGGCGCATTTCCTTGGAGTTATGAGCTGTATTTAGTTCATCATGGGAGCGGGAGTTACCCCACTTGTTTGTTAGTTACTGTTGACTGTTCGCTGCCTCGTTTCATATTCACTTTGAAGAGAAAAGACTTAAGGTGAGGCTCGTGCCAAGGCCTACTGGTAGGGCTGTGCAGTTAACTTTTACAATAAAAATAATTACACAGCAAATATCTAACGAAAGCGCTGGCCATACAACTTATTTTGTGCAATATTAAATATTCATCACAGTTAGAATGTTCGCCCTGTGGGTTGGGCATAGAATAGACCCACTGCCCTGCCATGCATGTCGTAAGAGGCGACTAAGGCAGGACCACCTCGCCCGGAGGATAAAGGGGTTTACGTAGGGCTAGCAACCCTACCTGTAAAAAAAAGACCAGTTACAGAAGCATCGACGACAACGAACCAAAACATTCATCTGGGTAAGGAAGGGTCTCCATCCCGGAGACTTATGACGCGGTGCAGTGAAAGCCGAAAGGAAGCTGCAAGGCTGACTCCCCTTCTAACACCCAGGACAACAACGAGAGTAGCCACATGGAACATCAGGACGATGTACGAAACAGGAAAACCATCCAAGTAGCGAGAGAAATGAAAAACTACAAATTCGGAGTGCTAGGGCTGGAGAACAGCTGCTGTACTCAGGACACACAGAGGATGGAGCCCCCCACACTGAGGGTGTGGCCCTGATGTTGGCACCGGAGTCACAGGGGGCACTCATCCGATGGGAACCTGTCAACTCCCGCATCATCACAGCCAAGTTTAGCACGAAGAAGAATGACATCAGGCTGAACATCATCCGGTGCTATGCCCCCACCAATTATGCGGAAGAAGAGAAGAAAGATGACTTCTACCAGCAACTACAGACAGTGATAGACAGAAGGGGAGCAAAGGACATAACCATACTGACGGGAGATTTCAACGCCAAGATTAGAATGGACTACACAGGCTACGAGGACATCATGGGGACACACGGACTGGGACAGATGAACGAGAATGGTGAGTGCTTTGCAGACCTGTGCACCCTGAACAAGCTGGTGATGGGAGGAAGCATCTTCCCACACAAGCGCATCCACAAGGCCACATGGAGATCCCAGAACCACGTCACGGAGAACCAGATTGACCACATCTGCATTAGCCGCAAGTTCAGGAGATCATGGCGGGATGTACGAGTGATGAGAGGTGCTGACGTGTCATCAGACCACCACCTTCTTTTAACAACAGTGAGACTTCGCCTCAAGAGATTCACCAACACCAACATCACACGGACAAGGTACAATGTTAGACTGCTCAGAAACAGGGACACACAAGCAGCATTCCAGGGCAGCCTTTCCAACAAGTTCCAGCCGCTACAAGAGCTGATAGAAGACGATGAGACGGACATCGAGACACAGTGGGAACACTGCAAGAAGCTCTGGCACGACACATGTGAAGAGATCCTCGGCAAGAAGAAGTCCCAGCACAAGGAATGGATCTCTGCCGACACCATCCACAAGCTGGAAACAAGGAGAGAGAAGAAAACTACGCTAAACACGAGCCGAATAAGAGCAGCTAAGGCAAAGCACAGGAAGAGCACGCAGCAGCGAACAGAGAAGTAAAGAAGAGCATCAAGAAGGACAAGAGGGACTACTTTGACGACCTGGCCAGCCAAGCAGAGGCAGCAGCCGGACAGGGGAATCTGAAGGACCTGTACCTGGTGACCAAGAAGCTGATGGGTAAGTTCCAGCAGACAGACAAGCCAGTGAAGGACAAGAACGAAAACCCACTGACAACAACCGAGGAACAGCTGAAACGATGGGCAGAACACTTCAGGGAGCTGCCGAACCGCCCCGCATCTGACGCAGCACCAGACATCCCACCTGCAGAGTCAGAACTGCCCATCAGCTGCGACAAACCCTCAAGGGCACAGATCAAGAAGGCCATCATGACTCTGAAAAATGGGAAGGCTGCAGGGCCGGACGAGATACCAGCAGAAGCCATCAAAGCAGACACAGAGACAGCTGTCAACATACTATACAGCCTCTTCAGCAAGATCTGGGAGAAGGAGGAGGTACCAGCCCAGTGGAAAGAAAGAATCATCATCAAGCTGCCGAAGAAAGGAGACCTCAGGAACTGCAGCAACTACCGAGGGATCATGCTCCTGTCAACGCCAGGCAAAGTTCATAACAGGGTTCTACTGAGGAGGATGAAGGAGGCTGTCGACCCCAAGCTCCGAGACCAGCAGGCAGGCTCCCGGTGGAACAAATCATGTGCCGACCAGATCGCCAGCCTGCGCATTATCGTGGAGCAGTCGTTGGAGTGGAACTCCCCCCTCTACATCAACTTCATAAATTATGAGAAGGCCTTCGACAGTGTGGACAGAGAGATGCTGTGGAAGCTGCTGAGGCATTACGGAGTCCCCGAGAAGATCATCTCCCTCATCCGGTGCACCTACCAGGACATGAACTGCAGGACTGCCCATGCCGGCCAGCTGTCCGAGAGTTGTCTTCGGAAAGGATTACAATGGTTGCCATATGCTACTAGAGAAGATTTTAACATTTATTATATATAACCCTGACGTTTAGTTTTCATTTTCTTTTTTCTCCGTTCAGAACCCAATCCACCCCCCACCCCCCTTTTTCATTTAAATCTTTGCCAGGTCATTAATATGATGACGGAAGAATTGTTTGTGTACACTTGTTTTTCTCACACTATTAAATTGTTAAAAAATATTTTACACTGTGATTATGGATCGTGTAAACTGATCATAAGAAGAACAAAAAGATTCATGTTAACATAAAAAGCACACACTAACACTCTGTCTCTCATACTGGGGGTCACGTGACGTGAGCAGAAGCAGCAGGGCGCGCACTGATTCATCTGCCACAAATTTCGCAAGTTTCATCACAAACATGCCAGTGTCTGGACTCCCAGTGGCCGAGGAGAAGACCCTGAACGCCCTGCTGACGGACAATAACGTCACAAGCTGGAAAGTTGCAGGAGAAGGTGTTGCGTCTCAAGCCCGCCACTTTCCAAATGCCAACAAACATGGCCAGCAGAGAGCCCGACAGCAGCAAGAGAGGCAGGCAAGTGGTCAACAAATAGAAGCTCCTGTGTATCTGAAAACCTGTGTGCACATGACCCAGAAATGGAACACACTGTGGCTACACACTGGGGTCAAACGGGTGATCTAGTAAGATTGGAGACTGATGTTCTGAACTTCCATGATGCCACTGACACTGTAGGCTACACACGTGTGACTGTATTGACAGCTCTGTCCCCTCTTCATCACCTGACACTGACATCAAACCGATTTTTGACAGTTTAGTGGCAGGATTCAGTGCCAGTGTTGTGAAAAGTTACGTTGCCACCCTGACGGATAAATGTGTGCAAAGGCAAATGAGAGACATGAGCAGAAACAAGTTATTTAGAAAAGTTGCCCTTAACAGCTCGAATGAATCTGATGTACTGCTCTGTGAATCGGACGATCTGGTGTTGGAGTTTCCGAGTAGGCCTACTCTTCATGACAGTGACTGTTCGTTCTGGTTCATGAAGCAAGATGACAGACACATGCTGACAGAAGAACGGACAAAACTGGCCAATCTCCGTCGAGGAAAACGTGTTGACAGGACACAACTCGCTGACATCCTAGCACGTGCTGCATGGACGCTGGAGACGCTACAAAGCCTGATCCTGTTCTACCTGGGATGACAGCCTGGGCTCAAGACACGCCCACAGACGGAATCATCGTGACCAGCGTCGTTCCAGCGACATGAAATATGTCAGAACTGTGTTTGGAAAAGGCACAATTTTGTCATGGTTTCCATATTGAAGTGACATGCATCGCGTTCAATTTTTACCATAGTCAATCAAATTGCATTGCTGGTGAAGCTGTACTGCTTCGTTTGTTTCTTTCCTTTCGTTCGTTCTCTCTCGCACACACACTACATAGTACATGATATTTTGAGGTTGAAGGAGAATGTAAGAAATCGCCAAGTACAACATCATCGACACAGCCTGAGAAAGACTTACTACAGTGATTCATTAGGCAGTCATGCTGAAGAACACACGCATATATTCCTAATGAACATAAAAGAAGACAGAGTTTTAAGGCAGAGTGGAAGCCGTACAAGCACAGAGGGATACTACCTTCACTCGAGTCATCAGACTCTCTGGCTCTGTCAGCCCACTCTTTACCAGAGGTTCCACAGTGTGACGGAATCTGCCATAAACTGACTGATGTGCTCTTGATCTGAGGAGATGGAGTCGATGTTTGGTTTCTGTGACAATCTCAGCCTGATGGTTCACATCAGCTGATTCACTGCAAGTCCTTGCTGAATCCATTTACGACCAGCACCTGAACAAATTCTGTAAGTACCAAGCGGGCAGTCAATGAGAAAGTTAAACACCATTCATTTTGCCACTAGCTCGGCTGTGAAAATAGAAAACCGCTTTCCGAGGTGAAAAATTATCAAGATCAGGAATAACAAAACAAAATCGCACCGACATGCTTCAGATTCTCAGTTAACAAAACTGGGAATAAGATACACACACTTTAGTCTGCTTTCCAACTTCTCTCATAGGATGAGAGCTGTTCTACGCACAAGAAGTGTTGTATACACCGAAGTAGGCCTATTTACTTTAAAAGCTACGAAGCATAGACTGCAAGGCACTTATTCAGACTCATTCCTGGAGTTCCATTTCATGCCAGACCAACAGGAACGTAGTATGAAGCCAGAGTTTTGTCCCTTGATGAGTACAGACACTGGCTTGTGCTAAGTTTATCTTACGGAGTTCAGGTGTTCAGACTTCAAGGAAGGATGAACTACATTTACGGTCAAGTTTTTCTTTTCCCGAAGCGTGCAAAATCGATCAAATCTGATATTATTATTCTGACATGTTCTTAGAAATTATTTAAAAACCAAGATTGACGCACTGCTGCACGTTTTTCTGTATATCCATTCCAAACTGGGAATTGCGGTCA
>CM031598.1:74194025-74196525 GCA_018398815.1 Conus ventricosus
ATTGTCAGTTCCTAGGTGTCATAATAGCCAGCGTGAACACCGTGTATGTATTTCAAACCTGACATTTTGACATTGTCAGTTCCTAGGTGTCATGAATAGCCAGCGTGAACACCGTGTATGTATTTCAAACCTGACATTTTGACATTGTCAGTTGCTAGGTGTCACGAATAGCCAGCGTGAACACCGTGTATGTATTTCAAACCTGACATTTTGACATTGTCAGTTGCTAGGTGTCACGAATAGCCAGCGTGAACACCGTGTATGTATTTCAAACCTGACATTTTGACATTGTCAGTTGCTAGGTGTCACGAATAGCCAGCGTGAACACCGTGTATGTATTTCAAACCTGACATTTTGACATTATCAGTTGCTAGGTGTCACGAATAGCCAGCGTGAACACCGTGTATGTATTTCAAACCTGAGATTCACAGCCAGCCTGTGAAAAAACCCAAAGCCAGTCAGACCAACAGGAAGTGGTTCATGCCTTTAATGTGGGCAATAGAACTCCAATGAATACACGGTGTTCACACTAGCTATCCATGACACCTAGCAACTGATGACGTCAAACTCTCATGTTTGAAATACATACACGGTGTTCATGCTGGCTATCCATAACACATAGCAGCTGATAATGTCAAGCCCTCAGGTTTGAAATACACACACGGTGTTCACACTGGCTATTCGTGACACCTAGCAACTGATGACGTCAGACTCTCATAGCTGTCCATGACACCTAGCAATTGATGACGCCGTCCATGACACCTAACAACTGATGACGCCGTCCATGACACCTAGCAACTGATGACGTCAAACTCTCAGGTTTGAAATACATACACGGTGTTCACCCTGGCTATTCATGACACCTAGCAACTGACAATGTCAAAATCTCAGGGTTGAAATACATACACGGTGTTCACACTGGCTATTCATGACACCTAGGAACTGATAATGTCAAAATGTCAGGGTTGAAATACATACACGGTGTTCACACTGGCTATTCATGACACCTAGGAACTGATAATGTCAAAATGTCAGGGTTGAAATACATACACGGTGTTCACGCGCAGGGAAAGATCACGTTCAGGCTGTAGGCAGACCTTGACGAGCAACGGACGAAAAAAAAAAGGGAAGCAAGCAAGCAAGCAAGAAAGAATCTGGCATGCGCGGTTACTAAGGGAACGATAGCCAAGTGAACAGTGTTCTGGCCAGGAAGTGGCTAATTACCTAGGTAACGAACAGAACTCTGACAAAGGCTAACAGAGAGGAACACGAGGCGATATTCAAATCCTGTCCACGCTACATGTGTCATCAGTAACAAAAGCTCGATAAGAAAATCATGAAGACTAGTGACACTTTAGTTTAGGGGGAAAAAGACAAGAAAAGAGATAGCCCAAAGTCATTAGGGGATGTAGGAAGAGGTTGTGAGATAATTCACCTAGAGGTGGACAATTGTACGAAGAGGACTGGGTTTAATTCATCTTGTGAGATAATTCAGCTAGAGGTGGACAATTGTACGAAGAGGACTGGGTTTAATTCATCTTGTGAGATAATTCAGCTAGAGGTGGACAATTGTACGAAGAGGACTGGGTTTAATTCATCTTGTGAGATAATTCAGCTAGAGGTAGACAATTGTACGAAGAGGACTGGGTTTAATTCATCTTGTGAGATAATTCAGCTAGAGGTGGACAATTGAACGAAGAGGACTGGGTTTAATTCATCTTGTGAGATAATTCAGCTAGAGGTGACAATTGTACGAAGAGGACTGGGTTTAATTCATCTTGTGAGATAATTCAGCTAGAGGTGGACAATTGTACGAAGAGGACTGGGTTTAATTCATCTTGTGAGATAATTCAGCTAGAGGTGGACAATTGTACGAAGAGGACTGGGTTTAATTCATCTTGTGAGATAATTCAGCTAGAGGTGGACAATTGTACGAAGAGGACTGGTTTAATTCATCTGGCCCCAATTTGAGAAAGGATGCTCGTTCTCGAATTCCATTGTCCTTGTATGTTCCTTGCCCGAAAGACCAAAGAGTGAACAGCGTTGTGTTTTGTCTTGTACTTTTGCCCGTATGGGATAACTATATTCTTTAAATTTTCGATTCAGCTGCATTCACCTCATATTCAACTAACACTACAGATATGAGAGTATATACTCAGAAGAGGGTGAGAAAAACATAGATTGCGAGTAGACACAGACACGAAGAGGTGTGACATTGAACAGTACAGACGATAACACAGAGGTGGTGCTTAAATAATTGTTGATTTCAGCGCAGGCCTACTCAATGAGAAGGGTATTAACTCAGATAGCGAGTACACAATGTGAAGCATAGGGTGGGACATGAGACATGAGAGCGACATAGAAAAAGAGGGTGGGTACATAAAACAGTAAACAGTAGAAAGAGGGTGGGCATAAACAATACGCAGTAATCACTGATCAAAAAATATGTAACAACAACACAACAAAGAAGCAAGTTGTCATGCCAAATTCGTCATTAATG
>CM031598.1:74204025-74209025 GCA_018398815.1 Conus ventricosus
CTGGTTGATCTCTGTTGTGTCTTTTCATTGTTGATCTCTGTTGTGTCCTTTTCATTGAAGCACCGCAAGAACAAGTCTGGTTGATCCTGTTGTGTCCTTTTCATTGTTGATCTCTGTTGTGTCCTTTCATTGAAGCACGCAAGAACAAGTCTGGTTGACTCTGTTGTGTCCTTTTCATTGTTGATCTCTGTTGTGTCCTTTTCATTGAAGCACCGCAAGAACAAGTCTGGTTGATCTCTGTTGGTCCTTTCATTGTTGATCTCTGTTGTGTCCTTTTCATTGAAGCACCGCATGAACCACTCTGATCGATCCGTCCCTTATCCTCTTAGCTGATCCATGTCACGTCCTCTTTACTGAAACATGACAAGAACCATATCAGCTGATTTATGTCACGTCCTCTTTTCCGAAGCAGGCAAGAGCCATATCAGCTGATCCATGTCACGTCCTCTTTTCCGAAGCAGGCAAGAGCCATATCAGCTGATCCATGTCACGTCCTCTTTTCTGAAACCAGGCAAGACCATATCAGCTGATCCATGTCACGTCCTCTTTTCTGAAACCAGACAAGAACCATATCAGCGGATCCATGTCACGTCCTCTTTTCTGAAACCAGGCAAAAACCATATCAGCTGATCTATGTCACGTCCTCCTTTCCGAAACCGGGCATGGACCATATCAGCTGATCTATGTCACGCCCTCTCTTCCGAAGCAGGCAGGAGCCATATCAGCTGATCTATTTCACGTCCTCTTTACTGAAACTAGGCAAGAGCCATATCAGCATATCTATGTCACGTCCTTTTTTTCTGAAACCAGGCAAGAACCATATCAGCATATCTATGTCACGTCCTCTTTACTGAAACCAGGCAAGAACCATATCAGCATATCTATGTCACGTCTTCTATACTGAAACCAGGCAAGAACCATATCAGCATATCTATGTCACGTCTTCTATACTGAAACCAGGCAAGAACCATATCAGCATATCTATGTCACGTCTTCTATACTGAAACCAGGCAAGAACCATATCAGCATATCTATGTCACGTCTTCTATACTGAAACCAGGCAAGAACCATATCAGCATATCTATGTCACGTCTTCTATACTGAAACCAGGCAAAAACTCTGCTGATCGATCCCTCTCATGTCTTCTTCATTCAGGCAAGGCAAACTTAGCTTAACATGGAGGAAAAGGAAATCTTTCATCCCTTGAGCTATTCGTCTCTTAAATACTATATTAACACATCCATTTATAGTATGTATAGTAGCACAGCACAGTTCTCTAAAGAACATATCTGTGTACATGTATGCATGCGCAGACTGACAGACAGACAGACAGACAGACAGACAGAGAGAGAGAGAGAGGAGAGAGAGAGAGAGAGAGAGAGAGAGAGAGAGTAGATGACTTGTGTGTGTGTGTGTGTGTGTGTGTGTGTGTGGTAAGTGTGAGCACGTGTGAAGCATTCAAACGCGGTGAGCTGTTTCTCTTTAGCTTAAATTTTACCCATAAGCAATCATTAATGTGCTTTTACCCCTCCCGCCCCCCACGTTTGTGACGTTTTCAATATGTTATTTTGCAATGTTTGTGTCTCATCTGGATTTGTAATACATAACTGTTCTCGTGGCCAATAACTTTATTTCAAATTAAAATCAAATTTACTTGCACTGCTGTCGAGTTACGTGGTATGGTGTTTAGTGCGCTCTTCCGCTGCAGCAAATGCAGGACAGCATCTGCTAAACTAACAGTAAGTTCCTGATCAGTGGTCACTGCCTCCATCCTGCAACAGTCCTCATGCACTGTCCGATCCAGAAGACGCTGAGGAAAAATGAAAACATAATGGTGTGTTGTTCACCTAAAATCGCCTTTTCATGTGTCTGCGTCAGTGTCTGCTAGTGTTTGTTTCAGACAGTCCAGGCTGTAGCATGAACAAACTGCAACGATACACGGCAGTTGCACTGTTCAGGACTGAACGATTTATCCTAAATCTGGAACCTGTTATCCAACCCAAACATGCATGTCTTAAGCAGAATGGAAGTTTGCTGAAGTTTTCTCTTTTCTGCCAAATGTTCAGCGCCGATCTGTGAGAATGACACATGCGGACTCTGCCAGTTTGAAGAATCTGCATCTTCAGATTCACAGCGCTGTTTCCATGCAGCGGATGGAACGATAACACCTCTGAGCGGTGGTAGGAGACAGCAGTCTGGCAGTGTCGGACAGATCATGATCTGGCGCTTCCTCTCCTCTCCTGTCTCCTCCATCCATTCCCTGAGCTGACGGTGCTGCGTGCGGCGATGTCAACACGGCGGTAGAAGCGTGCACAGAGTGTGCACCCAGTTCTTCAGGCTGGTCGGCAGCCGCCGCACTGCCGCACGATCCTGTCAGGGACAACCAGCTGCCCGAGTTGGCCAGTGGAGTGGTGTCTTCGTCGTCAGACAGAGGTGTGATGACTACCGGCAGACGTAGCGGAATCAAGGACCTCTCCAGTCTAGCTCGTGTGCCGCTCTGTTCCTTGCCTGTCTCTCTGCTGTCCTCCACTTCCAGCTCAGCGTAAGCTGACGTCATGGGAGGTAAAACAGCTGACGTCATTTCTGCTGCAGAATCCAGTGTCTGTAGCGACGCTCTACACGCAGCGTCCTGGGGTGATTTTTGTGGGTCGTGTTGACCGCTCCAACTGCCGACGGTCTGCAGATCGTTGTAACGATCCTGAAGATGTGGCACGATACAATGTGTAAACCAATCAGAGGCCGTGGCCTGGCCAGACGTGGTTTGAAAGCTGTGCTCCTTTAGCCCTATGTGCTGAGCACGGTCCCCAATTCCCTGGCATTGCTCCAGTTGCTGTGTGGGCTCCGCTCTCACACCTTCCACCTCTCCATGCAGAAGAGGACCATACCTGCCTGCAGACGGCAACAGACTGGGTGAGTCGAGGTGACCTTCAAAACCCAGACTCTCGGTGTGACTAGGTCTCTGAACACTACTGTTGCGGACCAAAGTGCTTGAGATCTGTGTCGGAGAGGGAGTCAGAGCCTGCCCAGTGCTGTGGTAAAACCTAGTGCTCGCGTTCTTCCCTTTGTCTATCAGTCTCGAGCTGTCGCTGTGCTGCAGCCTGGGTCTGGCGTGTTTACTGTGATGAACTCTGGACCCTGTGGCATCCCCGCTGCCCCTAACCGGGCCTTGGGTGTTTCCGCTGCGCGTTTCGTCAATCCCTTGACCACTGGAACTGCTCAGCCTGGGCATCTCCAATGCGTCAGTGTAAGCAGGGGGCGCTTCTGCTTCTTCTTCTGATGGTCCGGAGGAGGTGTTTCCATTCAACGTCTTGCTCAATTCTTCACTCACGGCCAGATTGGTCCCCGATAAAGTTGTGTCACTATCACCACGCAAAGAACGCTGTGCAGCAACGGAAAGAGCACCTTCTTCCTCCCTGCGTTGACAATCAGAAGTGGCGAACGCTGAGGTGCCTTCCATACCAGACACGGTCCCGTCCCTATCACCAGACACTGTCAAAGCCTCCATGGTGATGTCACACGTCTCTGGTGTCTCCGGGGTCGTGGCTAACACGGAGCTGAAGAAGGAACCACTAAAGGGAACAGAACTACCGGGTCTTTTCCGCCTGCCTCTCCTCCTGTCTAGGGCCTGGTTGGCAGAGTTCTCCTCGTTGGTGTTGGTGGGGGAGGAGCTGCTGGACTGCAGGCGGAGGCCCAGCAGGCTGGAGAGCAGGCTGGAGCGGGACTGGATGAGCGGCGGCTTGTCGCCCTGCTGGATGGCCGTGCAGCTCTGAAAGCGGCGCACTGAAGTCATGGGAAAGGAGGGGAGGGAGCCTGGGGTGAAGGTGGCAGCACTGGGGGAGGGGTGGAGGGCCAGGTTGGTGACGCTGCGGGGGGCTGAGTTGCCGATGAAGAACCTGGGGATGCCGCCGGTGGTCAGCACTGCACACAAACATCACACGTAGCGATGTACAGACACAACTACTGCAGGTGCTCTTTTCAAACATCACACGTAGCGATGTACAGACACAACTACTGCAGGTGCTCTTTTCAAACATCACACGTAGCGATGTACAGACACAACTACTGCATGTGCTCTTTTCAAACATCACACGTAGCGATGTCCAGACATAACTACTGCATGTGCTCTTTTCAAACATCACACGTAGCGATGTCCAGACACAACTACTGCAGGTGCTCTTTTCAAACATCACACGTAGCGATGTACAGACACAACTACTGCAGGTGCTCTTTTTTTTCTTCAGTGTCACACTAAAACAAAGGTCACACTTGGTGTGACATTAAAGAAGATGGAAGAAGAATCGATTAAAGAAGAAGGGGCGGATAAGAGGGGCAGGGACAGACGGATGAGGAAGAAGAAGAGTAGAAGAAAAAAGGAATAGCACCAGTAGCTGCTGGAGGATAAGGAACAGGAGGAGGAGGAGGAGGAAGAGGAGCAGGAGGAGGAAGAGGAGCAGGAGAAGGAAGAGGAGGAGGAGAAGTACAACGAGGAGGAGGAGGAGGAAGAGGAACAGGAGGAGGAGGAGGAAAAAGAGGAACAGAAGGAGGACAACCGGGAGGAGGATGAAGAGGAACAGGAGGAAGAGGAAGAGGAGAAGGACAGGAACAACGAGGAGGAGGAGAAAGAGGTACAGGAGGAGGAGAAGGATGAAGAGGAACAGGTGGAGGAGGAAGAAGAGGAACAGGAGGAGGAGGAGAAGGAAGAGGAACAGGAGAGAGAGAAGGATGAGGAGGAGAGGGAACAGGAGAGGAGAGAGATGAGGAGAAGAGGAACAGGGAGGGGAGTGAGGAGGAGGAGAGGAACAGGAGGAGGAGGAGGAGGAGGAAAGGAGGGGAAGGGAACAGGAGGAGAGGGGAAGAGGAACACGAGGAGAAGGAAAAGGAGGAGGAAGAGGAGCAGGTGTACGACGCGATGGAGGAAGAAGAAGAGGGTGAGGAGGAGGAAAAGGAGAAATTGTTCGCATTATCAAAACACCCGAACATGAAAATACAAACCAAAATGA
>CM031598.1:74214025-74239025 GCA_018398815.1 Conus ventricosus
AACTCGCACTCGGATTCCACACTGGCGAAAGAAAATCCTTTGCTGAAACGGATTTTGGTCGCTGGGTAGCTTTCAAGGCCATGTAACGACCTTGAAATGTCCTTGACTCCGCATTGGGTGAAGTTGAAAGCCGATCCGGCGGTACAGGTGTTGACGCGTTCGTAGTAGACCTGGGTGGAAGTGAATGCGTCACCGTTTCGGTAACGCGTCACTTGCCGCGTGCGTCTGACGTAATGATAGCAGATAGCTTTCCACCAAATGATGGCACGCCTTCACGCATGTCGCGAACCTGAGAATAAATGATAGGCAACTAAGTAAGCAATCAAGGTGTGTCAGTAAGAAAATATGAAAGTCTGATTGAGAGGCTGGGTGACTGAGTAAAGTAACAAGAAGTAACTAAGTAAAGGAGAAAGAGAATGAGAAGTGAATGGACAGGTGAGTGACAACGTTATTGTAGATTTAAGCAGGTAGGTAAGCAAATAAGAATAAAGTTAACCAGTCAGTCAGACAAGAATACAATGTGCATCATTCTATACGATAACTGAGGGCCGGAATAGCTCAGTTGGTAGAGCGCCGGACTCGTGATCCTGGGGTTGTAGGTTCGAATTTCGGTAGCAGGGGGATTTTTCCCTCGGAGTTAACATTGGTTCTGACTCCATTCCCCATACAGTCTTCGAATGAGACTATAAACCAAGGTTCCGTGTGTGAACGCACGCACAACATCTTGCACACACGTAAAATCCCATCACCAACTTTCGGAAGAGAAGGCCAGTTTGGCCGTTGGTATGGATGACACGTTACACATAGCATGCACCTTCCCCAAAGATGGAGTATGGCTGCCTTAATGGCGGGATAAAAAAAACGGTCACACACACAAAACTCCACTGCCTGTCTATACAGGCAGTGTCCGCAGGAGTATCAGCCTGCGTACGCAGAAAGAAAGAAAAAGAATTCTATACAATAACTGAATAAATCGGAAATAACTTTTGTATGGAATGTCACGGACATGTGTAGCCCACTTTAAGCTCTGTTACTTTCTCTAAGAGAGAGAGAGAGAGAGAGAGAGAGAGAGAGAGAAGGAGAAGATGGCTGATGTTACGTGTTATGTATAAGCTGTGCATACATTTGTTAGCTCTGTTGGGCTTATGCAAATTCTTGTCACAGTTGTGAATCGTAGAGGCACTAGTTTAAGAAAAAGATGCATCATGAACTCACACTGACGTGGCTAGATGTCTAGTTGCACACTGGGTCTTACCAGTTTAGCAGTTGAGACAGATGTCTTGAGAATTTCCAGAAGTTTATTCTTCGCAGTTGTACGTTGAAAGTCAGCCACACAGTATCTAAACTGTTAGGTGTCCCTGCTTTTGTCTGTCTGCTCGGTAGTTCCTGGAACCAGTCTCACTATTGAGCCGACTGTTGGTTCCAGTTCCCGGGTGCCTTTAGCAGTGTTGGTCGTGTTGTCCCGTGTTGTCCCGTCTTGTATTGTGTTGTCCCGCCGCGTCTGCGATGTTCGATTATTTTGCTTGTTGTGTTCTCTATCGCGGTTCTAGTCGCGTTACGCATCGTTAATTTTGCATAATTTGATAATTCATTAGTTAAAAAGTGATTTAATTCATCGTAACAAGTAACAAGAGAGGAGGGGGTGGGGATGGGTTACATGCCTCTTGGGCGATTTTGTTGCGTGCGTCTGTGGTGGAAAGTGGGTGGAAGAACAGCACCATGTAAGAGGTGTACGTGAGAGAGAGGGACACAGTGACTGTAATTTAGAACTTCAAAGAAAAATAAGGAGAGTGGGAGATGGTGGAGTGTGGAGATGGAGTGAGGTTGAGCAAATGATGCGTGCAACATCTGTGAATGGAGTGTGACATCAGAAGAAAAACTATGGATAAAACAGCGCCTAAAAATGTTTGTGTGTATCCGTATATAAATGGGTATGCGAGTCATTTTTTTCCCCTGAGGAAATACTCACAAATAAACCAATTTCAGTTATTTGGGAATAATTCTGATTAATGCAAACCATTGGTACCAGTAGCATAGTATCTGCTTGTGTAAGGTATGTCCAAAGGAGTGTATGGAATAAACGCCAGAGTGAATGAAGTGTGGACTCTGAGAATTGGATATTCTTGAGTAGCGTATACTGAAATCCTTTACGAATTCAGACCAGTAAATTGAAAGCGTAAGACAGACTTGCATTAAATACAAATGAAATAAAACGGAAGCTACTGCATTAAATACAAATGAAATAAAACGGAAGCTAGAGTAGCAATGTGTAGTGCAATTTTTCCAATATTATTTGTGCTGGGGGAGAAGAGGTCATCTCCGAAGTAGCCATGAGCCATACAAGTTTAGCAGACCCAGGGAACGGATATTAAATGCATCCTCTAAAAGCCCTCTTGGATGACATAAAAGCCCTTTCCATCTTGTGGAAAAAGTGTCTGGAACAGTTACGTTCACTGTAGCCAGTCAAGCCGTTCCAACAGTGACAGAACAACCAGTCAAGAGTCTTTGAAGGCGGCATGAGAATTTTCTGAAGGACGAAGAAAGGGAAAGGAAACCAAGCAAATGGCATAATAAAACCTGTAGATGATAGACCAGGGTAGCATCTCTGGTCAATACTAGTTCTGGTCTCTGCTGGCCGTGCTGATCCCGAAGGTCTTCTGGCCTGTGGTGATATCAGATGTCAGCTGTAGTCCAGTGAAATCAGTGTAGGCCCAAATCTACAAACACACAAGGGATGGCTCCTTGTCCCATCAAGCATTTCCCAGAAATCCACCCTCGAGGAGTACAAAGTGGGTAAAGCAAGGTTAATAACTATTCTTGAGGACTCGGGAGATAAGGTTATGAGATCAATACAGCCCAAGCTAAAGACTGGCAGAAAACTGAAAGTCCAGGAGGTAATGGGCTTGACAAAGGAAAACCTCAGTGAAGTAACAGGACACACACAAATCCAACAGACATGAGCTAGGGTCAACGAAAATGAAATGGTACTAAAAGGCAAAAGGAAAAACCAAGTGAGACATGATGATACCGGGGTGGAAAGAAGAAGGCGATGCTAAGAGAGTCCAGAAAGACGTCCAGCGAGGCCAGAAGTGGCAGTAGACTATGCTGGACAAAGTCTTAGCTGTAATGAAATATGACACATGGCGCCTAATAGATCAACTTCATCCTGAGTACATGACCTCCTGCCCCTGGTGACATGGGATAAGTCAGATGACCCAGCGTGCCCACTCTGTCAGGACAAATTCTGAGTTCCTGCAAAGAAACGCTAGCACAGAACCCAGAAGAAAGACATTTGGAGACACAACCAGGTGCTTCAGGAGACTGCACATGCAGTATGCACTACCACACTCCACAGTATGCACTACCACACTCCACAGTATGCACTACCACACTCCACAGTATGCACTACCACACTCCACAGTATGCACTACCACACTCCACAGTATGCACTACCACACTCCACACTGCTAGGAGCTCCGGCAAAGACGTTCTACACAGCAGGAGCCACAATTCATGGTCTGGATCAGCTTTGACATCAGGAGCATAGAATCGAGGATTGGTGGATAGAGCGCATGACTGGGAGTGCACAGACGACCTTTCAGAACGGAAAAGCCATCCAGGGATCATTAGGAGGAGTAGCATGGGGCCGGACATTGTCCTCAACTCCGGGTGATCGAAACGAGTGATCCTCACTGAACTCACTGTGCCGTATGAAAACAGAATGGAACTAGTTCACATCTACAGCATTGAAAAGTATGCCGTGGTTTAGCCAGCAGCTTGGAGGGAATCTAGCTTCAAAGTCCAAGTCCTTGCCTTAGAATTTGGAGCAAGCAAGGGGGCTTGTAGATTCAACCCCTTTTGAAGGTTTGAATTTCGCAACATAAAATAGATGTTTTCTCCCACTATTTAATTGTTCAGCAGCATAAAATAGATGTTTTCTCCCACTATTAATTGTTCAGCAGTATAAAATAGATGTTCAATAGCCATATTCACAAGACGTCCGTCTACAATGGCAACGCTCTGAGACGCCCATTCATCCAAGGTGCAAGTTCAAATCCCGACAGCATCAGGAATAAATAGCGGCCGCAGAAGGATGCATAGAGTCATGACCTGGACAGTCATGACCTGGATGCAGCCCGGCCTCTTTAAGTCACAGACATTGACACCCCCCCCCCCTCCCCCTCCCCCCGGATTGCATGTGAGACACAGACATTTTACAGCAGATTCCATGAAAATCTTGTTCAGAGATGATGCGATCTTTGAATTCTTGAAAGAGATTAACATTTTTCACCTGATCTGAGATTTTACAGGGGACAGTTTTTTTAACAAAATTTCGGGTGGGTTTTTAGAAGATGCATTTTAAAGAGTTGTGTGAATGAATGACTGGTGAGTTGATTTTAACGTAGTGACAGCCCTGATATGGCCCCATGCAGTCGGCGGGGCTATAAGCAACATTACCTTACCTTATGCTAGGTTCACACGAGAGCAACTTTTACTGCCAACAAATAGACCCCAAAAGTTGCCAACTCGATGTGCAACAAATCAAAAATAGATTTTGGCCAAAGTTGCTTCGTCATATGTGAACGCAAGAGGCAACTATATGGCAACTCCGTAGCTCCGCCCCTTTTTTTGCTGGCTTGGCCTACGTGCGCGACCTACTTTCCTTGTAGTTGCCACGTAGGTTGCAACTTTTGCAAGCAACTTCTGGAAAAGTTGCCAGCTTTGTTGGCTCGGTTGAAAACAGGATGAGGAATAATGTATCCTCATCCGCACCTATATCTACCTCCTCAGAAGACATGGCTACTAGAACTAGAACTAGACTCAAAAGTGATGGTCAGTGAAAAAACCTATCTATCACACAAGCAGCAATAGCAAAGTATGAAAATTTTCTCCAAAACTTGGCCCATTTATACTGTTCCGACGACAACTCACCGAGGTTGCATGCATGTTGCCGACACGCACAACAAAAAGTTGTCATGCAAGCAACAAAATTCGTGCTTGCATGCGTGTGGAAAAAAGCGAGAAAAGCGTAGCGGCACGTGCCGCTTTTTGTCGCACGCATGCACTTCGCTCCGCCCCTTTTTTGTTGCCTACCGGATATACTTGTGTTGCCAAGCTGTTCACACAAAAGCAACTTGAAGTTGTCATGCAAAAGTTGCCAACCCCACCAAAAGTTATATCTCCCGACGTTCAACTTTTGGCTGTGACAACTTCATAGGCAACTTTTATTGGGAAAATCCAATGGGGTCTAAATGGTTTATAATGAGTTGCTGTAGTGACAACTTTTGAAGCAACAATGTAGCAACACATAGGCAACTTGGAGTTGCCACCCATTGTTGCCTCATTGTTGCACTCGTGTGAACCAGGCATTACCCCTACTATTCCATTCAGGCTCACAGTGTTTATAGCAGTGAACATGTCGAAGCGAAGCCAGGTGAGAAAGGCATCAGAAACCGTGCTGCACGCTGTGTTCCGTGCGACATGCTATTTAACACCTTCCGAGTGACAGGGGGCACATGGCCGAAACACTTGTCAGTTGGGGGGGCGGGGGGGGGGGGGGGGGATGATGGAGGGAGGGAGGGGCGTTCTTCTAAGAAGACATGCTGTCAACTTCTCCCTTGAGTTTCTTCTTACTAAATGCATAGAACGAAACGACCACAACAAATGTTGTAATGAGTACTGCACAGGCGTATTTTCCGAGTTGTTTATTTTTATAAATATTTTAATTATGGACAGTAAGGTTCTCTGGACGGCACTTACGGAATGAGGTGGCACTCAGACTCTGCTGTATTACTGCTTATGAACACTCCTGCTTCCCATATGACAAACAGTCCTACATCCCATATCAACAACAGTGCTACATCCCATATCAACAACAGTCCTACATCCCATATCAATAACAGTGCTACATCCCATATCAACAACAGACCTACATCCCATATCAACAACAGTGCTACATCCCATATCAACAACAGTCCTACATCCCATATCAACAACAGACCTACATCCCATATCAACAACAGACCTACATCCCATATCAACAACAGACCTACATCCCATATCAACAACAGTGCTACATCCCATATCAATAACTTCTTCTTCTTCTTCTTCCTAAAATACTGGTTCACTCAAAAACGAGTAGGTCACCAGCGCGCATGTTAAAAAGTAAAATAAAATAACATAAAACATAAAACAGTGCAACTCAAGACTGTTGGCCCCTGGAGCAAATTTGGCAACAAGGGGTCGCACTCGATTCAAGAAGTTAAAAGCAATGGCCAAATTCAGGCCCAGTAAAAGTAAAATATCTGGGGAAGTAAAAATAGAAAATCGTCAATATGCAGATCTCAAAACTGTCGAATCAACTTGTCCCCTAAATGAGACTGCACTTGTGGCAATCTTGATGGCACCCGGCAGTGAGTTCCACAGCCGTACAGAACTGGGATAAAAAGAATGTAAGTGGCTGTCAATATTTGATACAGGTATGGTATAACATTGACCGCCACTCCTGGTGCTACTTTTATTCAATACTAGTTGTTCCATTGGAATATCGATTACTTTAGCTCTGCCTTTGAAGAAGATGTTAAGTTTGATAAAGCTCTTCTCTCTTCTAAGGGTTTCCATTCTAATTTCCTCATGTTCTTCCTAGTATTCTCCTTTTCTCTGATGTGGTTCCCTGTTACAAACCGTGCTGCTTTCTTCTGAATCTTTTCGAGGTTATCAATGTCCTTTAGATGGTAAGGATCCCAAACTGAGCAACCATATTCCAGTACTGGTCTAACCAGTGTTTTGTAGCAGTCGTCTTTAACCTTTTGGGGGCAGTCATTGATATTCCTGTATAAGAAAGCTAAGATGTTATTTGCTTTCTTACATACTAAATTGTAATGTTCTTTCCATTTGAGACGACTATCTATAATCACGCCTAAATATTTTGCAGCATTAGTTTCTTTAAGAATAGTATTATGGATAGAATAATCTGATCTAATTGGTGAGCGTTTGTTACATATACGCAACACTTGGCACTTTTGGGGATGAAATTCCATTTTCCAAGTACTTTCCACTCTTGTAAAGCGTTTAGATCTTCTTGTAGAATGCGTGTATCATTCTTGCTTCTGATTGTTCTATATACTAAGCTGTCATCTGCAAAAAGCCTTATAGTAGTTCCAGGAGAGAGATTTCTACTTATGTCATTTATATAAATTAAGAAAAACAAGGGCCCCAGAACAGTTCCCTGTGGTACACCTGACAAGACTGGTTTACAATGGGATGACGACCCTTCCACAACAACTTTCTGCGTTCTCCCAACGAGAAATGATCTAGCCCATTTTAGCAAAGAACCGCCAATGCCGATGTGTTCTAATTTAAGCAGCAGGCCCTCATGGTCAACCTTATCAAAGGCTTTAGAAAAGTCTAATAAAATTGCATCTATTTGCTGCCTGTTGTTAAGACAGTTATTAAAATCATTGAGAGTTGTTATAAGTTGAGTCTCACAACTCCTTCGCTGTCTAAAACCATAACAGACCTACATCCCATATCAACAACAGACCTACATCCCATATCAATAACAGACCTACATCCCATATCAACAACAGTGCTACATCCCATATCAACAACAGTGCTACATCCCATATCAACAACAGACCTACATCCCATATCAACAACAGTGCTACATCCCATATCAACAACAGTGCTACATCCTATGTCACAAACAGTCCTGCATCCTATGTCACAAACAGTCCTACATCCTATGTCACAAACAGCCCTACATCCTATGTCACAAACAGCCCTACATCCTATGTCACAAACAGTCCAACATCCTATGTCACAAACAGTCCTGCATCATATGTCACAAACAGCCCTACATCCTATGTCACAAACAGTCCTACATCCTATGTCACAAACAGTCCTGCATCTAATGTCACAAACAGTCCAACATCCTATGTCACAAACAGTCCTACATCCCATGTCACAAACAGTCCTGCATCCTATGTCACAAACAGTCCTGCATCCTATGTCACAAACAGCCCTACATCCTATGTCAGGCAGTCTCAGACTAGCGTTAGCTTCCTTCTCCTCATCCCAAGTTATTATCACGAAAAAGTCTCAGACTTCTAGAATCGTGATGGCATGTTCTCGTCGTGGTCTTAATGTCAGTGTTCACTCTATATCCACGCTTGTGATGACGTCGAGTCTAGTCTCTTGAGTCGGCAAATCTGTGGTGTCGTTAGATGGCAGTTTCCTTTTATAGGGAAGCTCAGCCACGCTGGCTTGACGAGTAAGCATTCTGCGTGGTCAGTAGGAGGCTTAGTAAGAGGTGTCTTGCGTGCGCTGGATTAGAACAAGCACCATGGAAACGACTGAACAGTGCAATATATCCGCCCGTGGGTTGCTTATGACGACTTGATATTCATAGCTCCCTCTGGGCTGTGGGGATTGGGACAAACAAGCTCAGGTGTGGCTTACAGCTCCCTCTGGGCTGTGGGGATTGGGACAAACAAGCTCAGGTGTGGCTTACAGCTCCCTCTGGGCTGTGGGGATTGGGACAAACAAGCTCAGGTGTGGCTTACAGCTCCCTCTGGGCTGTGGGAATTGGGACAAACAAGTTCAGATGTGGCTTACAGCTCCTCTGGGCTGTGGGGATTGGGACAAACAAGCTCAGGTGTGGCTTACAGCTCCCTCTGGGCTGTGGGGATTGGGACAAACAAGCTCAGGTGTGGCTTACAGCTCCCTCTGGGCTGTGGGGATTGGGACAAACAAGCTCAGGTGTGGCTTACAGCTCCCTCTGGGCTGTGGGGATTGGGACAAACAAGCTCAGGTGTGGCTTACAGCTCCCTCTGGGCTGTGGGGATTGGGACAAACATGCTCAGGTGTGGCTTACAGCTCCCTCTGGGCTGTGGGATTGGGACAAACAAGCTCAGGTGTGGCTTACAGCTCCCTCTGGGCTGTGGGAATTGGGACAAACAAGCTCAGGTGTGGCTTACAGCTCACTCTGGGCTGTGGGGATTGGGACAAACAGCTCAGGTGTGGCTTACAGCTCCCTCTGGGCTGTGGGGATTGGGACAAACAAGCTCAGGTGTGGCTTACAGCTCCCTCTGGGCTGTGGGGATTGGGACAAACAAGCTCAGGTGTGGCTTACAGCTCCCTCTGGGCTGTGGGGATTGGGACAAACAAGCTCAGATGTGACTTACAGCTCCCTCTGGGCTGTGGGGATTGGACAAACAAGCTCAGGTGTGGCTACAGCTCCCTCTGGGCTGTGGGGATTGGGACAAACAAGCTCAGGTGTGGCTTACAGCTCCCTCTGGGCTGTGGGGATTGGGACAAACAAGCTCAGGTGTGGCTTACAGCTCCCTCTGGGCTGTGGGGATTGGGACAAACAAGCTCAGGTGTGGCTTACAGCTCCCTCTGGGCTGTGGGGATTGGGACAAACAAGCTCAGGTGTGGCTTACATGGAGGACACGTGGGAAGAACGCTACTGTAAGGGCCCGAAAGATGAGACTGGCTGACAGACAGACACACAGACGGACACACACACGCACGCACGTACGCACGCACGCACGCACGCGCACGCACGCACGCACGCGCACGCACGCACGCACGCACGCACGCACCACACACACACACACACACACACACACACACACACACACACAGAAAGAAAAGCCTTTGCTGTCTTTCTTTTTTGTTTCCTTTTTTCTTTTTCGGTTTTTTTTTTTTTTCATTTCTCTTCCTAAGGAAAAGCTGAAGTTACTCGCTCCATTCATGTTCGTAAAAACATCGGGGAACACCTGTTCTCTGCCGGATACAAAGTCGGTTCATGTCAAATTCATATTTAAAAGCGGAAAGCTGTCTCTCATTTAGTTCACGTCAATACTGCGAAACGCTCTACAACTGGCTCAAGTTTGGGGTTCTTTACCACACCGACGGAGTCTTGTCATCCTGCGATTTTCTTCACCTGAAGTTGATCCCACCGTCCGTCCATCGCCCTGACTGACGCTACCCTGTCCTCCGTGGTGTTGGTTTCCATACTGCAGCGCCTCATCCATCCCCTCATCTATCCCCATGACGGACACCTCTTCTCCTTGACTTCTCTGCCCCTCCCCCCCTCCTCCCCTTCTCTCTAGCCATCAACCAGCCGGCTCAGACCACTCCTTTGTCATTGTCACTGTTGACGTGCATCCTGCAGGGCAGTTGCCAGTCCTCCCTATCCATCTGTTTCTCTCTCTCTCTCTCTCTCTCTCTCTCTCTCTCTCTCTCACACACAGTCATGATCCCCACCACGCAGTGCACGTGCTTCCTTTGATCTCTACCCCTCTCTCTGTTCCCCATCCCGTGTAACGCCCCTCTCACCTACATACATCTCCGTCACTGATGGCAGATAGCGTTACATGTAGCTTGTCGTGGACACTTTGATGTCAGCCTTAGGCAGCAGGTGCTTCTTTACCACAGTCCCTCCCTGCCTCCCCTACCCCCCCCCCCCCCCCTTTGTCCTCCCCACCCCCTCATACACACGCACATCACACAGTGTTAACGGCTAAGGACAGTCTTTATTCAGAGATGTAAATATCCACCACTGACGCTGTGGCCTTCCCCGAGTATGGCAGCAGATAACACTGCAGCTACCTTATCATAGAGATAACACTACAGCTACCTCATCATGGAGATAACACTACAGCTACCTCATCATAGAGATAGCACTACAGCTACCTCATCATAGAGATAACACTACAGCTACCTCATCATAGAGATACTACAGCTACCTCATCATAGAGATAACACTACAGCTACCTCATCATAGAGAATACTACAGCTACCTCATCATAGAGATAACACTACAGCTACCTCATCATAGAGAATATCAGCTACCTCATCAAGAGTAACACTACAGCTACCTTATCATAGAGAATACTACAGCTACCTTATCATAGAGATAATATACAGCTACCTTATCATAGAGATAACACTCAGCTACCTTATCATAGAGAATACTACAGCTACCTTATCATAGAGATAACACTGCAGCTACCTTATCATAGAGAATACTACAGCTACCTTATCATAGAGATAACACTACAGCTACCTCATCATGGAGATAACACTACAGCTACCTTATGATAGAGATAACACTACAGCTACCTTATCATAGAGATAACACTACAGCTACCTCATCATGAGATAACACTAGCTACCTACATGAGATAACACTACAGCTATATCATAGAGATAACACTACAGCTACCTTATCATAGAGATAACACTACAGCTACCTCATCATGAGATAACACTACAGCTACCTTATCATAGAGATAACACTGCAGCTACCTTTCATAGAGATAACACTGCAGCTATCTCATCATAGAGATAACACTGCAGCTACCTTATCATAGAGATAACACTGCAGCTACCTTATGATAGACGGTGTTCATGTCCACAGATAACACTACAGGTATCTTACCATAGACGGTGTTGATGTCCGCAGGTAACACTACAGCTACCTTACCATAGACGGTGTTGATGTCCACAAATAATGCTACAGGTACCTTATCATAGAGATAACACTACAGTTACCTTGTCATAGACGGTGTTGATGTCCACAAATAATGCTACAGGTACCTTATCATAGAGATAACACTACAGGTACCTTATTATAAACGGTGTTGATGTCCACAGATAATGCTACAGGTACCTTATCACAGAGATAACAGTACAGGTACCTTATCACAGAGATAACAGTACAGGTACCTTATCACAGAGATAACAGTACAGCTACCTTATCATAGACGGTGTTGATGTCCACCTTGTACTGCAGCTCAATGCGGGTGTGGCTGTGCCAGCACTCCACCAGGTACACCAGGTACAGCATGATGACGAAGGCCACTGGGATGTACACGTAACCATCGTCACACGGGCTTTCACGAACATCTTCCAGGTCTTGTCTGAAAGGTTTAATGCAGAGGAGTGAGCGTTCATGTGTGTGTGTGTGTGTGTGTGTGTGTGTGTGTGTGTGTGTGTGTGTGTGTGTGTGTGTGGTGTGTGGAGAGAGAGAGGAGAGAGAGAGAGAGAGAGAGAGAGAGAGAGAGAGAGAGAGAGAGAGAGAGAGAGAGAGAGAGAGAAGTGCTGTAAATGATGAGAGGCGAGTTCGCAAAAATGTAACTGAGTGAGATATGGAGTGAACGAGGAAGTGTGGTGGTGTGGTGTGTGTGTGTGTGTGTTGTGTGTGTGTGTGTGTGTGTGTGTGTGTGTAAAAGTAAGGCAGTGTATATAAAAACTAATGCAGAAGGAGAGAAACAAGAGTGAAAGAGTGAAAAAAAAATTAATCATTGTAAACTATACCCCCTTTGTCTTCTTCAAGTCACTGAACTAAAACTGAAATGATGCCTAGGCATCTTATTTTGAACTATAAAGCCCCCAAAAGATCACAAGTAGGGTACCTGTGATAATGGCTCATAATCCTCCCGACCCTCTTCTCAGGACTTGGCTGAAGGAAGAGCTTCCAGTGCTACTGAATAGCAAAACTATAGTTGGTGAAAGAAACTGCAAATCTTTGAAGAATAATTTAACGCCTTCCGTCCTGCTTTCTTGTCACTGGATGTCAAAAATCCATGCTGTTACAATCGGTCTAAAATGTATTGTTAGCTCTGATCATCTTTTAGAAACCAAGTACTTCTCCAGTTCAGGAACTAACGAGATATTTGCAGAGAGAGATTTGATCGCGAAAGGAAAACATCATCTAGCTTTTATTTCGCAACAAATGTCGGTACACACAATCTGCTGGCGAAACCAAAAAAACTCCATGAAAACCAGATTTTGCCTTCTACAGTCTAATGTAAGAAACACACGGGAACGCTCGTGGCAAAACATGTCAACTCACCTGACCATTCCCTTCCCAGGCTTAAATGAACTGTCATTGAAAGGGTGCACAATAAAAATCTTAATGCTAGATTGAAAAGACAAATTTTTTGATTACTAAATTAAAACGCTCTCACCACTAGGCTCTAGATTGTCAAGACAACTAGTACTGGCCACTCAGTATGGGTTGGTTTTCGGTTTTTTTTCCACACTCCCCGCCCCCCCCCCCCCCCCCCCCCTCCCCCCTCTTCCCCCTAGACTGTGTACGGGCCGTGGTTTGTATGTCTGTACTGTTGGATTCTGTTCAGATTGGTTCTATGTCTTTTTTCTTTTTACTCTATGCGGTGTGGTTTTATATCTTCTTGCACTGTTTTACTCGTACAGATTGGTTTCATGTCCTTTTTGTACGAGTTGGCTTGAAGTGCTTGTCACTGTTTACTCTGTATGGATTGGTTTTCGATCTTCTCCACTATTTTATTCCTAATGTTATAGTTTTAACGCTATTCGCCAACTAAGATTTTATGACTAATTAACATATCTAACCCCATGCCTTCTTCCTTTTTTGTATGGGTTGGCTTTGCGTACATTTACTGTTTTTACTCGGTGTAAATTTGTTTTCTATCATGTCCACCATTGAACTCCATTTGTTATATGTTTTTAACATTATTCACCATTAAAAATGTTATGACTGGATTATTATTACTTTGAATGCAACTTTGATACGTTCATCAATTAATGTATCCACCCCATCCCCACCTACCCCTGCTCTACTCATCTTTTTAAAACTGTGGTTATATTTTTGTTCAATGTTTAAGATATGTCAAGTCAATATTTTCAGAGTTAAGAAATTGTTTCTTTTTACATCTGTGTATGTGAATTGTGTCATGCTTTATGTGTTAGTTGTGCGTGATGTGTGTATGGTGTGTAAAAGTGTGCACGTGTGTGCGTGTGTATGGTGTGTAGTGTGTGTAGTGTGCGTGTGTGTGTGTGTAGGTGTTGTGTGGTTGTGTGTTGTGTTGTTGTGATGTTGTGTTGTGGTTGTGTCTTCATATGTAACGTCCTGTCTAATTAAGTGTATCAGACGAGTGTGTGTGTGTGTGTGTGTGGGGGGTGGGGGGGTGTACGTGCGTGAATGTGTGTGTGTGTGTGTGGTGTGTGTGTGGTGTGTGTGTGTGTGTGTGTGTGTGTGTGTGTGTGTGTGTGTTGTGTGTGTGTGTGTGTGTGTGTGTGCGTGTTGTTGCGTGCTGTATGTGTGCTGCTTGCATGACGTCTTTCTAATGTGTGCGTCGCACAACGCACGTGTGTGTGTGTGTGTGTGTGTGGTGGGGTGGGGGTGCGTGCGTACGTGCGTGCGTGCGTGCGTGGTGCGTGCGTGGTGCGTGCGTGCGCGCGCGCGCGCGCGCGCGCTCGCTGCGTATTGTGTTGTGTGTGGGTGCATGTATGTTTCTGTGTTACAGAGTGATTGTGTCTATGATTGTATTGTGTGGTGCGGCTAGAGTAGTCAAAGGGGGGGGGTGGGCCAAGCCACGTTGTGTTTGTGTTGTGTTGGTTGCGTGTGCTTGTGGTGCGTTTTGCATCTGATAGTGAGATTCTGTTTAGAATATCTATGATTATATTTGCTTTAGTACAAGTCCTGATTTACAGTGATTCATCAGTTAGCTTAGAATATCCTTCAATATTCTTATTACGTTATGGACATACATCACCATTTCAAAAATATTTCTTTCTATCTGCTGAGGAAGCTCGTGCTTAGGAGAGTTATCAGAGAGCAGGGAAAGACTGTGGAAGTTGTGACTGACGGGAAGTCAAGCTAGGAGTGTAGAAGACATTGGAGAGGTGGACAAGGACATTGAGGGGAGAAGGGGGTGAGGGGAAGGACATTGGGAAGGGGTGGAAAGGACATTGGGGAAGGAGGGTGAGGGAAGACATTGGGAGAGGTGGACAAGGACATTGGGAGAAGGGGGTGAGGGAAGACATTGGGAGGGTGGACAGGACATTGAGAAGGTGGTGAGGGAAGACATGATAGGGTGGAAGGGAGAATTGGGTAGAAGGGGGTGAGGAGACATTGGGAGGAGTGGAGACAACGGGATTTGGTGGATAGGGGTGTGAGGGAAGAATTTGGAGATGGACAGGCATTGGGAGAAGGGGTTGAGGGAAGACACTGGGAGAGGTGGACAGGAACATTGGGAAGATGTGGACAAGGAATTTTGGAGAGGTTTGGACAAGGATCTGGCGTGGTAATGGGTGAGGAAAGCACTGGAGAGGTGGACAGACACAATAATAGGCGCAAAAAAGGCGCGGTGAAAGCAAGAAGGCGGAATCGAAGATGTAGGGGGTGGTAAGGAATGCACCGGCGAGCGGGTGGGGATGGGGATGGTGGGGTGGGGATACATACATTGTTATGATTAAGATGTGACTTAGGTGTGGAGGTCGGAGGAAGAGGTGTGTGGGGTAGGGGATGGGGATGAGTGAATGACAATATCTAGGTGTGTGTTTTTTTGTTTTGTTTTTTGTTTTTTGTTGTTTTTTTTTACAGGAGTTGACGAGTCCTACCTGGCTCCATTCCTGTCATGAAAGTCCCTGAGGAAGATCTTTGATGGTCGAAATATTGGGAGTATTTGAGGAGTCTGTTGATTTTATTTCTGTTTATATGGGTTTTTCTGTCTGTCTGTCTGTCTGTCTGTGTGTTCTATCTATCTAAACGAACAGATGTCTGTTTCACACACCACACACACACACACACACACACACACACACACGCACACAACAAAACACACACACACACACACACACACACACACACACACACACACACACACACACACACACACACACACACACGAACGCACGCACGCACGGAACAGCACAACACACGCACGCACGCACGCAACACACACACGCACGCACACACGCACGCACGCATACACACACACACACGCACCACACACACACCACACACACACACACACACACACACACACACACACACACCACACACACACACACACACACATACGCGCGCACGCACACTCACACAACACATAACGATCTATCTATTTATCTATCTATCTATCGATCGATCGATCGATCGATCTATCTATCTGTCGAAAGAAGAACGAACGACATAGACAAAGAAAAACGGGAAGAAACATGGATAGAAATAAAGAGAACACGCTTACCTGCCAGAGAAGGAGAATGAGTAGTGAGAAGACAGGATGTAGGAGGAGGAGGAGGAGGGGGAGGGGCTCCTCTTCAACACGGCCACTCGACACCAGGCAATGGCGGACAGGCAGCCAATGATCAGCAGGGTCAGGATCAGACATTTCCAGTGAGCGTCTCTCCGCAAAGACCCCACAAACGACTGTTTGATGGGACGTTGCTGAAAGCACCACACACACACACACACACACACACCCCCCACAACACACACATGCACACGCGCGCGCACACACACACACACACACACACACACACACACACACACACACACACACACACACACACACACACACACACACACACACAAATAACACGATAATGAGGATGAGAATAACAAAGATATTGAGAACCCCGTCAACAACCCCATCTCTTCCTTGTCGTTCTTATCATCATCATCATCATCATCATCATCATCATTCATCATCATCAGTGCATGCATGTAAAAGAACAATGCCAATAGGTTGCAAGCACAGATAACTGGACAATAACCAAGACAAGATGGTTGTACCGGCCGCGAGGGTGTCTCCAATGTGTCTGAACGTCACAGCGACATTGGCAAGTGACACAGATTCCTGGGAAGTGAATCATAATACATGTATTCAGTCTTCTTCTGGAACTTGCGCAACGCATGACTGTTGTTGATATGCATGGCATCTGTGACGAAGACAAGAGAACAACTGTCCTCAAAAAGTACCTCTGTGTGTATAGTACCTCTGTGAGTATAGTACCTCTGTGTGTATAGTACCTCTGTCTGTGTGTATAGTACCTCTGTGTGTAATCACTTACCTGAATGTCATTTTTTTCATGGTATGAATTGTTGACGCGATTTTGTAATGTAGCTATGTAAATGGAATTTTGTATATGAGACAGCTATACAACTTCCACTTTTCTGCTGTTTCGAATAGAATATGTTTGGAATTAATGTATGCTAGAAGGCAGACGACGAATCTTTTAGAAATGAGAGTGTGAAAATATGAGTTTGGAGCAGCAAGTTTTTTCAGGTCAAATCGATGATCTCTGATCCATAGAGTTTTGGAGTTGTTATAACTGCACTCACAATATTGTTGCAGATCTAGTGGTTATACATAAAGTCAGCTCTATTTTGTGCTGTGAAATATTTGACAAGGGTAATAAAATATACTGGGCTAGTTCACTCAATTGTTTACTCTTACCGGACGACCAAGAAATGACCCAAAAGAAAGTGATACCATATATTTTGAATTTCATGGTAAGCTCTTTAATTTGAAGTGCATCACTTTTATCTTAGGGGGTATGGAAAGGGTAAGAGGATGGAAATGTGAGGGAGAAAGGACCACATGATCTACTGCCGCCTTCGCCATGGACTAAGCGATGTCAAATCCAAATGACCTGTTCAGTTGTTGTCTGGTTGATGACACACAGAGTTACTGCAGTCTGGAGATAGACACAGCTTCAGATTATTTGTTGCCATGTCCTCGTTCCAATGAAATTAATTCAAATAGTATTTATCATCTTTCACCAAACTACAGATAAGTTCAAACTCTTTTCAAAGGAAGTCGTGATCCGCAGGTAGATACTAACATATTGATATTTGAAATTGTTCACAAACTGCTCTGAAAGAGGTGTGTGTGTGTGTGTGTTGTGTGTGTGTGTGTGTGCGTGTGCGTGCGTGCGTGCGTGCGTGCGTGCGTGCGTGCGTGCGTGTGTGTGGGGGGTGGGGGGGCGCGTTTTGGTTAGAGATATAGCAGGTACCACTAACAATTTTTACAAGTATTTTTCCAATTCAAGATATGGTCTAATCAGATCAGCAATGACATTTGCAGTGTATTTCCTCCTTGTCTCTCTGTACACACACACACACACCACACACACACACACACACACACACACACACACACACACACACACACCACCACGCACGCACGCACGCACGCACGCACGCACACACACACACACACACACACACACACACACACACACACACACGCACGCACGCACGCACGCACGCACGCACGCACGACACACACACACACACACACACACACACACACACACACACACACACACACACACACACACACACACACTCAGACCGCTTCTTTCAATCATGGCATGGTAGCGGTTCAGTGAAAACAGTTCCCGTTGTTGTGGACGTGATGTGGCATGTGTTGAATGTACATGGGCCACGCGTTCCTGCAGTCCCCCCTGCTCTGGTCGTCTGCAGCCATGTTTTCTGTCACCAGTGCTTTGGGCTGCTCTGTCTCAGCTTGTACCAGCTTCATCAGCCTAAGCATGGTTCCCACCAAGTGCCAACGTGACTTACCAGTGTACAAAAATAACACCAAAAGTCACGAGAAATGACGAAGATGACAGCCACGCCCTTCTGTCAGCCCGTTCGGTATGGCATCGATCACTATCTGTTCCGCTCAATCAATGTCTTCATAACAGTAGCCGTTATCACACCCGTATCCAAACCTATCGAATCATGCCTTCTACAGTTTTGCTTGCGCGATGTATACCGTATCCGTGACAGTAACCGGACCTGCCGATTCATGCCCTCAGAAAGTGTAGAAGACAGCTAGTAGAAGACAGCTAGTAGAAGACAAAGGAACGTTTCACTTTCCGTTTCATGAAGGTGCTGTCACTGCGTGCCGACTTGTCCATACACGCTCTACCACATCTATTAAGTTTTGAGACCATAACACAGCGCATGATTTACAGGTGATAGGTTTAATGAATTGATGACTAAAATGAAAGGGTTTAAAAAGAGGGTCTCATGGATACGACTTAGCAGATGACTGATTTGCGCATTAGCCCAAAGCGCTGGTCAGAAATTGGATACTCACCTAAAATGATCTGCGCTACAATCATAACAGTGCCGCGCGCGCGCGGCGCGCGTGTGTGTGTGTGTTTAAAATCTCAAACCGAAATACTTAAAATCTAATCAGCAGATGCATACGCTATTCCCATGGACATCTAATATAGATGAGGGCGTGACTTTGATCTTCAGCTGAATCTAAGCCTCGAGCGATTTTCTATGAAACTACGATTAGTCGAAAGGACTGGTAAATCTGGACATGTAAAAGCTGTGGACCTTTGAGGTGTCTGTGTTGAAAGTACTTGTGTAACACGCTATAAATACTACACCACCATCACCACTACCGTGGCGCTTACAGCGTAGGCTCTGATCATTATAGCAGTGTTTCTCGCGTACGCTGTAAACACAATCCATACGCTATAAGGCCTCTCACCAACACACAAAATATACCACCCTCGCTTTTCAAAACGGCAGTTCAACGGACTTTTTCTTAACTTTGCCTTCCAATTGTTGACAATTTAGATGTTATTTCAGCCGCAGTAGTTTACACACTGAAAAATATTTTCGGAATTTTAATGGCATCCGTCTGATTCATGCGGATAAAGACCTCCAAGGACACTTCTCGCTGACTGATGACTCTATATTGCACAATGACCGACTTCAGTGCGTTTGGAGACTGTCTCCTAGCAACACAAATCCTGAAACACTGAAAGACCTGCCAGTCCCACAAATTCAGGCGGACGGCCAGCAACTTCGCTTTTCGGGATGCTGATCTGTATTGCCGCCATGGAAAAGCAGACCGCCAACGTCAAAGGGCAGTGTTCGTAGATTGAGGATAGCGATCTGTGTGTGTGTTGTAGTGATGTGTGCGCACGCTGTTAAGGCAGTTGTACTCTCGTCGTACGATGCAGGCACTACGGTAGTTAAAGAGTGATCAACTGAACGCCATGGCGACGTCAGCAGATCTTCCTGCAGAAAGTCATTCTTACCCGTTAATCCGGAAACATGTGACTGAATGTGTAACACACACATATTCTCGCGCATGCGCTATCTCCCATCACTCGTAATTATCGTTACTTACATGGGGGAAAACACATAAAAACGAGCAGCATCATAAAGTAGAAAAAGAGAAAGTAGAAAAAAATAATGAAGGAGAAGAAGAAAAAGCAAGAGTAGGAGCAGGAGAAGGGGGAGAATAAGGAGAAAAATGTGGAAGAAGAAGAGAGAGAAGGAAGTAGTGATATTCATGATAATAATAATGAGAGTGTTATCAACAACAAGAGCAACGAACATGTGGCAACAAGTGCAACATCTACACTAACAGGCCGTTAGTCAGATTTCCATCAAGTCGTAGATGTGATGTCTGTGCCAACAAGTGCAACACCTACACTACCAGGCCGTTAGTCAGATTTCCATCAAGTCGTAGATGTGATGTCTGCAGTCGGCCGAGCTGTTGACGTCAGCAAAATGAATATCGAGCGTCAAGTTCACTGGTAAACTGCTCTGTCTCTGACTCCCTCCCACCCCCACCCCATTTCCCCCGCCCTCTCCCCTTCCCCCGGCGAAAGGCTGGACTGGTGTTTAGGAGACAGCCACTAGCGTTACGAGAACGACAGGGGATTCTTTCATTGGTCAGCGCCACGCTACAGCTGGGGATGGAGATGGTGGGGGAAGAGAGGAGAGGTTTAAACAAACCCTAAAACAATGGGGTAAATGGATTCGTTGCACGACAAATGGCAATATATTCATTTCTTTTATCTCTTGTCTTTTTTGTTTGAGACAGAGAGAGAGAGAGAGAGAGAGAGGAGAGAGAGAGAGAGAGAGAAATTTGAGGTGAGTGTGTGAAAGCGTGTGTGAAAAGACCATACGAGTTGAGAGTGAGAGCACACACACACACACACACACACACACGAACACGTTTCAAGTTTAGCTAATCCCTTTGACCCTTAAGGCATAAAGGATAAGAGTTCACTAACACTTAGCCAAAATCACGAAAATAAAAAAGAACACGGAAAAGGCTCATGTATTCACAGATCTGTTAGGGGTGTGAATATTCATACAACAATCGGAAAACTAAACTAGTAAACTGTAGGCCAGAAACCGCTTTTTCAATTTTACCGTTATAGATCAATTTTGCTAACTGTAGCTGATAATTTTACCGTTATAGATAAACTTTGCTAACTGTAGCTGATAATTTTTCTGTTATAGATCAACTTTGTTAACTGTAGCTTATAATTTTTACCAGCTGACAAGAAACTGCGAAGATTGAACATAGATTTGGGACGGACTTACTTCTTGGGTTTATACTTTTTTTTTCCAAGTTCCGAGTATTTTGGGCATTCCAGGATGAAATAGAATTCATTTCCAAAAGCACACAAATGACCATTTTGACACAAAAGCACACAAATGACCATTTTGACACAAAAGCACACAAATGACCATTTTGACACAAAAGCACACAAATGACCATTTTGACACAAAAGCACACAAATGACCATTTTGACACAAAAGCACACAAATGACCATTTTGACACAAAAGCACACAAATGACCATTTTGACACAGCACACAAATGACCATTTTGACACAAAAGCACACAAATGACCATTTTGACACAAAAGCACAACAAATGACCATTTTGACACAAAAGCACACAAATGACCATTTTGACACAAAAGCACACAAATGACCATTTTGACACAAAAGCACACAAATGACCATTTTGACACAAAAGCACACAAATGACCATTTTGACACAGCACACAAATGACCATTTTGACACAGCACACAAATGACCATTTTGACACAAAAGCACACAAATGACCATTTTGACACAAAAGCACACAAATGACCATTTTGACACAGCACACAAATGACCATTTTGACACATACGACTTTCGCGGGGAGTTCCATTCCGTCTACCCACCAAGTTCATAGCAACTTCATCGTCTACCCACCAAGTTCATAGCAACTTCATCGTCTACCCACCAAGTTCATAGCAACTTCATCGTCTACCCACCAAGTTCATAGCAACTTCATCGTCTACCCACCAAGTTCATAGCAACTTCATCGTCTACCCACCAAGTTCATAGCAACTTCATCGTCTACCCACCAAGTTCATAGCAACTTCATCGAAAACAAATTGACTCGAAAATGGACATATCTGGTAGATGCATGATGTACTGGTTTTGTTCATAACATTTTCAGAATTTCCTATACAGAATACAATTAGTGTTTTGCTCTAAATCAGATTTTCACTCACGCTTAAAAAGTACGTCTTTGGAAGAGAAGAACTGCGACTTTCAGACACAGTCAAAACCTATATTAACTAAGATATCACGGATGTGCTCCATCGATGGTGAATGATATGTATTGTTAATAGGTAGGTCATAAAGAGCAGAATGTACTAAGAAGAATCCTTAGAATCACTTGAAATCAATGCAAACCCAAAACGAATCATTCTGCTGTTAGCCTATACAGTAACGGGATATAAACCACTTTCCCCATACAGCATAGCAGTAATTGTGCTTCTGTTGCATTTCAAGAACTTTGAGAGCTTTGAATAATACTAACATTTTCGCAACACTAATTTCAGTGCCATAGAGCAGAACAGGATGTATTGTTGTTTATGTGTAATTCTAAAACAATTTCCACAAGTAAATTTTGACGTCTGGCAGATTGAATCAGAGCAGGCATTACCTTTTATGCTTGCTCTCTCATTCCCCCCTGTCTTTTGTTGAAGTTTTCCATCTTTAGAAAAGTAATGTCCACAGTATCCGAAAAATCTAACAGCTTTAAACGTCTCATTCCCATAGGTAAAAGTATTACGTGAATTGTTTCTGCAATGGAACACCATTACTTCAGTTTTTCTATCATTTACTTCGAGCTTCCATAATCTACAATAATCAAGTAATGCATTCAAAGCTCCCTCTAAGGTAGATTTTATGTTTGATAATAAAATCATATAACCTGCATATAACAAAATCATCACGTTGATATCACTTTTTATATTCACATCATCTTTATGTAGTTCCAAATCTAAGTATGGACAATTTACATTAACCAGATACTGCTTTAAATCATTGTTGAACGGTGAAAACAGAAAGGGAGGCAAATTCTGTCATTGTCTCACTCCTTGACAACTTCCAAAATATTTTGATTAACCTTACATTGACAAACACATACGGTTTTACATTGTTGTACACGCTTTTAAAAACGACTAAATATTTTACCACTGAGCGAAAACATTTCTGTTCTCAACAAATGCACAATATTTTTTTTTCACTTTTCGCTATATATGAATTAGCTGAAGACTTCAAAACAAATATATTGTCTAATGTCGAATATGACTTCCGGATTCCATTCTGATTCTCCTTAAAAAAAAAAACAACTGAGTTAATAATAAGACATGTGGTTAGATGTTTACTTTAAACGGATGTGAAAAGTTTTCTGACGCAGTTCAATGTAATTCCTCTGTAATTATCGCATTCGGATTCACTGCCTGTACCTTTGTATACAGGTAGGATTGGACCCAGTGACCTCTGTACTGGCACCACTCCTGGATCCAAGTCTTTGTTAAAGAATGTGTAATATTCTTCCTTTTAACAAGTAAGCTAGCTTTGATAAACTCATTGTGTATCTGATCATTTTGTTAAAGAATGTGTTATATTCTTCCTTTTAACAAGTAAGCTAGCTTTGATAAACTCATTGTGTATCTGATCATTTTGTTAAAGAATGTGCAATATTCTTCCTTTTAACAAGTAAGCTAGCTTTGATAAACTCATTGTGTATCTGATCATTTTGTTAAAGAATGTGCAATATTCTTCCTTTTAACAAGTAAGCTAGCTTTGATAAACTCATTGTGTATCTGATCATTTTGTTAAAGAATGTGCAATATTCTTCCTTTTAACAAGTAAGCTAGCTTTGATAAACTCATTGTGTATCTGATCACTTTGTTAAAGAATGTGCAATGTTCTTCCTTTTAACAAGTAAGCTAGCTTTGATAAACTCATTGTGTATCTGATCACTTTGTTAAAGAATGTGCAATGTTCTTCCTTTTAACAAGTAAGCTAGCTTTGATAAACTCATTGTGTATCTGATCACTTTGTTAAAGAATGTGCAATGTTCTTCCTTTTAACAAGTAAGCTAGCTTTGATAAACTCATTGTGTATCTGATCACTTTGTTAAAGAATGTGCAATGTTCTTCCTTTTAACAAGTAAGCTAGCTTTGATAAACTCATTGTGTATCTGATCACTTTGTTAAAGAATGTGCAATGTTCTTCCTTTTAACAAGTAAGCTAGCTTTGATAAACTCATTGTGTATCTGATCATTTTGTTAAAGAATGTGCAATATTCTTCCTTTTAACAAGTAAGCTAGCTTTGATAAACACATTGTGTATCTGATAATTTCCTACAGCTTTTCCGACCTCAAGTTATTCAAGCATGTACAATTTGCAGTTCAGTACCAGGGTCATTCAGAGCACCTGCATCAAGATGTTTGATTTTATACTGATCAAACCCAGTTCAGTACCAGGGTCATTCAGAGCACCTGCATCAAGATGTTTGATTTTATACTGATCAAACCCAGTTTCTTCATGAATATAATCATTTGGAACATTCAAGTTTCTAAAATGCTAAAAACAAGTCATGGATAGGAATGAACACACACACACACACACACACACACACACACACACACACACACACACACACACACACACACACACACACACACATCTATGTATCCGTCTATGTATGTATGTATGAATGTATGCATGAATGTATATATGTATGTATGTGTGTATGTATTGTGTATGTGTCTGTCTATCTATCTATCTAGCTGTCTGTCTATGTGTGTATGAGTGTATATGTGTGTGTGTTTGTGTGCGTGCGCGCGCGCGAGCGTGTGCGTGTGTGTGAAGGCCTCTCTCTGTCTCTCTCTCTCTCTCTCTCTCTCTCTCTCTCTCTCTCTCTATCTCTCTCTCTCTCTCTCGCTCTGTAAAGCTGTGTGTGTGTGTGTGTGTGTGTGTGTGTGTGTGTGTGTGTGTGTGTGAAAACAACTGCAACAAGAAGACAACCATGCAAGTGCTTTGAGTTAAATCGCCCTAAGCCCAGATGTGGCTTTCAGTTGGGGTACAAGCAC
>CM031598.1:74244025-74249025 GCA_018398815.1 Conus ventricosus
CTTCCAAACCAACGCATCATGATAACAATTTTGATCATTTATTTTATCAGCTACAGCATTTCCTTTGACTGGACTGCCAGATTTCTGCGCCGTCAGTGGGGACTACAGAGTGAACAAAACAGTTCTCAAAATGTATCCCTGGAGAAGCCAGCATATCAATGGCCCTGCATCCTGCATGGTGAAGCAACACACAAAATGTTTGATTAAAGATTCATTAGTGTGTGTGTGTGTGTGTGTGTGTGTGTGTGTGTTTTGTGTGTGTGTGTGTGTGTGTGTGTGGTGTGTGGTGTGTGTGTGTGTGTGTGTGTGTGTGTGTTTAAAAATCAAAACATCGAAGAAAAGAAACGTCTTTGCATTTTTTTTTCCGTTGCATCCCAACTGAACATTTTTTTTAATAAAAACTTCCTGTTCAAAAACAATGGTAACATGGTAAAATCAAATACTGAACATTTAACAAAAGGTATAACTCCGTACACAAACAAAACATGAGACGTTGTAACAACGAGAATGCTACATGGTATTATCAAGAGTGACTGATCGTTCAATCCCATCGACATCTCGTTAAGCACTGTCCCAAAAGGTCGCCAGTAAAAGATTAAATCTTCCGTGGAAAAAGGAATGATCAAGTGAGTCAAATTCTTGTGAACCTAATCACCATTGACGAACACACTATTCATCAGCCTTGTAACAGACTGTAAGTGGTAGGAAAAGAGACAGTTTTAGTGCTAGTCTTCTTTGTATAAGCAAAATTGCAGGTTTCTAACTGTTCTTTTCAGTGATGACTTTGAAACTATCACACGATCACTTTCTCAAGAATTTTTGACAGCAAAGGAAAGTTTTACACAGAAAGGATTCTTTTTCAGAACATTTAGTAAAGGCTTTTCTTTTTAAAACTGGGGAGTGACCACTGTACTTTTAACTAAACAGGGACAATTCAAGACAACCAAGAACATTGAACGCATCTCAGTAATAACCTCAACGAACATTGAACGCATCTCAGTAATAACCTCAACAATGTGCAACAGTATGGTGTAACACTCTGAGGCATCGGATATAAGATTTTGTTTGGGCTATATTTGTTCGGCCCATGTATTTTTTCCCTTGTAGGTTCAATCCAAATGATAATCAATCGCGCCGTGTGCACGTGGAACCTAGTGGTAAGTGTTCACGGGTACACACCTCTATTGGAAAAAACTGAGGCAGGACGCAGACGAGTGCGTGGACACCAGTTGAAAAGTCCCTTACCCTTAACGTCGGTCCTCACTCAGACGACCCGCGGGTCAGAAATTCAGAGTACTTTCATGGCCTTTTATGGCTCGGCATTTCTTGCCAAAATTCTGCAAAGTGTATAAGGATTTTTACTGAATTCAGAAGATTTCCGATACCGACCTCCTTCACCTCCACACATGTTAGTGAAGAGTTAAATGTAGCCAGGCTGTTAGTGAAGAGCAAAATGTAGCCAGGCTGTTAGTGAAGAGCAAAATGTAGCCAGGCTGTTAGTGAAGAGCAAAATGTAGCCAGGCTGTTAGTGAAGAGTTAAATGTAGCCAGGCTGTTAGTGAAGAGCAAAATGTAGCCAGGCTGTTAAGAGCAAAATGTAGCCAGGCTGTTAGTCAAGAGCAAAATGTAGCCAGGCTGTTAAGAGTAAAATGTAGCCAGGCTGTTAGTCAAGAGTAAAATGTAGCCAGGCTGTTAGTGAAGAGTAAAATGTAGCCAGGCTGTTAGTAAAGAGTAAAATGTAGCCAGGCTGTTAGTGAAGAGTAAAATGTAGCCAGGCTGTTAAGAGCAAAATGTAGCCAGGCTGTTAGTGAAGAGTAAAATGTAGCCAGGCTGTTAGTGAAGAGTAAAATGTAGCCAGGCTGTTAGTGAAGAGTAAAATGTAGCCAGGCTGTTAGTGAAGAGCAAAATGTAGCCAGGCTGTTAGTGGAGTAAAATGTAGCCAGGCTGTTAGTCAAGAGCAAAATGTAGCCAGGCTGTTAGTCAAGAGCAAAATGTAGCCAGGCTGTTAGTCAAGAGCAAAATGTAGCCAGGCTGCTTGCCCTGTAGACCTCCTGTGGAAAACATCACGTGACGAAGGCCGAATTCTAAGACAAAAAAGAGATCTAATTACAACGCAGACAGGCGTGATTTCGGAACAAAAGAGCAAAACTAAAGAGAAGGGTGTTGGGTTTGGGGTCGATGAGCAGGAGTGGTGTGTGTGTGTGTGTGTGTGTGTGTGTGTGTGTGTGTGTGTGTGTGTGTGTGTGTGTGTGTGTGTGTGTGCGTGCGCGCGCGCGCATTTTATTATCCTTTACAGTAAGTCCTGTCCACTGAATATCAGTCTGAGTGCAAGAACAATGACAAAGGATGAGTGGAGTTAAATGACAAAAGAATGAGTGGAGTTTATACTACTTCTACAAACAAAAAACATGTGGCGTTGTCCGCAGAGAAAATTGTGATCGGCCGTACGGACACCATTTTAAAAATATTTGTTATCAGCTTTGGTAAAGCTCACAGGGAACCTGGCGCAAAAAAATCATACATGCAGATAAGTGACTTCTGAGTCAGAAAAAGAATTCAGGCCGTTGAAAACTAATCAGGTAACCAATTAAAGCTCTAGAAAGGGCAGAGTGCTTTCATGTTTCAAATTCTCCAGAATGCTTCCTACATTGTTACTGTGCGAATGGTATAATAGCTATATAAACTGCTCAGACAGACGATCGTAAAACGCAACCCCCGATGAACTCTCAGACCTGAAGTTCCCCCCGAGCACTACACTGACAGGTCAGATACCACAGCGGGAACCACACGAGATAGCCACCGAAGATCTCAGTGTCCTGGGTCTGCCGGCTCCCATCTGTCTTCACTGTCTTCCCACGACGCGTCTCTTCACAACCATCTTTTTCTGACCGATTTCATCATCTCCTCTCTGTCTGTGTGTCTGTCTGTTTGGCAGGCTGGCTGTCAATTTGCATCTGTCTATCTATCTATCTATCTATCTATCTATCTATCTATCTATCTATCTATCTTGTCTGTCTGTCTGTCTGTCTGTCAGTCACTCTCTCTCTCTCTCTCTCTCTCTCTCTCTCTCTCTCTCCTCTCTCTCTCCCCTCTCTCTTCACTGTATGTATGTGTGTATGTATGTATATACGTACGTATGTTTGTATGTATGTGTGCGTGTGCGTGTGTGCGCGCGCGTGTGTGTGTGTGTGTGTGTGTGGTGTGTGTGTGTGTGTGTGTGTGTGTGTGAGAGAGAGGAGAGAGAGAGAGAGAGAGAGAGAGAGAGAGAGAGAGAGAGAGAGAGAGAGAGAGATTATGTTGCATATAGCCCTGCCGATCGGAAAGGAAGGTGACAGGGAGGGTCGTATAGGGCTGTCACCCCGCTAAAGTCAACATCCAAAATAGACGTAGAGAACACACACACACACACACACACACACACACACACACACACACACACACACACACACACACACACACACAACCAGAACGTCGTTAAAAATCTTTCTTCCGTAAAAGCTTAGATCAGATGAAAAATATTATCTCTTTCCGAAACTCAATAATCACATTAGGTGCAACATTTCCGAACAAGTTTTTGATGGAGTCTGTTGTAAAGTATTCATGTCTGACGTCATGTACGTCCCATTACTCTAAAAGAACATGCTTTATAGGGAGAGGCATCAGTAAGCTTTCTTGCGTTTAAGAGATTTGAGTGTGTGTAAAAGGAGTGGCCTGTATGCAAACGGCACAGGACTGTTTCTTTTCTACGACCGTCAGTGGCACATGGTGAAAAACCCTTTTACGTCTGGACGGATTTGGATGACGTCTTTTTATTTTTTTTAATCCATCTGCGAGTTCCATTGCTCTTGCCAGAGGTTTTTGATATCAGCCTGAGGTGGTGTCTGAGCGCTGTGTGGGATGCCAGTGGTCTTTGATATCAGCCTGAGGTGGTGTCTGAGCGCTGTGTGAGATGCCAGTGGTCTTTGATAGCAGCCTGAGGTGGTGTCTGAGCGCTGTGTGGAATGCCAGAGGTCTTTGATAGCAGCCTGAGGTGGTGTCTGAGCGCTGAGTGGAATGCCAGAGGTCTTTGATAGCAGCCTGAGGTGGTGTCTGAGCGCTGTGTGGGATGAAGAATCTGCTCAGATCTTTACTTGTAGCATTCTTGGCAAGTGGAACAACCACCTCCTTGCTTCTGCTGCCGACATAACCGGGAAGATAAGCAAAAACTATGCTGTATGCGTCAGATTTCAGAGAGATGTACAATTCGAACAATTTCAGCAGTTGAGGGTGCTTGAGGTAACGGCCAGCTGTGGCCTTCAAAGCAGAAAGGGAGTCTGACAGAATGAAGGGAGTCTTCGTGCTTTGAGTTAGAGACTATTTAAAGTTCCAGGGTCAACGTTGTGAGCTCTACAGTGTAGGTGGAGCTGTTTCTAGCAATGTGTTCAGAACGTCTCTGAGAGGGAACTGTCGCGCAATACGCAGCAGAGGCAGCCCCCTGTTCACATGTGGAGCCCTCAATCAATATTCTTAGAAACGCTGGAAATTTAGAACAAAGTCAAGGGAAAAAATGTCTGATGTGCCAAAGAAATGGTGGAAGCCAGAGAAAGTGTGGGGTGAGGAAAGGTCATGGTGGGTCGTCAGGAAGGTTGAATGCGTCAAATTCGACTCGAAGGTCTGTGTCTGCACTGTTCAAATGGAGAAGAATACGAAACCCCAGGGGTGGAATGGAACTAGAATGGTCTTCAAATTTCTTGAGATACGTCGAGTCAAAAACACAGTCTTAAGCAGGTTTTGAGAATTCAGAGGAGAGGTTCCAAAAATAGTTCAATAGTTCAGCGACAGTTGGACAGGTATTATTTTCCTGCTTCTGCATACAGACTGTATACAGGTGTGGTACGGAATGCACCCAGAGTCGAAGCCCTTGATAGTGGATGGGATCCAGAGTTTTGAGTAGGAAGGTCCGGCAGAACCATCGACAACACAGCCGTAGTGCAGCTTAGTGCCGATAAGACCTCTGTAAAG
>CM031598.1:74256406-74271406 GCA_018398815.1 Conus ventricosus
AGGTAACCAGCCCCCTTCCCTGGAGGTCACCCAGGCCCCTTCCAAGGAACCCAACCAGCCCCTTCCAATGGAGGTCAACCCGCCCCATTCCCATGGAGGTCAACCAACCTCCTTCCCGTGGAGGTCAACCAGCACCCTTCCAATGGAGGTCAACCAGCCCCATTTCCCATGGAGGTCAACCAAACCCCCTTCCCGTGGAGGTCAACCAGCCCCCTTCTCATGGAGTCAACCAGCCCCCTTCCCATGGAGGCCAACCAGCCCCCTTCCATGGAGACCAACCAGCCCCCTTCCCATGGAGACCAACCAGCCCCCTTCCCAAAGAGACCAACCACAGCCCCTTCCCATGGAGACCAACCAGCCCCCTTCCCACGGAGGACCAACCAGCCCCTTCCCAAAGAGACCAACCACCCCTTCCCAAAGAGACCAACCAGCCCTTCCCATGGAGACCAACCAGCCCCCCTCCTCCCACGGAGACCAACCAGCCCCTTCCCCAAAGAGACCAACCAGCCACCTTCCCATGGAGACCAACCAACCCCCTTCCCATGGAGACCAACCAGCTCCCTTCCCAAAGAGACCAACCAGCCCCATTCCCATGGAGACCAACCAGCCCCATTCCCATGGAGACCAACCAGCCACCTTCCCATGAAGATCAACCAGCCCCCTTCACGTGGAGATCAACCAGCCCCCTTCCCATGGAGACCAACCAACTCCCTTCCCATGGAGACCAACCAGCTCCCTTCCCAAGAGACCAACCAGCCCCATTCCCATGGAGACCAACCAGCCCCATTCCCATGGAGACCAACCAGCCACCTTCCCATGAAGATCAACCAGCCCCATTCACGTGGAGACCAACCAGCCCCCTTCCCATGGAGACCAACCAACCCCTCCCCTGGAGACCAACCAGCTCCCTTCCCATGGAGACCAACCAGTCCCCTTCACGTGGAGACCAACCAGCTCCCTTCCATGGAGACCAACCAGTCCCCTTCACGTGGAGACCAACCAGCTCCCTTCCCATGGAGACCAACCAGCTCCCTTCCCATGGAGACCAACCAGCCCCCTTCCCATGGAGACCAGCCAGCCCCCTTCCCATGGAGACTAACCAGCCACCTTCCCATGGAGACCAACCAGCTCCTTCCCATGGAGACCAACCAGCCCCCTTCCCATGGAGACCAACCAGCCCCCTTCCCATGGAGACCAACCAGCTCCCTTCCCAAAGAGACCAACCAGCTCCCTTCCCATGGAGACCAACCAGCCCCCTTCCCATGAACCACCAGCCCCCTTCCCATGGAGACCAACCAACCCCATCCCATGAAGACCAACCAGCCCCCTCCCCATGGAGACCAACCAGCCCCCTCCCCATGGAGACCAACAGCCCCTTTCCCATGGAGATCAACCAGCCCCCTTCCCATGGAGACCAACCAGCCCCCTTCCAAAAGAGACCAACTAGCCCCCTTCCCATGGAGACCAACCAGCCCCCTTCCAATGGAGACCAACCAGCCCCCTTCACATGGAGACCAACCAGCCCCCTTCCCATGAAGATCAACCAGCCCCCTTCACATGGAGACCAACCAGCCCCTTCCCATGGAGACCAACAGCCCTTCCCATGGAGACCAACCAGCCCCCTTCCCATGGAGGTCAACCAGCCCCCTTCCCATGGAATTCAACCAGCCCCCTTCAGTCCCCCTCCTTCCCATGGAGGTCAACCAGCCCCCTTCCCCCATGGAGACTAAGCAGCCCCTTCCCATGGAGGTCAACCAGCCCTTCCCATGGAGACTAAGCAGCCCCCTTCCCATGGAGTTCAACCAGCCCCCTTCCCATAGAGGTCAACCAGCCCCTTCCATGGAGACTAAGCAGCCCCCTTCTCATGGAGGTCAACCAGCCCCCTTCCTATGGAGACTAACCAGCCGCCTTCTCATGGAGGTCAACCAGCCCCTTCCCATGAGACTAAGCAGCCGCCTTCCCATGGAGGTCAACCAGCCCCTTCTCATGGAGGTCAACCAGCCCCCTTCCCATGGAGACTAAGCAGCCCGCCTTCTCATGGAGGTCAACCAGCCCCTTCCCATGGAGACTAAGCAGCCGCCTTCTCATGGAGGTCAACCAGCCCCTTCCCATGGAGACTAAGCAGCCGCCTTCCCATGGAGGTCAACCAGCCCCCTTCCTATGGAGACTAAGCAGCCGCCCTTCCCATGGAGGTCAACCAGCCCCTTCCCATGGAGACTAAGCAGCCGCCTTCCCATGGAGGTCAACCAGCCCCTTCCCATGGAGACTAAGCAGCCACCTTCCCATGGAGGTCAACCAGCCCCTTCCCATGGAGACTAAGCAGCCGCCTTCCCATGGAGGTCAACCAGCCCCTTCCCATGGAGACTAAGCAGGCCGCCTTCCCATGGAGGTCAAGCAGCCGCCTTCCCATGGAGGTCAACCAGCCCCTTCCCATGGAGACTAAGCAGCCCTTCCCATGGAGACTAAGCAGCCGCCTTCCCATGGAGGTCAACCAGCCCCTTCCCATGGAGACTAAGCAGCCGCCTTCCCATGGAAGTCAACCACCCCTTCCCATTGAGACTAAGCAGCCGCCTTCCCATGGAGGTCAACCAGCCCCTTTCCATTGAGACTAAGCAGCCGCCTTCCCATGGTGGTCAACCAGCCCCTTCCATGGAGGTCAACCAGCCCCTTCCTATGGAGACTAAGCGAGCCGCCTTCCGATGGAGGTCAACCAGCCCCTTCCATGGAGACTAAGCAGTCCCTTCCCATGGAGGTCAACCAGCCCCTTCTCATGGAGGTCACCAGCCCTCCTATAAGACAAGCCGCATTCCCATGGAGGTCAACCACCCCTTCCCATGGAGACTAAGCAGCCGCCTTCCCATGGAGGTCAACCAGCCCCTTCTCATGGAGGTCAACCAGCTCCTTCCCATGGAGGACAAAAGCAGCCCCCTTCCCATGGAGGTCAACCAGCCCCTTCTCATGGAGGTCAACCAGCTCCTTCCCATGGAGACTAAGCAGCCGCCTTCCCATGGAGGTCGACCAGCCCCTTCCCATGGAGGTCAACCAGCCCCTTCCCATGGAGACAAGCAGCCGCCTTCCATGGAGGTCAACCAGCCCCTTCTCATGGAGGTCAACCAGCCCCTTCCCATGGAGACTAAGCAGCCGCCTTCCCATGGAGGTCAACCAGGGCCCTTCCCATGGAGGTCAACCAGCCCCTTCCCATGGAGACAAATGCAGCCGCCTTCCCATGGAGGTCAACCAGCCCCCTTCCCATGGAGAACTAAGCAGCCGCCTTCCCATGGAGGTCAACCAGCCCCTTCCCATGGAGACTATGCAGCTGCCTTCCCATGGAGGTCAACCGGGCGCCCTTCCCATGGAGACTAAGCAGCCGCCTTCCCATGGAGGTCGACCAGCCCCTTCCCATGGAGACTATGCAGCCGCCTTCCCATGGAGGTCAACCAGCCCCTTCCCATGGAGACTATGCAGCCACCTTCCCATGGAGGTCAACCAGCCCTTTCCCATGGAGACTAAGCAGCCGCCTTCCCATGGAGGTCAACCAGCCCCTTCCAAGGGAGACTAAGCAGCCGCCTTCCCATGGAGGTCAACCAGCCCTTCCCATGGAGACTAAGCAGCCGCCTTCCCATGGAGGTCAACCAGCCCCTTCCCATTGTGGTGGGGCTTCCTTACTGGGGTATCAGCAGACCCTCCTTCTGCGGACCGAGATGGTTCTTCTCCACTTGTTGACAGGCCGCTGTGAGGCATTCCATCGGCTCTTCCTGTGGAGTGTGCGCTCGCATGTGAGTGTGAGTATGTGTGCGCGCGCGCGCGCCCTGTGTGTGGGTGTGTGTGTGGGGTGTGGGGTGTGTGTGTGTGTGTGTGTTTTCTAGAGGTCTCAAATTCATTACTATGAAAACGCCAAGAAGTGTTATGTACCCCATGTTTACGAACTTTTTTTTTCTTCAGAACTTTGAGGCATGTGACTGTGTTTCGCCATCTTTCTCAACGCCAGGCCAGATCGACGAAGATCTGTTTCAAAGCCTTCTCACACGTCTGTCTGCAGGGAACAATCCCATAGGAAAAAATGCAGGAGTGGAATGTTACCTAAAGGTATGCCTCACCGACCTGTAAAAAACTGAACCAGAAGGTTTTCCAACCAAACCCTGCATAAACTCTTCTATCGTTGTCATCGTCCTCAAGTAAGCAGATACAAATGAAATCGTACTTGTAGGATGTAGACGCCATAAAGGAGCCACTGGGCAACTGTGCGTTACTAACAGCCATAAAAGCTGGAAACACTCACCACCCCCCTGAAAAACAAAACAGAACTTCCAACACCATCAGCAAAAGTGTCCTACCTCCCACAGGAAAACTTCTCATTAAGGCCCACAACAGACAGTTTACTTTCTGCCTACTGCCTAAAATCCACAAAGCTAACACAGCTAGGCGATAACTGTATCAGCCTAAACTTGCCCAACAGGACATATTTCTAATTATCTGGAACACTTCCGTAACCCCTACTTCAACAGATGCCAACATTTATAAAGACATTGCCCATGCACTTTGTCGAATTGATGTCTTGAGCAAAACTTGCAACTTTCAGCCTAAGCATGTATTCACTGTTAAAGTGACATCCCAACACACCAGCATCCCCCTTGCAGACAGCTTGGAGACCTTCGAGGTCTTTCTTAATCAATGGAAATACCAGTTCCGACAACGTCCGTCCTAATACCCGTCGTCCAACTTGTTCTCACCACCAATACCTTCTCCTTTCCCGGTGACACGTTGCTACAGGTCAGTGGACTGACATGGGAACAAACCTTCATACCCAGGCTGTCCGTGTCTCTTCACCTAATACTTCCAAAACAACTTTCCGGCAACTATCTAGGAATTCCACAAACGGTTCATCAACGACGGTCTTGGTATCACGTTCATGGAAATCGTCTGTCCTAATGAATGCAGCACATCAGCACACAACTACCACCAAGTGTTGAATACCATACTTCAAATATCCGCAAAATATATACCACTCTCCGGGAAATCATTTCTTTCACAGACACGACTCTCCACTTATGTTTCATATTAGTCAACTGATTCACAAGCATGTATTGACTACAGGTCTTACCATACCTCAGCACCAACACCAGCATGTCTTTCTTTCAGTTTTTGAGAATTTGGATACTGTTTTAACGACTGGGACCTTGAAGAAAAAGAAGAGAACAAGCTTTTTTTCTCCAGTGCCACTACCCTGACGACATCACTGACCAAACAATCCAGGACGTAAAGCTTGTCGTTATCATCTAAACTCAAAGAAACTGATGCTTGCAGATGCATCGGCACAGTCGGCACCGGAGGAAGAACAGTCACAAAGCTTTGATTTGTAGATGATACTGTCGGCCTGGCAGGCAGTAAACAAGAATTCTTCAGGCTTGTTGAACGACTGGATGAAGCATCAACAATATATAGCATGAAAACAAGCGCCGAGAGGAACAAGTCAATGGCCAGCCACAGCACCACCATCAATGCTGATATATAAACTGAAATCTGCTCGACAGTTCAGTTACCTGGGATTCATCATTATTAGTGACCAGATCAATCCTTTCAAGGGCAGCAAAACCATCCACAGCACTGTCTAGGTTAAAACCTCTTTAGAAGGATGAGACCATCTCCATGAAACACATCACAAGTCTGCCACATGCTCTGGTGCATTCCATTTTCCTGTGCGCATGCGAGACATGGACCTCAATGGATCTGGAATGAAGAATCCCGGTCATGGAAATGAGATGTCACCGCAAGGTACTGAACAGACACACTGATCACACCATCAATCAACACGTGCATCAAACCACCAGGCAGTACATAGGATAATTTGAAGATCTACTACTGACACCAAGTCAAGAACAGAAAACTGTGTTGGTATGGCCATGCAACAAGATCGAATGGCCTTGCTAATCCTCCATGGAACTGGTGCAGGTGGCAGACGGAGGGGAAGGTAGGAAAAATCCCGATGGACAGACAGCATTGTAACGTGGACAGGGAAAACATTCGTAGCGACTCGGGCCTCGGCACACAGCCACCAACACTGAGGAACCTGGTGTGTTGTTCACGGTGGTGTCCCAGTGACTCCTTATAGAGGTAAGGGGGAGGAAGACGACACCACAGAGAGGTAGGAAGACGACACCACAGAGAGGTGGGAAGAAGACACCACAGAGAGGTAGGAAGAAGACACCACAGAGAGGTAGGAAGAAGACACCATAGAGAGGTGGGAAGAAGACACCACAGAGATGGTAGGAAGAAGACACCACAGAGAGGTAGGAAGAAGACACCACAGAGAGGTAGGAAGAAGACACCACAGAGAGGTGGGAAGAAGACACCACAGAGAGGTAGGAAGAAGACACCATAGAGAGGTAGGAAGAAGACACCACATAGAGGTGGGAAGAAGACACCATAGAGGTAGGAAGAAGACACCATAGAGAGGTAGGAAGAAGACACCACAGAGAGGTAGGAAGAAGACACCACAGAGAGGTAGGAAGAAGACACCACAGAGAGGTAGGAAGAAGACACCATAGAGAGGTGGGAAGAAGACACCACAGAGAGGTGGGAAGAAGACACCACAGAGGTAGGAAGAAAACACCATAGAGAGGTAGGAAGAAGACACCATAGAGAGGTAGGAAGAAGACACCACAGAGAGGTCGGAAGAAGACATCACAGAGAGGTAGGAAGAAGACACCACAGAAAGGTGGGAAGATGACACCATAGAGAGGTAGGAAGAAGACACCACAGAGAGGTAGGAAGAAGACACCACAGAGAGGTGGGAAGAAGACACCATAGAGAGGTAGGAAGAAGACACCATAGAGAGGTAGGAAGAAGACACCACAGAGAGGTGGGAAGAAGACACCATAGAGGTAGGAAGAAGACACCACAGAGAGGTAGGAAGAAGACACCACAGAGAGGTGGGAAGAAGACACCATAGAGGTAGGAAGAAGACACCATAGAGAGGTAGGAAGAAGACAACACAGAGAGGTGGGAAGAAGACACCACAGAGGTAGGAAGAAGACACCATAGAGAGGTAGGAAGAAGACACCACAGAGAGGTGGGAAGAAGACACCATAGAGAGGTAGGAAGAAGACACCACAGATAGGTAGGAGAAGACACCACAGAGAGGTGGGAAGAAGAAGACACCATAGAGTGGTAGGAAGAAGACACCACAGAGGTAGGAAGAAGACACCATAGAGGTAGGAAGAAGACACCATAGAGAGGTAGGAAGAAGACAACACAGAGAGGTGGGAAGAAGACACCACAGAGGTAGGAAGAAGACACCATAGAGAGGTAGGAAGAAGACACCACAGAGAGGTGGGAAGAAGACACCACAGAGAGGTAGGAAGAAGACACCACAGAGAGGTGGGAAGAAGACACCATAGAGAGGTAGGAAGAAGACACCACAGAGAGGTGGGAAGAAGACACCATAGAGAGGTAGGAAGAAGACACTACAGATAGGTAGGAGAAGACACCACAGAGAGGTGGGAAGAAGACACCATAGAGTGGTAGGAAGAAGACACCACAGAGGTAGGAAGAAGACCCATAGAGAGGTAGGAAGAAGACACCACAGAGAGGTGGGAGGAAGACACCACAGAGAGGTAGGAAGAAGACACCACAGAGATGTGGGAAGAAGACACCATAGAGAGGTAGGAAGAAGACACCACAGAGAGGTAGGAAGAAGACACCACAGAGAGGTGGGAAGAAGACACCATAGGAGGTAGGAAGAAGACACCACAGAGAGGTAGGAAGAAGACACCACAGAGGTAGGAAGAAGACACCACAGAGAGGTAGGAAGAAGACACCACAGAGAGGTAGGAAGAAGACACCACAGAGAGGTGGGAAGAAGACACCACAGAGAAGTAGGAAGAAGACAAAACAGAGAGGTGGGAAGAAGACACCACAGAGAGGTAGGAAGAAGACACCACAGAGGTAGGAAGAAGACACCACAGAGAGGTGGGAAGAAGACAGCACAGAGAGGTGGGAAAAAGACACCATAGAGAGGTAGGAAGAAGACACCACAGAGGTAGGAAGAAGACACCACAGAGGTAGGAAGAAGACACCACAGAGGTAGGAAGAAGACACCACAGAGGTAGGAAGAAGACACCACAGAGAGGTGGGAAGAAGACAACACAGAGAGGTAGGAAGAAGACACCACAGAGGTAGGAAGAAGATACCACAGAGGTAGAAAGAAGACACCGCGGAGGTAGGAAGAAGACACCATAGAGATGTAGGAAGAAGACACCACAGAGAGGTGGGAAGAAGACACCATAGAGAGGTAGGAAGAAGACACCATAGAGAGGTAGGAAGAAGACACCACAGAGAGGTGGGAAGAAAGACACCATGAGAGGTAGGAAGAAGACACCGTAGAGAGGTAGGAAGAAGACACCACAGAGAGGTGGGAAGAAGACACCATAGAGGTAGGAAGAAGACACCACAGAGAGGTGAAAGACACACAGAAGAAAGACACCACAGAGGTAGGAAGAAGACACCACAGAGAGGTAGGAAGAAGACACCACAAGAGGTGGGAAGAAGACACCACAGAGAGGTAGGAAGAAGACACCATAGAGAGGTAGGAAGAAGACACCACAGAGAGGTAGGAAGAAGACACCACAGAGAGGTGGGAAGAAGCACCATAGAGAGGTAGGAAGAAGACACCATAGAGAGGTAGGAAGAAGACAACACAGAGAGGTGGGAAGAAGACACCATAGAGGTAGGAAGAAGACACCATAGAGAGGTAGGAAGAAGACACCACAGAGAGGTGGGAAGAAGACACCACAAGAGGTAGGAAGAAGACAACCATAGAGAGGTAGGAAGAAGACACCACAGAGAGTGGAAGAAGACACCATAGAGAGGTAGGAAGAAGACACCACAGAGAGGTAGGAAGAAGACACCACAGAGAGGTGGAAGAAGACACCATAGAGTGGTAGGAAGAAGACACCACAGAGAGGTAGGAAGAAGACACCATAGAGGTAGGAAGAAGACACCATAGAGAGGTAGGAAGAAGACACCACAGAGAGGTGGGAAGAAGACACCACAAGAGGTAGGAAGAAGACACCACAGAGAGTAGGAAGAAGACACCACAGAGAGGTGGAAGAAGACACCACAGAGAGGTAGGAAGAAGACACCACAGAGAGTGGAAGAAGACACCAAGAGAGGTAGGAAGAAGACACCACAGAGAGGTAGGAAGAAGACACCACAGAGAGGTAGGAAGAAGACACCACAGAGGTAGGAAGAAGACACCACAGAGAGGTAGGAAGAAGACACCACAGAGGTAGGAAGAAGACACCACAGAGAGGTAGGAAGAAGACACCACAGAGAGGTGGAAGAAGACACCACAGAGAGGTGGGAAGAAGACACCACAGAGGTAGGAAGAAGAACCACAGAGGTGAAGAAAACACCGAGGTGGGAAGAAGACACCACATAGAGAGGTAGGAAGAAGACACCACAGAGGTAGGAAGAAGACACCAAGAGAGGTGGAAGAAGACACACAGAGAGGTGGGAAGAAGACACCATAGAGAGGTAGGAAGAAGACACCACAGAGGTAGGAAGAAGACACCACAGAGGTAGGAAGAAGACACCACAGAGGTAGGAAGAAGACACACAAGAGGTGGGAAGAAGACACACAGAGAGGTAGGAAGAAGACACCACAGAGGTAGGAAGAAGACACCACAGAGGTAGAAGAAGACACCAAGAGAGGTAGGAAGAAGACACCATAGAGAGGTGGAAGAAGACACCAAGGAGGAGTAGGAAAGAAGACACCATAGAGAGGTAGGAGAAGAAGACACCACAGAGAGGTAGAAAGAAGACACCATAGAGAGGTAGGAAAAAAGACACCACAGAGAGGTAGAAGAAGACACCAAGAGGTGGAAGAAGACACCAAGGAGGTAGGAAGAAGACACCACAAGAGGTAGGAAGAAGACACCACAGAGGTAGAAGAAGAACAAGAAAAAAACACCATAGAGAGGTAGGAAGAAGACACCACAGAGAGGTAGGAAGAAGACACCACAGAGAGGTAGGAAGAAGACACCACAGAGAGTAGGAAGAAGACACCACAGAGAGGTAGGAAGAAGACACCACAGAGAGTAGGAAGAAGACACCACAGAGAGGTAGGAAGAAGACACCACAGAGGTAGGAAGAAGACACCACAGAGAGGTAGGAAGAAGACACCACAGAGGGTAGGAAGAAGACACCACAGAGGTAGGAAGAAGACACCACAGAGAGGTAGGAAGAAGACACCACAAGAGTAGGAAGAAGACACCACAGAGAGGTGGAAGAAGACACCACAGAGAGGTGGAAGAAGACACCACAGAGAGGTAGGAAGAAGACACCACAGAGGTAGGAAGAAGACACCACAGAGAGGTGGAAGAAGACACCACAGAGGTAGGAAGAAGACACCACAGAGAGGTAGGAAGAAGACACCATAGAGAGGTAGAAAGAAGACACCACGAGTAGAAAGACACACAGGTGGGAAGAAGACACCACAGAGAGGTAGGAAGAAGACAACACAGAGAGTGGGAAGAAGACACCACAGAGAGGTAGGAAGAAGACACCACAAGAGGTAGGAAGAAGACACCCAGAGAGGTGGAAGAAGACACCATAGAGGTAGGAAGAAGACACCACAGAGAGGTAGGAAGAAGACACCACAGAGGTAGGAAGAAGACACCACAGAGAGGTAGAAAGAAGACACCACAGAGAGGTGGGAAGAAGACACCACAGAGAGTAGGAAGAAGACACACAGAGAGGTAGGAAGAAGACACCACAGAGGTAGGAAGAAGACACCACAGAGGTAGGAAGAAGACACCACAGAGAGGTAGGAAGAAGACACCACAGAGAGGGGGAAGAAGACACCATAGAGAGGTAGGAAGAAGACACCACAGAGAGGAGGAAGAAAGACACCACGAGAGGTAGAAGAAGACACCACAGAGAGGTAGGAAGAAGACACCACAGAGAGGTAGAAGAAGACCAAGAGAGAGACAACACCACAGAGAGGTAGGAAGAAGACACCACAGGAGGTAGGAAGAAGACACCACAGAGAGTAAGAACACACAGGAGAAGAAGACACCACAGAGGGTAGGAAGAAGACACCACAGAGAGGTAGGAAGAAGACACCACAGAGGTAGGAAGAAGACACCATAGAGAGGTAGAAGAAGACACCACAGAAGGTAGGAAGAAGACACCACAGAGGTAGGAAGAAGACACCACAGAGGTAGAAAAGACACCACAGATAGGAAGAAGACACCATAGAGAGGTAGGAAAAAAGACACCACAGAGAGGTAGGAAGAAGACACCACAGAGGTAGGAAGAAGACACCACAGAGGTAGGAAGAAGACACCACAAGAGAGGTAGGAAGAAGACACCATCAGAGAGGTAGGAAGAAGACACCACAGAGAGTAGGAAGAAGACACCACAGAGAGTAGGAAGAAGACACCACAGAGGTAGGGAAGAAGACACCACAGAGAGGTAGGAAGAAGACACCACAGAGGTAGGAAGAAGACACCACAGAGGTAGGAAGAAGACACCACAGAGAGGTAGGAAAGAAGGACACCACAGAGGGTAGGAAGAAGACACCACAGAGAGGTAGGAAGAAGACACCACAGAGGGTAGGAAGAAGACACCACAGAGAGTAGGAAGAAGACACCACAGAGAGGTGGAAGAAGACACCAAGAGGTAGGAAGAAGACACCACAGAGAGTAGGAAACACCACAGAGTAGGAAGAAGACACCACAGAGGTAGGAAGAAGACACCACAGAGAGGTAGGAAAAGACACCACAGAGAGGTAGGAAGAAGACACCACAGAGGTAGGAAGAAGACACCAGAGGTAGAAAGAGACACCACGAGTAGGAAGAAGACACCACAGAGAGGTAGGAAGAAGACACCACAAGAGGTGGAAGAAGACACCACAAAAGGTAGGAAGAAGACACCACAGAGAGGTAGGAAGAAGACACCACAGAAGGTAGGAAGAAGACACCATAGAGAGTAGGAAGAAGACACCACAGAGAGGTAGGAAGAAGACACCAGAGAGGTAGGAAGAAGACACCACAGAGAGTAGGAAGAAGACACCATAGAGGTAGGAAGAAGACACCAAGAGAGGTAGGAAGAAGACACCACAGAGGGTAGGAAGAAGACACCACAGAGAGGTAGAAGAAGACACCAAAGAGACGTTAGTAAGAAGACACCACAGAGGTAGGAAGAAGACACCACAGAGAGGCAGGAAAGAAGCACACAGCTGGAGAAACAAGAGGTAGGAAGAAGACACCACAGAGAGGTTAGGAGAAGACACCATAGAGGTAGGAAGAAACACCACAGAGGTAGGAAGAAGACACCACAGAGAGATAGGAAGAAGACACCACAGAGAGGTGGAAGAAGACACCACGAGTAGAGATCGGATGAAAGAAAGACAAGAGGTGGAGAAGACACACAAAGGTAGGAAGAAGCACCTCAGAGGGGAGGAGACGACCACAGAGGTGTAAGAAGATACCAAATTGGTCAGATGACTCATGAATTGTTAGAAACAGCTCAAATGTTGAAGCTAGACTTGCTTTCAAATGTTAGATGAAACATCTAAGTTTTAAAAAAAAATTGAGCTATTCAGGTTGTGGGTATGTAAAATCATGTGGTTGATTTGACGATGGCAGTAGCAGAATCTTTAGAAGACTGTTTCTCGCTCTTGATTAATAATCAGCAATCATCCGTATTTTGTCAGCTGTTTTTTTTCTTTTGGAGGGGAGGAGCGGGATATCAGCCGATGTTTTCTTTCTAAAATGGCCATACTGGCTGCATGGGTTTTGAAAACTGACTGCTTACAGGTTACGAGGATATCATCTATGGAGGTAGAAATGTTCGAAGTGGGCTGGAGGACTGGTTATCAAAGTGTCTAGGACTGGTTATCACAATGTCTAGGACTGGTTATCACAGTGTCTAGAACTGGTTATCAAATTGTCTAGACTGGCAGTATCCACATCGTTTATTGTACCAAACTTCGTCCTTTTGAACACAGCGAAAGGGACCGGGTTGTTTGGTATTATTTCATCATCGTCTATTGTTACAAAATTCTCAGTGTTGAATATTACAAAAAAGGGGCCGGGCGCTTCGCTCTTTGGTGTTATTCTCAACATTCCGTGTTACTGGCCACTGCATTTAATGAACATGCGATTCTATTTTCAGCTCCTTTATAATTTTTGAACCGTACATCTGTTTGAAAGGGCTGCCGCTCTTCCGTCTCTGTCTTTCTAAGTGAAACATGATCCATGGGCGCTCTCCACAAAAAAATGCAAGGCTCTTTACTTACACGGGTAATTTTATAGGCTGGGTTTTCTTCGAGCTGTATACTTCCTAATCTGTGTTCAGTCAGTTTGCATTGTTCTATGTACGCACCAAACCCTGAAGCGTAATGGAACACAGTTCAGAGAGTATAGCGCACGAGGAGCGCTGAGGGAACTCCTTCCTTGAGCATGCCCTGCTTCTGGTGGACTGCAGCCTTTCCCAATCCCAGAACGTGACTTTTTCTGAGCCGACAGTGCTTAGCAGTGGACATTTCCTGATGGGAGATGAGATTAAAACGCTTTTATTGATTGCTCTGCTCTTTGCCTTCTCCCATCTCTCCATGCATGTTTCTTTTTCTTCCTTTCTTCTATTCGCCTACTGCCCCCTTTCCTCCTTTCTCTGCAAGAGAGACTCAAGTGCCATAGAGGTTTAAAGACAATGGCAAAGGGAAGGCGAACTCTAGTAATAAACTAAGTAGACGCCTGCATACAGGCCCACTCGGACACTCACAGACGCACACGCACACACAAAAATACAAACGTGCGTGCACGTCACAACACACACACACACACACACACACACACAACACACACACACACACACACACCGCGCGCGCGCTCACGCACGCACGAACACATACACAATCACACACACACACACACACACACACACACACACACACACACACACACACACACACACACACACACACACACATATGGAAGTTTTTACAACACAGACTCATAAATTCCTTCTAGTCTCCCTATCTCTTCTTCTCCCCCCTCCCCTCCGACATCCCATCCCCCTTCTTATCTCCCACTCTCTCCCCCCGACCCAGTTTTCCTTGGAGGCACACAGCCTCGTTCGCATGGACGTCCAGGCCTTAGAGCTGATAGTTTGTTCTGACAGTCGCTCGGGGCGTAAAAACAGGAAAACTCGGCCACACACACACAAAAAAAGAGATCGAACAGCGTTAGCTTTTAGAATCCGTTGTTTTATTTTTTCCCTTTTTTTCTCTCTATTTCTCTTTCAGGGGGATGTGGAGAGAAGTGTATGTGTGTGTGTGTGTGTGTGTGTGTGTGTGTGTGTGTGTTGTGTGTGTGTGTGTGTGTGTGTGTAAGGAGTGGGGGCCGGAGAGGGAGCGAGAGGGCGCAAAGAGCAGTTCAAAAATACAAACCTTCGGCAGATTTTATTTGGAATACGTCTCCAAAGTATAAAACAATCGTTCTCAAAAAACGAAAGAGAAGTAACAGGAAAAAGGACAAAAAACGAAAGAGAAGTAACAAGAAAAAGGATATAAAAAGAAAGAAAGAAAAAAGAAAAAAAATCACATAAGATTTTTTTTTCGAAAGATAAGAGGTTGGTGGTATGCAATTCTCTATTCAGGGCCTGATGCAGCCCTAGCGCTTAATAAGAATCTCTGCAGACTATCCTTTGGTGCTCACAACATCTCTGGTCAGCATCTGTGCCATTAATCCTAAGAAGCAGCTCGCTCTCTCGCTCTCTCATCTCTCTCTCTCTCTCTCCTCTCTCTCTCTCCTCTCTCTCTCTCTCTCTCTCTCCTCTCTCTCTCTTCCAAATAAAGGTGGTATTTCTAAAAAATATTTCGGTCATAAAAAAAATCAAGTGGCATCAAAGTCTCCTGAGCGGATTGAGAATGAGAACTCTCGGATAAAATGCTATCAAAAGATGGTTTGCTGACGAACAAGAAAGAGATCGTTT
>CM031598.1:74276406-74281406 GCA_018398815.1 Conus ventricosus
GTTCCATTGTGTTTCACATAGCACGTGGATTCAGTTAAAGTCAATAGTTGTTACTGACCTGCATGGAGTAAAATATCTTTCTCACGCTACCTTCTCTGACGATCTCTGGATATTCTTCCCGTTCTGGACGGTCTGTTGTGCACTCCCAGTCTCCCCCTCCATCCAGTGACTCAGTGGACAGAGTTTTTGTGTCCTCCACCACACCCAGTGACCAGTGACAGGTTTGTTGTGTCACCCACTCCATCCATGACCATGGACAGGGTGTTTGTGTCATTCCACCATCCATGACCAGTGGACAGAGTTGTTGTGTCCTCCACTCCATCCAGTGACCAGTGCAGGGTTGTTGTGTCATCCACTCCTCCAGTGACCAGTGGACAGGGTTGTTGTGTCACGCACTCCATCCAGTGACCAGTGGACAGGTTGTTGTGTCACCCACTCCATCCAGTGACCAGTGGACAGGTTTTGTGTCACGCACTCCATCCAGTGACCAGTGACAGGTTTGTCGTCCATCCATGAAGACAGGCAAAGGGGCATTTGCTATCGATTTCCAAATCTGCTGCACTGGTATGGCTCAATGTTGTTTTTAATATGATTTCGATTTCTCAGCAAAACAGTACAGGAGAAATTTGTCCGGCCCAACGCTTTGTCTTTTTCATATTGATCTAGTCTGCTGCGTATTCCTGTGCGGAAAATCTGATTAAAAAGCAAGAGAAGTACTTCTTCAGCATTTCTTGGATGTTCTGATGGATACTACTAATGTTATTTATCATGTTTACATCATGCTGCGATGAAGAGTGATCACGTGCACGAACAAATGTGCTAGCTTACAAGAACGAAATATCTTTTCAGATCTGCACAGTGTTCAGTTATCTTTAACGCTCACATTGGATCTCACATTGTCTATGTCTCTAACATTTCAGATGCCGCCATTGAAAAATATGTTTGAGTCACAGTTCAGAATATATAGAAGAGCTATGAAATCAACCCGTCTAGATTCTTCTTCCATTACATTTTCGAAATACGATGTTTGCAATTCAAATTCTAAATCGAAGCTCATATATATGGAAGCAGTTTTTATGCGTTTGATTATATCTGATCATACTGTAGTCTCTCCCCCCCCCCCCCCCCCACCCCCCCACACACACACACACAGATACCCAGATAGGATCTCAAATGAAATTCATTCACCGTGTTCACAAAAGTATGAAACGCATTGATTTTCGAACCATATCTTCATAGAATTCAAGAATGCATTCGACAAGGTCTGGTTAGAGTACTATGGGCCACAATAAAGAAATCTAACATCAGGCCGACGTTTATCAACACCATCTAGCAATCGTACTCCGAAGCTACTAGTGCGGTGCTCATAAAGGATGCTGTTGGAACATATTTCCATATTTCAGGCAGTTTGTCTGAGCTGCCTTCTGTCTCCTTCACTTTTCAACATATTCCTGGAACGTATTATAGCTGATGAACCTGAAGGTCATGTCAGCACAGTCAGCACTGAGGAAGAGAAATAAAAGAACCTTCGATTTGCAGGTGACATCAATGACCAAGCTTGTTGAACGACTGTATGAGGCATTCACAAGATCCGGCTTCGAAATCAGCACCGGTATATCCAAGTTAACAGCAGTCACTACCACCGGTGCTGCTATAACTGTCCACAGTCCAAAGTCAGGAACAATGTCACAGTTCACTCCTCTGGACCCCATCATCAGCAGTGAAGGAGCCACCCCAGAAAACTGTTCAAGGGCAGCACAGACACCTGTCCACATCTGTTCAAGGGCAGCACAGACACCTGTCCACATCTGTTCAAGGGCAGCACAGACACCTGTCCACATCTGTTCAAGGGCAGCACAGACACCTGTCCACATCTGTTCAAGGGCAGCACAGACACCTGTCCACATCTGTTCAAGGCAGCACAGACACCTGTCCACATCTGTTCAAGGCAGCACAGACACCTGTCCACATCTGTTCAAGGGCAGCACAGACACCTGTCCACATCTGTTCAAGGGCAGCACAGACACCTGTCCACATCTGTTCAAGGGCAGCACAGACACCTGTCCACATCTGTTCAAGGTAGCACAGACACCTGTCCACATCTGTTCAAGGGTAGCACAGACACCTGTCCACATCTGTTCAAGGGCAGCACAGACACCTGTCCACATCTGTTCAAGGGCAGCACAGACACCTGTCCACATCTGTTCAAGAGCAGCACAGACACCTGTCCACAGGAAAATCTGTACGAACTGACAAAAGCATCTCCACGAAACACAAGATCAGACTCCTCGTGCAGTGGTACATATTCCATTTTCCTCGAGCAGTGGTACATATTCCATTTTCCTCGAGCAGTGGTACATATTCCATTTTCCTCGAGCAGTGGTACATATTCCATTTTCCTCGAGCAGTGGTACATATTCCATTTTCCTCGAGCAGTGGTACATATTCCATTTTCCTCGAGCAGTGGTACATATTCCATTTTCCTCGAGCAGTGGTACATATTCCATTTTCCTAAGCGCATGCGAGACATGGAGCCTCACAGCGGACCTAGAAAAAGGAAGAATCCAAACCTCATGACAAATAACCGCCAGATATAAAATTTCATTTATATGATCATATCACTAATTACTGTCAAATAACCGCCAGATATAAAATGTCATTTATATGATCATATCACTAATTACTGACAAATAACCGCCAGATATAAAATGTCATTTATATGATCATATCACTAATTACTGACAAATGACCGCCAGATATAAAATGTCATTTATATGATCATATCACTAATTACTAAGTGCGTCAAACCATCAGGCAACACATGGACCACACAGAGATCTACTGACATCAGTCAGTCAGGACGACTACGTTGTGGTGGCCATGTCACAAGATCCATTGGCTTTGCTCAAACAGTCCTCCGGGGGAATTGTTGAAGGAGGGAGACGGAGAAGAAGATAGGGAAAAAACCGATGGACTGACAACCTCGCAGAACGGACAGGTCAAACATTTGCAGAGACTCAGGATCTAGGACTGGACACACATGCCTGCCACTATGCCGAAATAAAACGTAGCTGTTCACGTGACCAGTCAAGTCAAACATGACAGACAAAACCTCGCGTTTGCTGTCCATTCACAAAATATACATTTAAAACATCAAACTTTCTGCTTCCACTGGAATCTTTAACATCAGTTGAAAAATGAAACCGACATGCCCTAGGATCATCATGGAAAAAGCATAACTTCATGAAATGTAACAAAACCAGAAACAAACGGATAAAGGGAAAGAGGGAAGTAGAGAGGAGACCCATGACCCCTCGCCCTCCTCCCGACCTCCGCCTAGTTTATTTTGCTCTTCACCATTTACCCCTCAATGTTCTATAAATGTATCTGTTTATTCTATTTTTTTTCTTTACTTTATTTATTATCTGTTTTGTTGTTGTTGTTGTTGTTTGTTTGGTTGGTTACTTTTTATTTCTGTTTCCTCTTGATTTTATTATTTACAAGAATGATATAACTTAAGAATTGTGTGTGTCTGTGTGTGTGTATGTACGCGCGCGCGCGTGTGTGCGCGAGTGCATGCGTGCGTGCGAGCGCGAGCGTGCGCGAGTGTGTGTGTGTGTGTGTGTGTGTGTGTGTGTGTGTGTGTGTGTGTGTGTGTGTGTGTGTGTGTGTGTGTGTGTGATGTGTGTGTGCGATCGCGCTCGTGCGCGCGGGTGTGTGTGTGTGTGTGTGTGTGTGTGTGTGTGTGTGTGTGTGTGTGTGTGTGTGTGTGTGAGAGAGAGAGAGAGAGAGAGAGAGAGAGAGAGAGAGAGAGAGAGAGAGAGAGAGAGAGAGAGAGAGAGAGAGAAGACAGACAGACAGACAGACAGATGGTATGGGGTGTAGGTGTAGTGAGAGAGGAGAAGGGAATGCCTTCTCAGAAAGTTATTTGTTAAATCAAATCAGGGCAAATACGCACAGCTCCAGAAAATCCATGCCATGCATGTTTATTCATTAATTCGTTTATTTATTTGCTGGAAGTGTCGCACCTCACGTCCACTTTACACGTGATCTACGACATGAAGGAGGCAGGCTTTCCAATGAGGGCTACAGCGGATCCAGAACACACAGAAAACAAGCAAAGATAGAAAGATGGGGTTTGGCTTTAGGGATTCAGAAACTTAAGGAAACACGATGAGCACAAGTAAAAAGATGCATTGAATTAGGACATTGGCAGTAAGAGAAAGGAGAGAGAAAAGGGGCGGCGGGGCGGAGTGGGGGGGGGGGGGGGGGAGGGCGGAGTAACAAATGGATATTAACAAGAAAAGTGATTTAAAAAAAAGTGATATAGACAAAATAGAACATTAGATGTAAAAGTAAAAGACAGGGAAAGAAAATTGAAAACGAAGTTGGAAAGCCCACATAAAAGGAAAAGAAATCTATCCATGCCCAAGAGACATGCTCATTCAGTCTGGATCAATACCAGTTGAAGCGAAGTGCTTCTTTGGTGATGCCCTGCATATCGTTAATCAAATAGGGCCTTACTGAACTCAGCGGAACTAATTCTGAAGCACTGCGGGATCCACTGTAATAAGTGACCCTGTGGCGATCTGACAACCATATTCGTAAGTTCGATTGAACTTGTTGGCATAAACAAAAGCGAATCTTGATGTGCTGTGAATAGAGAAACGAACAGGTAGAGCTAGTTGCAAAGTGAGGCGCCTGCAGGCGGAAATCTAAACAAATATAAAATATCAACGTCAGCGTGCCGCCAAAAACAAAGTGGAGAGACGAATCACAGGAAAAAAAACACAACGCGTTTCGACCTCTTAGGTCTTCCTCAGGCAAGAAACAAAACAATCAGGACAACGAAAATGAACGAGCAATCACTTATCTTCACCCAATTCGGCGCAAGTGATTGGCTATTCGATTCTGATTGACGTATTCCTAACAAACGGTGATGTCAACTGACTATTCCTCAAACAGTGATGACAACTGGCTACTTCCTACAACGGTGATAA
>CM031598.1:74286406-74291406 GCA_018398815.1 Conus ventricosus
GTCTTTGATGGCTTAGCTGTCTAAATGCTTTAACATCTTGAACAGGGAATCGGGCACAGAAAAAGATACTTCCTGTCAATATTTTGGTTTGCTCGGACAAAAGCATGAGATTGATGTCAGGGTGTGCTAGCATCTTGTCCTCGGGATAGACAGTTAATAATCTTATGTGCATTGAATCTTCTTTCAGGATCTAATTCACACATTTTCTGTATATGTTTTCAGATTAATTTAGGTGTTAAAACGACTCCGAAACACTTCAAATTTGTTTACATTTTAAAACATTACAACCGGAAGCTACAGAGGGAAGAATATTAACATTTTCCTAATAGTTTAAACATTTGATTTCAGATACTTCTGGATTATTTTTGTTTCATGTAATCTATTCAGTTCGTATGTTTTGCACACACTTGATTATTCGCTTATTGGAAATTTTCGTTTAACATCAAGCGCCATTCGTTCATTTTGTAATTTCATCCACTTGGGTAACTAAACCACACAGGTAATTAAAAAAAGAACTGTAGAGAATGAAGTAGAGGTAATAATTAATACCCATCGTGATGCTTCGGAAAATGTAAGTTTCACCAATCCTTATGCAATCAATTCATTTCGTATGAGTTTTGCACACACTTGATTATTCGCTTATTGGAAATTTTCGTTTAACATCAAGCGCCATTCGTTCATTTTGTAATTTCATCCACATGGGTAACTAAACCACACAGGTAATTAAAAAAGAACTGTAGAGAATGAAGTAGGGGTAATAATTCATACCCATCGTGATGCTTCGGAAAATTAAAGTTTCACCAATCCTTATGCATATATGTCTATTTTTATTTAGCTTTTTTTTCACAATAGAAACTTTGGCCAGAAAGTCTAATAGTTCTTAGTTTATATTGTAGCTTGGTGTGTCAAACACCACCATATACTTTTCGACATGGAAAATGTGTCAAAAGTACACCTCTTTCTGTGGGAAAACTCTGTCTTTAATCCTCCAGACTGGAGATCATTGTCCGCAACGCCTGTCTGAGAGGCCAACAGTGGCATGTTTTCCCACTTCCCGTGGTGTGGTGGAACATTTCTGTCCACCGCAATCAAGTACAGACTGACTGTTCTGTTAAAAGCAAGCCTCCCCACTGCTTCCTGAGCTGAACTCAAGAGCATGGATCAGAATCCACACACAATTAATTTCCATCGCGGAGAGAATCGCCCATTCATTTTTCCAGGCTACGCTCGACTACACAGTTATGCAAAGGCACACACACCAATAGGTCCTGATTAAATCCCCTATATGAAAAAACCTGAACAAGAAAAAAAAAACGGTTACAAGGAACAGGCAATAGAAAAACAGCTGAGGCAATACTCAAATCGAACACATTGAGCACCCAAATGCAAATATTACTCGAAAGCAAGATTCATGGGGAAAATACGAAAAGACATGAAACAGTACATATTATAAACCTTACTATTGTCGAACAAATGGTAAAACTGGAAGAAAGGGAAGCCATACATCTCATCTGTGAGATTTGTCATTTAATGCCAAAAATGTATCACAAAATTTGTCGTATCGTTTTAGACGTAATAAAAGAGCAGTTTTATAAGAATTACAGTTAAACACTTAGCGATGAAGTTTCCAGATAATCGAAGCATGTTTCGTTTATTTGTTATCGGTAGAGGATTACAAACAAAGTATGCTATGCCAACACACTACAAAAGCTGCAATTGTATAAATAGCAATAAATGTCTTCATGGTCCCCATCCAGCGCCTAGTGGACCACACCATGTCAGGAACGTTATGACGAAGAAAAAGTCACTGACAGTTCAGCTTGTTACAGCACCTAAATGTGTATGCAAGTCGAATACCATCTTCTCACAGGGGCACTGCAGTAGTGCCGGTCGAACTGGCATCTGTTCTGACCATGACTGGGAGGAGAACTGGTTCGGTCCACAGACTTGATAAATGCCTCTCAGTGCACGTGCACAGTTTTCCAACTAATACTGGCAAAATGTTCAGGGCCAGCTCTCATGTTGACGTCCCTTTTTGTTCTTGTAATTAATAGACCTGAAATCAGTTAACAATTACCCAAACCCGATTACGAACATTGACTAGACCTCAATGGTTGCACAACAGCAAACAACCCACGGCTTTACAAGACGGGGTTCAGCTGCACGTGCCGAAAACATGACAAATCTGTAATCTGAGTGGCTGTGGTAGCAAATGTGATTGACAAAAAGGGTGAAGTGTCCATGTTGATTCATTATGCACGTGCAAGGCACGTCTAAGATGAACACGTTTCAGCCGTCGTTGGATATAAAACAGTAGACTGAATAGCCTTTCAAGTCAGTTCAAAAAGCATGGCACATTGGCAAACACTGGACACGGCAGATTGTGACGCGCTTGATTGACGGGGGAAATTCGGGCCGTGAGGTTGCCAGGCGTCTCAATGTGTCTAACTCCGTCATCCAACGTCTCTTAAGGCTGCGTTCACGCTAAGCCCGGCCAGTTGCGGACGACAGCCGCCGTCAACTGGCCGGAAACTGAATGTACGGCATTTTCTTCTTTCCCATCATGGAAGCCGGAGTTAGGCGTTCACGCTTTGTCGCATGTACACAAAAAAACGGCTGGCCGGTCCAAAGGACGTGATTTTTCATAATACGGACATGCAGGCCTACCTGAATGTGACAAACCAAGCGCTCCGCCGGCGAAATTGGCGCCTGAAAATTCGTCGACTCCTTTGTCAGATCTTCCCCGCATTGCTCAAGCAGATCTTGAAATGTCTCTGGTCGCATTCTTATGTATTCTACACATTTCTGTGCATCGCTCATGACCTGGCACATTAAAAGATGGTATTCTCCGTGTTCACTGCGATTCTGATGAATGGGATGAACACCGTATTGTCGAGATTTCCGTTTCAATAATCTATTCTGTAAAATCGACCACAATAACATGCGTTTTCTTCCGTCTGGAGGGCCCATGTTGTTCCCAGCGTGGTGGCAGCAATTTGCCGGACAGAAACTTGGCGGTGTTACCGTGAACACAGTTTTGCTGTGACAAGCTGACGGCAACTGGCCGGCAGCAACATGCCGGGCTTAGCGTGAACGTAGCCTTAGCGTGAACGTAGCCTAAGAGAGGTTCCAGGTCACTGGAAGTGTACAGGATCGGCCACGACCAGGTCGTCCTCGGTGTACCAACAGACTTGATGACCGATTCCTCATGCTGTCCGCCCTATGCAATCGGACCGTCACCTCATCCACCCTGAGGCGCGAGCTCATGCAGGCTTCGAACGTCAATGTCAGCAGGACAGTTTGCAACCGTTTGCACGAGTTCTCGCTGTCTTCCCGGAGACCAGCAGTCTGAGTACCCTAACACCAGGTCATCACAGAGCCCATGCAGACTGGTGTCGGTCAGCACGTTCGCTGGACGAGGCAGCAGTGGTTTTAGGTTCTGCTTTCTGATGAGTCCCGCTTCTGCTTGGCCTTCAACGACGGCAGGACCCGACTGTGGCGAAGGGCGAGAGAACGTTTTCTTGATGCTACAGTTCGTGAGGTGGGTCGCTACGGAGGCGGTTCTGTAATGGTCTGGGGTGACTTCAGTCGTCAAGACAGAACTCCCGTTTACGTCATTCAAGGCACGCTGACAGGGATACGGTACCGTGATGAGATTGTGCGCCCTCTGATCTAGCCTGCTCTTCAGGCCATGGGTAACACTGCTGTTCTGCAAGACGACAATGCCTGGCCACACCGAGCCCGTGTCGTGGACGATTATCTACAGCAAGAGGGGATCATCAGGATGCAGTGGCCAGCTCGTTCACTCGATCTGCCTCCAATTGAGCACCTCTGGGATGTCCTTGGCCAGAGGGTAGCCAACAACCACCCCGCTCCTGTTGACGTGGCCCAACTCAGCCTTTTCCTTCAGCAGGAGTGGCAGGCCATACCGCAGGACTCTCTACAGACCCTGGTGGACTCCATGCGTCGACGCTGCGCTGAATTCCTGGCAGCGAACGGTGGCCACACGCAGTACTGAGTGGTGCAGTTTTCACCTGTTGCTTTTGTGATTTTGTTGAAGAAGGGTGACTGGACATTAAAGCTCACTGTTTGCGTCCGATTCGTTGATTTCGTTCAATGTTGAAGTGAATTTGGTGTTGAATAAATTTTTACCATTCTGAGACAGTTTTTCTGGAAATTGGCCGTGCTGTTGTGGTCTGGGCGACGTCATTGGAAGTAGCCCTTAACTTTTTGCCAGTAGTATATATCATCGAACATGATGTATTTTTCCTAACCACCTCAGACAAAGGGACTACTAAACAGGAAATGTCCTGTACATAGCATTTGTAGCAACTTGTCTTTGGATCTCCACTGGTAGCTATGAAACTGCCTTCTATCTTCAACTAAATTAAAACATGTTCCTGAAATGTATAACGACTGATGGTCTGGGAGATCATGTCAGCACAATCAGCATTGGCTACAGAACCATCACAAACCTTCACATTGCAGATAACCTCAATAACTCGACATGCATTGAAAGGAACCCGCCAACATTGTTAAAAGATTGGATAAAGCGTCATCAAGATATGACTTGGAAATCAGCACCGAAAAGGCCAAGTTATGGCCAGCTACAACGTTGTTATCAACACTGGTATAACTGTCTATAGACAGAAGCTAGGAACCATTATTATCTTTTCAGCATTGTGGCGTCCCAGTTAGATGTCCTCTCAAATGCAGCAAAGAATACAGCAGCACCGTCTAGAGTAAAACCTGCTATTATGGAAGGATAACAATGTCTCCAAGAAAAACAAGCTAAAGCTTACGTGTGCAACGGCATACTCCATCTTCATGTATGCATATAAACTCTCGAAGCGGATCTAGAAAGAGGAATCCTCTTCATGGAAATGAGGTGTTACCGCAGGATACTAAACATAAGTTGTACTCATGAACAAGTTGGTCAAACCATCACGCAGCACGTCGGACCGTATGATGAGCCATCATTTACAAGAACGTTACGTTCG
>CM031598.1:74303906-74318906 GCA_018398815.1 Conus ventricosus
TCTACTGTCTGTCTGTCTGTCTGTCTGTCTGTCTGTCTGTCTGTCTGTCTGTCTGTCGGGGTCTGTCGGTCTGTCTATCTGATAATTAAACCTTCGCTCACATGCTTTTACTTTCCAGAAAAGGCGTAGAGCAAACATCAAAACCCCGTCACTATTAAAACACTTAACTTTACTTGAGACACTTGCGATAAAGGGGAAAACGGTATGAAAAGAAATCCTTGTTTTGTGAATCCTCTCGTTAGCTCACGCACACACACGCAACACGCACACACACACACAACACACACACACACACACACACACACACACACACACATCCACACAGGTATATAAACTTTATATTTGGCTGCAGTCATACACATGGATCCTGTTGTTATTTTCGTTGTGTTCCGTACAGCGGCCTACTTGACCACTTGCTATCTATCCAGATAGATAGATAGATAGATAGATAAGATAGATAGATAGATAAGATAGATAGATAGATAGACTAATGCAATTACTGATTACTTAATGAATTTTTGGTCATGGATTGATTGATTCGTTGATTATTTGATGAAGACTGATCGATCCATTTATTAATTTTTGGAGGAATCATTGATCATTTGATGCACAGCATGATTGATCGGAAAGCTCATATAAAGCCCTCAAGCCGTGCCCTCGCCTTGCCCCTTCTTCTTTTAATTTCCTTTTCTTCTTCTTTATCTTTTCTTTTCTTTTCTCTTCTTTCTTTCTTTCTTTCTTTGTTGCTTGTATAGAGATATTATTGACCATTGTCCTTTTTTGGTGCTTATTAGGAGAGAGTGCGATGGGGAGGGGGGTATGGGTGGTGTGTGGGGGCGGTGCACGTAGTGTGGTGTGTGGTGGGGATGGTGATGGGATGGGGATTGTGGGAGAGATGAGTGAATGGAAGAAAGAAGTCTTTAGTGATAAAACCTGGCCTTGAATAACTTTTTCATTTTTCTCTAGCCACTAATTTTCTCGACTTCAAACTTTTAATCATGGTTTCTGTGTATGTTTGCTTGATATTTTTCCCTTTCCACTTAACTGCAAACTGATAATATTTTTTACAATTTTTTTTTACATTAAAAAGATTATTTTTTCTATACTCATTCTTGCTTCCAACTTTATCGTTCCCCACGCTTTTTTTCTGAGCATTGTAATGTTTACGATTTTGCATTGTCCAAGCCGAATGTATCATGGTATTTGATTTTCTTCCTATGCTGTTCATTTCATTTCTTAAACTAAAATGTGTATGTGTGTTTGCGTGTCTGTGTGGGTCTATTTATACATATTATTTTTAGAGTATATATGCAATTGTTTTGATTAATCATCTATTCAGGTGATCATAATAAAAACATTTTAAAAAGCAGCAAGCCCACTTTTGTCACTTCCGAATTCGTTAGTCTATGTTTGTGTCCAGGTTGATGTGTTTCTTTTTCATAGCGACACTTTTCATGAGCATAACATCGCATGCATGTATATTTATGAATGGGTTTATTTTACAAATATGCAATCGTCCGAAAGTCTGATGGTAGAACAGGGAAGAACATGAGAAAAAGAAAAGAAACACATTTTTCATGTCGTGTATGAGTTTTTACCGTGTTATCGTATTGGTCAAAAAGATTTTGACAAGGTAACATAGCATTTTACAAATATGCAATCGTCCGAAAGTCCGATGGTAGAACAAGGAAAAACATGGAAAAAAGAAAAGAAACGCATTTTTCATATCGTGTATGAGTTTTTACTGTGTTATTGTAATGTATTGGTAAAAAAGATTTTGACAAGGTAACACAGCATATAGTACTAATGCTCACTCAAACTCTCCCAGAGTTATGGATAATCTCATTGTTTTCTCCTTAAATTGTCAAGGATGGGGAGATCACCAAAGCGAAGAGATGTTCTACATTCTTTGAAACAAAAAAGGTCTTCCAATTGACTGTAGGATACTTATTTTGAGAAACAAAATATAATCGCATGTGAAATATGAATTGGGACACATCATCATAAGATAAATCAAATTCAAGAGGTGTAGGTGAATAATATCCTAATGGAAATTACATTCCAATATTTTTTCTCTGCTATGGAAACATGAAATACTACTGGTTAGTGTGTGTGGTCCAAAGTAAGACTCCCCTCAATTCTAACAAGAACTTAAGGCGAACGTAAAACAATATAGTAATCACAATATCATAGCAGTTTCTCACTTGAACCTTGCCATGGACCCAAAACTCGATTATAACAATTACAATCACGTAAGCAATCCAAAAGCAACGCAGGCGGTTGAAAACATGACGATAGTAGTTGTCCTCACAGATATCATGAGAGAAATTCCGGAGAGCTGGCGTTTCACTTGGCGTTGGACCACACCTCTACAACAAAGTAGACTGAACTTTTCCCCTCATGTCAGATTATCTGTATTTTTACTTCAAAGACGCTGATGTCTTACCAGGCTACGAAACAGATTATCCTTTTGATAACTTTACATTTCTCATTCGGGAAGCAAATAAAAAGAAAGTTTTTGTGAACATTTAATTGCTCACTGCTTAAAAATGAAAATTGATGTATACGAGATCAAGATGGAAATTAAAAACCTTATAAAAATATCAATAATCTGATGCAGGTGATGAATAATATCCTAAGTCTTAATTTTAAATAAGAAGTGTCTTACAAACTTTTCTCAGATTTTCTATTCATGACAGTAAGAATTGAAACAATATCTAATGCAATAACAGAAAAAAACGAAAAGGAAAAAAAAGAAGAAACAGAATGACTCGAGAAAAAAAGCACGAAAAAAAAAAGAAAATGAATCCACAGATTTTAAACAAAAACGGCAACTGCTTTCATTGCAAGACAGAATGATAGAAGGTATTTTGTTCCGTTCAAAAACCAGACGGACAGAAGGTGGTGAGAAAAAAAAATGTCTGCAATCTTCAGATAAGGAGTTATATTAGTAAACGAATAGCAAAAATTACAACACATGATGGCAAGTTAACAGAGGATCAAAACATGAAGCGTTGTATTTCCATGAGAGACTTAACAAAATCAAAGAAAACATTGAAAATTATAAAATACATGAACTGGTAAATGAAGGTCCACAACTTACACAAAAAGAGAAGCAATACTTAGATGGAAAAATCACTCTTGAAGAAGCGAGCTATGACTTGGAAAAATATGCAGAATGGATTGAATCCAAGTACAGACGGATTCGGTGCAGATTTTGTTTTTGTTTTCTTTCTTTTTTTCTTTTTCTTTTTTCTTTTCTTTTCTTTCTTTCTTTCTTTTTCTTTTTTGTTTTGATGACAACTTGGTACTTTCGTAGTTATGGCACTAAATACAGGGATGTTGAATTTCCACCACACAGAGAAAAGACTTTATCAAATTATCTGTATTTCCAAAGCAGATCTGCCAGAGAGCTAATAAAGAATTGGAGACCGATTTTTATGTTAGACGTTGTTTATAAGATAGAATCATCTCGCACTGCTAATAGAATTAAAAACATACGAGCTTTAATCAATGAAAATCAAACGGAATTTATTGAAAATCAATACATATGCGATAATACTAATCTTATATATGATTTAAAACAGTGTTTAAATTCATTTAAAACAGTGTTTAAATTCAAAACGATTACCATGTACATAGTGTCTCGACTGGGGAAAAAAACTTTAACTCTCTTGATTTGAATTTAACGTTAAAGGTCTTAAGAGCTTATGGCTTTGGCGACCTCATATGTAGGTTTCAAAGTGAGGTGACTGATAGTAGAAATTGCAACACACTTAAAAGAAAATGTACTAAGCCGCCGAACAAATGAAACAAATAAATTACACGACAAACACGACGCGTTTCGACCCGTTTCGTCGTCTTCAGGCTAGAAAAACAACATGCAAGACGATGGAAACGGACGAACAGAGAATCACTTAAATCTCCTCAAACTGGGCACGAAATGGGTGTGAGCTGGAAACGAGGCTGGTGGGGAGGAGATGATGCGGGTTAAAATGATAATAAATGATAATAACATTAATTGATAATTAATAATTGATAATATACGTAATGATGACGATGATAAGATGATGATGATAATAGCAACAATACAATAACAATAATAATTATGATAATAGTGACGATGATGAGAATAATGAAAAAGCAACAAAGAGGATTGATACCACTTTTAGTGATAACGTGTTAGTAGTGTAATAACAATATTGACTATACTAACAGAAGGTAGTGTAATAACAATATTGACTATACTAACAGAAGGTAGTGTAATAACAATATTGACTATACTAACAGAAGGTAGTGTAATAACAATATTGACTATACTAACAGAAGGTAGTGTAATAACAATATTGACTATACTAACAGAAGGTAGTGTAATAACAATATTGACTATACTAACAGAAGGTAGTGTAATAACAATATTGACTATACTAACAGAAGGTAGTGTAATAACAATATTGACTATACTAACAGAAGGTAGTGTAATAACAATATTGACTATACTAACAGAAGGTAGTGTAATAACAATATTGACTATACTAACAGAAGGTAGTGTAATAACAATATTGACTATACTAACAGAAGGTAGTGTAATAACAATATTGACTATACTAACAGAAGGTAGTGTAATAACAATATTGACTATACTAACAGAAGGTAGTGTAATAACAATATTGACTACACTAACAGAAGGTAGTGTAATAACAATATTGACTATACTAACAGAAGGTAGTGTAATAACAATATTGACTATACTAACAGAAGGTAGTGTAATAACAATATTGACTATACTAACAGAAGGTAGTGTAATAACAATATTGACTACACTAACAGAAGGTAGTGTAATAACAATATTGACTATACTAACAGAAGTAGTGTAATAACAATATTGACTACACTAACAGAAGGTAGTGTAATAACAATATTGACTATACTAACAGAAGGTAGTGTAATAACAATATTGACTACACTAACAGAAGGTAGTGTAATAACAATATTGACTACACTAACAGAAGGTAGTGTAATAACAATATTGACTATACTAACAGAAGGTAGTGTAATAACAATATTGACTATACTAACAGAAGGTAGTGTAATAACAATATTGACTATACTAACAGAAGGTAGTGTAATAACAATATTGACTATACTAACAGAAGGTAGTGTAATAACAATATTGACTATACTAACAGAAGGTAGTGTAATAACAATATTGACTATACTAACAGAAGGTAGTGTAATAACAATATTGACTATACTAACAGAAGGTAGTGTAATAACAATATTGACTATACTAACAGAAGGTAGTGTAATAACAATATTGACTATACTAACAGAAGGTAGTGTAATAACAATATTGACTATACTAACAGAAGGTAGTGTAATAACAATATTGACTATACTTACAGAAGTAGTGTAATAACAATATTGACTATACTAACAGAAGGTAGTGTAATAACAATATTGACTATACTAACAGAAGGTAGTGTAATAACAATATTGACTATACTAACAGAAGGTAGTGTAATAACAATATTGACTATACTAACAGAAGGTAGTGTAATAACAATATTGACTATACTAACAGAAGGTAGTGTAATAACAATATTGACTACACTAACAGAAGGTAGTGTAATAACAATATTGACTACACTAACAGAAGGTAGTGTAATAACAATATTGACTACACTAACAGAAGGTAGTGTAATAACAATATTGACTATACTAACAGAAGTAGTGTAATAACAATATTGACTATACTAACAGAAGGTAGTGTAATAACAATATTGACTACACTAACAGAAGGTAGTGTAATAACAATATTGACTATACTAACAGAAGGTAGTGTAATAACAATATTGACTATACTAACAGAAGGTAGTGTAATAACAATATTGACTATACTAAACAGAAGGTTAGTGAATAACAATATTGACTACACAACAGAAGTAGTGTAATAACAATATTGACTACACTAACAGAAGGTAGTGTAATAACAATATTGACTGATACTAACAGAAGGGAAGACGGAGAGCGGTTAGAGGATAGTCGAACAAAATGGTTATAGTGGCAACAGTATAATAGTGGCGAATGATTTTGTTGTTGTTGTTTGTGATGACATGATGATGATGATGAGAATGAGATGATATGATGATGAATGATGAATGATGATGATGAAAGAGAGGAACAGGAAGAAAGGAGGAGGGGAGGGGGTGGAGGCATGGAGTTTGAATCCACTCAAGTTAACAATTCTTGAAATTCTTTTTTGTTTGTTTGTTTTTCTTTTCGTTTACCAACGATTTACACAAACATGTGCAGATTACACAACTGTGCAGATATTAATTATTCAAAACAAAAAATAGCAGATATCGTTCAAGCTGTGGCTGGAAGACAACCGAATCCTTTGGGCAGGGTGCAGTTTTGAAATCACTTATTTCATCTAAACTCATCCACTACCTAATCCACCCGACATTTTTTTCAGACTTTACAAAGTTACTGCTACAAATTGTGTGGAACGAAACAAACAAAAAACCCAGACAAATTAACAGAAAAACTGCAAATAAAAGCATACAAAACGGTGTCTTGGACTACCGGACCTGAAGCGTTGCTTCGCATTGAAATTAACTTGGCTGAGAAAAATTCAGACCACACACCAAATGTGAAAATATCGCAACATCTAATGTTCCGATTCAAACGATATTGAAAACATGGCCAAAATACTACTTCTTTCTGTAAATCAAATATATTTTGGACAGAGGTATTTACAAACACCTTTTCTGTAAATCAAATATATTTTGGACAGAGGTATTACAAACACTTTCCTTGCGGAACCTGTCTTTTATAATAACAGAATTCCAGTTGGGAATAAGGCTATTTGGAGAAAAGTTGGTTTCAAAGCGAGGTGACAACATGCGTAAATTGTAACAAACTTTAAAGAAAAAATAGTATATCAGTCCGCCGCACAAAAGGGACAAACAGAGTTTTGTTTGTCTCCTTTGTCCGGCGTAATGATATATAATTTATTCATCTAAGTTCGTTTGGGAAAAAGCATGGATCAGCAAAGAAATACATTATCTTGCTGATTTTCTTGCTTGACAACAGCCACATTACTTCTTATGAGCCATTTAAACAAAAGTAAGACGTAAATATAAACTGTGTTACTTTTTTCTGGCTTTGAATCAGCTATAACCAGCTTTAAATAGAAGTTGAAAACACTAATAAATGTTTAAATAGGCGTGTGTGTTACAAAAAGCTGACGTTAGTTTGCAAAGATCAAAATTAGATATATGATATATTTACTGAGAATCACATTCGTCTAAAATGCTGTACGAATCTAAGATACGAAACTGAATGTTTGCAATGACTGAAAAAAACCTGTTTTTTTTATATTTTACGAATAATCCACAGATGCCTAAGGACTAACGTTGTACTAAAGAAAATTGGTATACTAAATAATGATGTGTACTTTCTGTAGCTTAGTTAAAGATGGAATTACACGTTTATTTTGGCACTGTACGGTCACTTGATGTTTTTGGGAAACGCTGGTGGATTTAATGAATGAGAAATGTCCGTCTGCATTTAACCTGCGGATTTGACAAAAATATACATATGGATCATGTATTTTGTTTCATTGTATTATTTGCTTAACACTATCTATATCAGTGTAAAGTAGAACAAAAATCTCCTGTAGACTGCAATTATTCCTCAACAATCTGAAATATAGATAAATAAATGAAGAGTGTATTGCTCGAAAATGATTGCATCTGAACATTTTATTTCTAGGTGGCTCATAAGTAAGCCAATGTTTGCAGACCCAGACTAGATTATGAATGCATGCTGATTTTGTACATTGTGTCATATTTGATATGATCATAGCCTTTAGAATTGTAATTATGTCACCCAACACAGTCCCAGTGGAAACTTTCCAGAACATATAAAAACCAAAGTATATCAACTTTCATTCTACAACAGTCTCTCCTCCTCTCCTCTCTCTCTCTCTCTCTCTCTCTCTCTCTCTCTCTCTCTCTCAGACAGGCACTTTTTACCTGTTGTCTGGAAAACATGAAATTGGAGTTGTAAATATGAGTGACATGTTTAATTTCATGTCTACCATTTTAAAAAAAACCTGTATCTTTCCTAACGGATTATTTCGAGAAATGTCTTGAATAAAGATGCTTTCCTTTTTTTTTTTTTTTTTGGGGGGGGGGGGGGGGGGGAGTTTTATTAGTGCTATAAAATATCAAGTATTTGTATGTAAATAGTGTAAAAAGTTTAGTTGTTAATTAAAAGGGGGGGGATCCTCGTTTGTGTCGTCTGACTGGCTGTCGACGTGGTGTGAGCGAGAAGTCGACACATTTGTCACCCTGACTGCAACTTGAACACCGACAGACGACTTACGGTTTTACAGTAGAGTTTGTCCCCGATGAAGAAAAGGAAAAAAGATGGAAAATATTGTAAGAGTTTGTTTCTTCTCCTTCCATTGCCGTACTTCACGTAATGTGTACTCGTTATTTCCTTCATGACGGTCTGTGGCTTTTCATTTACATTAATGACATGAAACTGAGCATTGTGTGCGTGGAAGCTCTCCTGTTCGTCGATCGTTGTTTCTCCCCGTCTCCAGTTTACGGAAGACAGATATCTCTAGGAGTCTGCCAGAGCATTTCCTTTTGCTTCCCATCTTTTCTTCTCTTCTGTCGTGCTTCTTCCAGTCGTGGTTCCTCTTCCCTTCTTTTCAACATTCCCTCCTCTCAACAATAGTCGACTATCTATTGTGCACATTTTAAGCTAGATTACGTAGGATTTCTTTTCAGGTGTTATGTTGATTCCCCTCTTTAAATCATACCGGTTTGATTTCTTAAATCTTTTCGTCTTTCTCTTTTTGAATCGTTCCGGTCATTTTCTTGACCGATGGATTAATCTTTCCGGTATCACTCATGATTTTGAAAGTTTTCATGATTTGTTTTTTGCGCAAGCAAATTTTTGCCAGGCATTTCCAAAGATTTAGCAGGGTTTTTTTTTTTTTAATCTCCGTGAACGAAGTTTTAAGACTGCGGAAGACGTGTGTGTAAACTGGCGGATCAATACAAGAGTGAACATCTTGGGGAAATGTTTGCACGGAAGCCAGATTTTAAACTGTTTGAAACGAATGTCAGTTTTTTTTCTTCGCTTCCGTGTGGACAGAGCAGCGAGGTAATTACGGTACGGGTGGTCGATACCCATACAAACGGGTTCAAACCGAGCAAATTATCAAAGTTCTAATTCAAATGGTCTCCGGATCAGCCTGAAAGTGCTCCCCCCTCAAGAGGAAACCAGGCAACTTCCCGTGTACAATTACAGTCCCGTGGAATGCCTGGTCGTGGTGTGAATGTGACTGCGGGAGCTGGTTTAATTAATGTCTTACTAACTTTGCGAACAAAGTAGAAAGGATTTGTATGTAAATAGTATGAAAAGTTTAGTTGTTAATTAAAAGGAGTAACTTTTTTTTGCGTTGTCTGATCAGTCTTTCGACGTGGCGCATTCTAGAGACTGACGACAACACACACACACACACACACACACACGCACGCACGCACGCACGCACGTGCGCACAAACACACACATACGTGTGTGTGTGTGTGTGTGTGTGTGTGTGGTGCGTGCGTGCGTGCGTGCGTGCGTGCGTGCGTGCGTGCGTGCGTGCGTGCGTGCGTGCGTGCGTGCGTGCGTGCGTGCTGTGTGTGTGTGTGTGTGTGTGTGTGTAGGTGTGTGTGTGTGTGTGTGTGTGTGTGATATGTGTGTGTGTGTATATATATATATACATGCATATGTATAGATATATGTATATATATATGTGTGTGTGTGTCGATAGAATTCTAACCACCAAAGTCGTGTTATAAGAAAGAAACATTGTTGATGATGATCGTTGCATGTTTTGTAAAGAGCAGAGGAACAGTATCGACCATTTTCAGTTGAAATATCAACATACCTGAACTCTTTGGTCAGACAAAAAAAATCTACAAGACGGGAAATGTGAATTGTCTTTCAACATGAATTTCTGTGTAAAAACAAACAAACAAACAAACCAAAAACTTACCTTATTGGAAAACCGGCTGGAATCAAACAGGCATAGTGTTTGACTTGATTATATTATTAGCGAAAATGTTTATTTACAAAAGTGAAATCGGTAACACGTTTCCGCATTTGATAACTTTTATTAATGAATCTTAAATAAATGTTAGCGAACCGCCCAGAGAAACGTGGACAAACGAGTCACAAGACAAAACACAACGCGTTTCGAACTCTTAGGTCTTCTTCAGATGAGACACAAACGAATAAAATAACAAAAATTCACTTAGCTTTGATCGCTTCAGATCGCTTCAGAGTTCAGCGCAAGGAAGAAGGCGTTGAAAATTTTAATGCAAATGTCAACAGTCGATATTAAAAAATGCTGATTGATTGGGTTCCTTACGCAGAGTTTTCAGCTAATACTGGTCAAAATGTCTGACGTGTGTGTTTTTGTCAGTGCCTCTGTGTGTGTGTGTGTGTGTGTGTGTGTGTGTGTGTGTGTGTGTGTGTGCGTGCGTGCGTGCGTGCGTGCGTGCGTGCGTGCGTGCGTGCGTGCGTGCGTGCGTGTGTGTGTGTGTGTGTGTGTGTGTGTGTGTGTGTGTGTGGTGGGGCGCACCGCGCCGCGCGCGTGTGTGTGTGTGTGTGTGTGTGTGTGTGTGTGTGTGTGTGTGTGTGAGAGAGAGAGAGAGAGAGAGAGAGAGAGAGAGAGAGAGAGAGAGAGAGAGAGAGAGAGAGAGAGTCGTCAGTTCAGAAGACTTGTTCGAATTACGTAAGTGACTTGCATTAAATCAGCGTAAGACTCCCTAGAAACTTTTCTGATCACGGAACATCGGGAATTATGTTTCATTTACAAAAGTACTTTTTCCGTTCAGTTATCAAAGAATGTAGAACTGCTCTTGCACACAAACATCAAAATACTTTCTTAATGTCTGAAATTATCCAACTCAGTAGTCATGTCTTTGGCGCTAGGTTTAGGAGGTTGTCGACAGGGATGTTTACGACTACGAACCGAAAGAGCTGGATTTCTTTTCTTAACCACAGAAGAAAATATAAGGAACCGGGTAGTGGATAAAGGCGATTTAAGGGAGATGAGAGAGAGAGAAAAGAGAGAGAGAGAGAGGAGAGAGAGAGAGAGAGAGAGAGAGAGAGAGAGAGAGAGAGAGAGAGAGAGAAGAGAGAGATGTGGTGATGATGATGATGATGATGATGATGATGATGATGATGATGATGATGATGATGATCTTTATTTCCAAGGGTAACAGTTAAGCAAACACATGTGTGTTTTTTTTTCCATCCGGCCCCTGCTTCGCTTAGGGACTTTCTAAGCATGACTAGCAACTAAAACTTACGAGATGTAACAAACATACATATCTTCACAAATACATAAGAGAGAGAGAGAGAGAGAGAGAGAGAGAGAGAGAGAGAGAGAGAGAGAGAGAGAGAGAGAGAGGGAGGAGGGAGGGAGGGAAGTAGTCACAGAGAGAGAGTGTGTGTGAGTGAGTGAGAGAGATAGACAGACAGACAGAGAATGAAAACGGAAAAGGGCGTTTCAGAGAACACGATGAAGCCAAAAAAGATACCTTTATTCTCCATGGACACAGAGTGATAGACCTTTATTCTCCATGGACACAGAGTGATAGACCTTTATTCCCATGGACACAGAGTGATAGACCTTTATTCTCCATGGACACAGAGTGATAGACCTTTATTCTCCATGGACACAGAGTGATAGACCTTTATTCTCCATGGACAAAGAGTGATAGACCTTTATTCTCCATGGACACAGAGTGATAGACCTTTATTCTCCATGGACACAGAGTGATAGACCTTTATTCTCCATGGACACAGAGTGATAGACCTTTATTCTCCATGGACACAGAGTGATAGACCTTTATTCTCCATGGACACAGAGTGAGACAAAAAGTAAGGATATCTGCAACAGCAGCAGCACCGCACCACTAAAAAACATGATGATACATTCTGTAATGATACATTCTGTAATGATACATTCTGTAATGATACATTCTGTTACATAATGATACATTCTGTAATGATGCATTCTGTAATGATACATTCTGTAATGATACATTCTATAATGATACATTCTGTAATGATACATTCTGTAATGATACATTCTGTAATGATACATTCTATAATGATACATTCTGTAATGAACATTCTATAATGATGCATTCTATAATGATACATCTGTTACAAAAACATGATGGTCATAACATAATGATACATTCTGTTACAAAAACATGATGGTCATAACATAATGATACATTCTGTTACAAAAACATGATGGTCATAACATAATGATACATTCTGTTACAAAAACATGATGGTCATAACATAAGATACATTCTGTTCAACAAAACATGATGGTCATAAACATAATGATACATTCTGTTACAAAAACATGATGGTCATATTAATAGACAGACTTTAAGGCGGCAAGTATTACAGCGCTATGATGTACGAAGCTATCTCCTGGGCATCTAACCCAAACAGCTTAAGTGCGGTCAGAACTCAAGAGGGACTAAGACCGGGTTAAGATCACATCTGGAGTGAGACAGGGATACGTCTTGAATGAACTACTATTTACTGATGACCAATCCTTGAAACATGAAAAAGAAGAACAACTTCAAGAACACACCAGCAGCCTGAACACTATATTCAAACAGTATGGCGTGAAGATAAGTACTGTCAAGACAGAGATAATGAAAGTCTGTGAAGATCCGGCGGCCTCAACATGAATATAGAAAAGACAAAACTGAATAAAGTAAGCAAATTAAAGTATCTCAGAAATACCACCACTTAAGACGGAAGACTCGACAGGGAAATTGAGACGTGAATGCAAAAGGCCAACAATGTGTTACCAGCTCGTGCCACTCCTGACGCTCCCAAACATCCCCGTAAAAAACAAAGCCAAGTTGATCAACCCTATCTCTACGGCCACAGGGACTTACCAGAGTCAAACCTGGACTCTGAACAATTTCTTCGAAAGAAAGATCACAATCTGTGAGTTACACTGCTTACAAAGAGCCGTGAACAAGACCAGGCGCGATAAAAAAAAAATAAGGAACACATAGATCAGGAAAATAGTCGGCACAATTCCAATTCTCCATTACATAGAACAACAGAGGGTCAGTTAGTTTGATTACCTCTCACAAATGCCGATCTCCCAGCCAGCCCATCGTCCATATAACGTGCGATACTCTGGTGACAATTTCAGAGGCAGACCAAGGAGGACCTGGATCAGAGCCTCAAAGAAACCTGATGACCCATGGCTTTACACCAACATAGGCTTTCCTCAAAGAAACCTGATGACCCATGGCTTTACACCAACATAGGCTTTCCTCAAAGAAACCTGATGACCCATGGCTTTACACCAACATAGGCTTTCCTCAAAGAAACCTGATGACCCATGGCTTTACACCAACATAGGCTTTCCTCAAAGAAACCTGATGACCCAGGCTTTACACCAACATAGGCTTTCCTCAAAGAAACCTGATGACCCATGGCTTTACACCAACATAGGCTTTCCTCAAAGAAACCTGATGACCCATGGCTTTACACCAACATAGGCTTTCCTCAAAGAAACCCGATGACCCATGGCTTTACACCAACATAGGCTTCCTCAAAGAAACCTGATGACCCATGGCTTTACACCAACATAGGCTTTCCTCAAAGAAACCTGATGACCCATGGCTTTACACCAACATAGGCTTTCCTCAAAGAAACCTGATGACCCATGGCTTTACACCAACATAGGCTTTCAAAGTGACTGCACATCGAGAGCTCTTTCTTTCCGCGACGTACTTGATGTTTCAAGTGGACGTGGATAAAAGTAAAATGTTCTTGGCCTTCCAGTAATATTTAATGTTGAATTAGACAGTACAATGACAAAAATAACAAAACAAAACCAAAAAAAAAAATAGACGGATAAAGATCAATTTTAAAAAATCAAACAACAATCGAGGAAAGCAGCAGCAGCAGCAACAACAACAACAGCAACAACAACAACAACGACAAACTGAATAAACGAGTGAAAATGCGAAACTAAAAGACACAAATAATCCATTAGCTGCCATGATCTGTTTGCCTCACTTCATCATCCTTACTCTTCTTGGTTCATTACAATGAAAAATGAGAGAGAGAGAGAGAGAAGAGAGAGAGAGAGAGAGAGAGAGAGAGAGAGAGAGAGAGAGAGAGAGAGAGAGAGAGAGAGAGTTTTGAAGGAAGTGTCCATGAGACCACAGTGTGCAGGATTTAGAGCTGGATGGAGAGATGAATTATTTGATAACCATGATAAAAGGATTTAAAGGAGGGTTTCGTGACACGACTTAGTAGATGCCTGACATGCACACTAACCCAAAGAGCTGGTCAGACGAGAGAGAGAGAGAGAGAGAGAGGGGAGAGAGGAGAGAGAGAGAGAGAGAGAGAGAGAGACAGACAGACAGACAGACTGATCCAGAAGAGAGAGAGAGAGAGAGAGAGAGAGAAGAGAGAGAGAGAGAGAGAGAGAGAGAGAGAGAGAGAGAAGGAGAGAGAGAGAGAGAGGAGACAGCCCTTGGAACATCTCAGTCTTCCAAACAACCAGACCAAAAGAATTTAATTTGTACATGCCCAAGGTTCAAAGTGTTCACTTTGTAGGCGTAAAAGCATGAGAAGACTTTTTAAAAATATTTATGTTATCCATCTGTACAAGAAGAAACCCAAACTTCATGCATCACGTATTCGTTGCGACGTGTATTACGTATCCACTTGTTTCGCCGTATATCAAAATAATGTTTTGGAGATTTGGAATTGACACACTTGATTGTCTATATTGTAAACGAATGCTTCTATCGATTAATCATGCGGTTTCCAGTTAATCTCCAGATTTATGATCAGCAGATCACGATGTGTTACAGCTGACGAGAGAAACTTTTTGAACAGTATAGTCAAATGCCC
>CM031598.1:74323906-74336406 GCA_018398815.1 Conus ventricosus
TTAATTAGTTGCAAGTGAGGCGAGTGCAGGCGGAATCTAAATACATTCAAATGTAATTAATAGCGAAACCGCCAAGAAAACGTGGACAAAAACAAATCACAAGACGCATTTCGACCTTTTCGGTCTTCTTCAGGCTAGATACAAAACACTCAGGACAACAAAAATGAACGAGCAATCACTTATCTTCATTCACTTCAGCGCAAGACGGTCGTTGAATGAAAATGAGGCTGTCAAGAAGGAGACAACGTGTGAGTCAGGGAAGTAATGATGATAGTTATATTATTGATAGGAATAATAATGATGGTAATGATGATGATCAAAATATTTTTAAAAAATAAATAAAGAGAGGATTGCTACCACTTTTGGTGATGGTATGGCAATAACAGTTGTAGTATGGGAGAAATGAGAGTGGGTTAGAGGATTCTTAAACAGCATGGTTGCCGTGGCAACGGTCTTTAGTGGTGATGGCGATGGTGATGTTAATGGTAGTGATGGTGATATCAATAATAACAATCGTATTGAAAAAAATGATGATAATGCTAACAACTATAGCAACGCTAATGATAATGATAGTACTGATAATGAAAGCATGATACAGAAATTATTGAAAAGAACAAAAACGGCAACCATACCGTTTAAAAATCCTCTAATCCACTCTCCTTTCTCCCATACTACAACTGTTATTGCCATATTATCACCAAAGTAATAGTAATCCTCTCTTTATTTATTTTTTTAAAAATAATTTGATCATCATCATTATCATTATCATTATTCCTATCTCATTACCATTATCATTATTCCTATCTCATTACCTTATCATTTATTCCTATCAACCATCATCATTACTACCTCGACTCACACATTCTCCTTTCTTGACAGGCTCGTTTTCATTCAACGCCAATCTTGCTGAAACGCATCGTGTTTTGCCTTGCAATTCGTTTGTCTACGCTTTCTGGGCGGTTCGCTATTAATTTAATTTAAAATTTGTTTAAATATTAATGTGAACGCACCCCCCCCCCCCTAAAAAAAAAAGAAAAAAGAAGAAAAGAAAGAAAAAAAGAAAAAAAGTGTACAAACGAATCACAAGACAAAGCTAGGCGTGTTTCGACCTCTTAGATTTTCTTCAAGCAAGAAACAAAACAACCCAGGACAACAAAAATGAACGAGTAATCACTTATCTTCATCCACTTTAGACGAGCAATCACTTATCTTCATCCATATGACTTTGCAACTAGTCAAAATTTTGGAAAACTGGGTGGAGCTCAGGATTGGGAGTGGGGGTGGTGGTGGGGAGGGGGGGGGGGGGCAGAGGTTAAATAATCTGCCACAGCTAATGGCAGTGGAACGAAACCAGTCCAGCGTGTTTAAAGGAAGCGCAGAAGAACTACTCGCTGTAAAACGGTTTTGGAACAGCATACAGGTTGAGGAAAAGAAGCAGAATTAGGACAGTCGGATTTAATATCTAAAAAGAATTGTTGCAGGGAACGTTACTGATTCTGCAGCAGGAAAGATTAAAAATCAGCCTGTGCTACAGAAATCCAAAAGGGGAATAATGTCAGCGAAACAAAAGGCACTAAAATGGGGCCACCTTAAAACACAGAAGACAACAAAGACACCTTTCAGGTGAATTAACCTACCTTTGACTCTGGGAATAGCAGGCAGTTATATGCGTGCCATGGCACATGCCTGGGTAACTGCAAGCCATCGCCAGAGAATTCCATACTACTCGACTGATCCGCGGGTACCCAACGAGGGCAGCAGGCCAAATAGACATGGTCTGGAGGTGAGAGAGTAACTGTGGTCGATGCTCATTTGTGTTAGAAGACTAAAGTCGAGTGTTATGCTCTTGAGAGAATTTGTGCGAATGTTGATGTGTAGAAACATATAGCTTTAGAGATCTATTTTGGAGGCACAGATACAAACTGGACAGAGAAGAATACAAAAGACAACGACGGAGAAACATGGAGAAATGAGAGAGGGACAGGCAAGCAGGGCTGAGAGAGAGAGAGAGAGAGAGAGGAGAGAGAGAGAGAGAGAGAGAGGAGAAGAGAGAGAGGAGAGAGAGATGAGAGAGAGAACGCGGCACTATGTGACTGAAGTGGGAGTTAGTATCTGAACGCAGGAGGAAGGCGTGGGGGAGAGAGGAGGATTGAATTCCTAAACCTCTTTATTTTGTACACCACTCCATTGTCTAATGTCATCCACGGCCATTCCGTTTCACACGAAATGTTTGCGGATGATACTCAGCTGCTCCATTCCTCTGTCATCGATGACTACTCACCCCTTGTTTCTACTCTTCAATCTTGTACTTCTGATATCGAGACCTGGATGTCAGCAATAAGCTTAAATTAAACTGTGAGAAGACTGAAGCCATCCGTTTTTCAAAGCGGTCACATCATGGCCTGATCCGATCCCTTCTTCTTTGACATTAGGTTCCAGCACTATTGAATTTCAAACACTGTTCGTGACCTTGGTGTTCTCTTGATAGTGACCTCTCAATGAAACAGCATGTCACAAAACTTGTCAGTTAGCTTACATGGAACTTAAACGAATTGCTGCTATTCGACCCTATCTCACTAAAGGGACGCCACAAAAACTCTCGTTTCATCATACATCCTTTCAAGGCTAGATTACTGCAACTGTGTTCTCCTTGGCTGTCCCTCAACTGTCATCCAACCCCTCCAACGTGTACAGAACTCTGCAGCCCGTCTCATTTGCAAATCTCCTAGGACCCAACCTGCAGCCCTCTCCTGAAAAAGTTGCACTGGCTCCCCGTTGAAGAAGAATTAAATACAAATGTTGTTGTCTCTGCTTCAAGATTTTCACTGGCGATGCCCTGCCTATCTTTCCGATCTCCTTCAAGTATATGTCCCATCACGAACGCTCCGCTCCTCCACCGACACCAGGACCTTCCGCTTTCCCAGTTACCGTCCCCATCGTAAAACAGCATGGCGAACGAGCTTTCTCATACGCAGCTCCCAAACTCTGGAATAAACTCCCCTATGACTTAAGACATTCTCAAACCTTTTCTTCTTCCAAAACCTCCCTGAAAACCCACCTTTTCAAACAATACTAAGAAGACAGTCATTACCAGATTGTTGATTGACTCTTGTTGCTTCTGTGGATCGCTTATAGTTTGTGCTTGTTGCGGCTGTTGTGTATTGTGTGTCTGAGCGTGAGAGTGTGTTTGCGCGGGGGGAGATAATGGGAGAGAGCCTTTGTTTTTCATTTCTGAGCCGTTTTTCAATGCTTTTTCTTTACATTTAGCAATTGTATTTTTTCTGCCTTTGTAAAGCGCCTTGTGCCGTGGAAGGCGCTATATAAATCCCCCTTATTATTATTATTATTATTACCTAGGAGGTAAAGGGGAGAGAGGCTGACTCCGTTTCGAGAAAAATACTGTGAATACCACCATTGCCACCCACAGCTGAACGTGGTGCCAGAATATTGAAGGAAACACTATCACCTGTTGCCTGTCCAGACACAACAAAGCTCGTGTCTTGTTCGCGGAACAAAGACAGAACAGTCGTGGTGTGTGTGTGTGTGTGTGTGTGTGTGTGTGTGTGTGTGTGTGTGTGTGTGTGTGTGTGTGTGTGTGTGTGTGCAAACACACAGCCTTGATGTGTTCAGCAAGACTTTTTTATGCAAGCAAATTCACGCAGGCAATGTCAGTTCACTCGTCCCAAATCAGACAGCAAGCCTTCCAGAAACATCCAATGACCTTCGAATCTAAATTTCTTTCAGTCCTTGCAGCTGGAAAGGTGAACCACCTTCACGGCCGCAATGAAAGCTGACATCTTACTGTACACCAGTAGTTTCTCATCAACAGGTTTGGTAAATGGTAGATATCTTTTGGGGTACTTAGACCCAACAATCATCAGAAGAACTTGTCAATGTCAGTGTATATATTATACGCTCACATGCACTGGCAATACACAGAGATCGACAAGTAAGCTACGTGTTGATCATTAAGTAGCACTTTATAGACAGAAACGATTCATATCTATGCAGTATAATTAACACAGACACGCTGCTAACATAAATACTGAACTAAATTAACCAAAAAGTACGTTTGACTTGGAAGATGCAATCATGTTCGTCTTTGTTTGTTGGTTGGCTGTAAAGTTACCACATTAGATACAGTGAAAGTACACACACTGACGGCTGACCTAGTGTCCCACAGGCATTGACATCTAAAGCTGCCACCAGACTGGAAAGAATGGCTCAGGGCCCCAGGAGAGCTGCACAGTTTGCGCCATAGTAGGCGTTAACCGTTTCCTTTCCCTTTTGCCATTGGCGTCGTTGTTGTTTTACATCACCCTTAGGCTACTGTGCTCGTTTATGGTTTTGTGTTTCCACAACCCATCGATTGCTAACATGGGTTTAGGTCATTCGTGTATAGAGGTATTGGTGTGCATAATGTGTACAAGAGGAGGATTGAAGCACAAGCGCGTTTCTACGTTGACCTAAAGATGATTTGTAATATCACAATTGCTAACGGGATTTGAACCCCGATTATGCCGATGGTATTCTGGTGCACTACACTCTTCTGCATTGTGGCCATTACTCCATTTCTTGACTTTCTTTCTCATGGTTACATGGGACTCCAGGGTGACCCCTGTCAATCAGACTGAAGTTACAGTGGTCCTGATGCATGCGACACAAATTACAAAAGAGAAACAAAAAACAGAAAAAAAAGTTTTCCTTCAAATTTGATGCCTTAATTTCAATTTGAAATGTTTATTGCAGATGCAAACCGATGGCTTTATACGAATAACAGTCATACATACAAACATGCAGGCTCGAAAATGTTTGCAACAGCTCATACTTTAGTCTATTCGGTTTCTACATTTCATGTTATTCGCATGCACTTCAGGTTTATTTTCTCTTACTGCACCTTTACAATTCATATCATCTTGTTGGAGAAAATCTCACCAGATCGATGGTCTCCTCCAGCAAAAAATCAATTAGCTTCATTTTTGGGAAACGGAAGCAAGCAAGAAAGGAACTCTGAAGAGTAAAAAGACCAGCGAAAGGCGGCAACTGGTTTGTGTCAGAACCCTTTCCTCTCGGAATCCGACTATCTTGGTCAAAAGCGACGTTCGATGCCATTATTTTCGTCGGAGGTGTGTGTGGGGAGGTGGTGGAGGAAGAGGATGGGAGAGTCGGAGATGGGGGGGGGGGGGGGAGGGATGCGATTGAAATAAGAAAAAGAGGGAGGAGAGGGGGGACAAGAATGGCTGCGCTTTCCGCTCGTGTATGATGCAACTGCATCCTATTGATTTTCTTGGGGTGAGTTTTTGGATATGGCCCTGGCCATGTCTGTGTGGACTAAGAACACGCCAGCCGTCCAGTGAAAAGTCCAGAATGGCTGCTGGATTGCTAATCCATATTGTGTTATTCTGGCTGACATGTGAGGACCGTAAACTACAGGAGAAGACAGTGAAGCAGCAGGAGAAAGAAACACGGATTATCACACTGGAATAATCTTCTGGAGCCAACTCTGTCCACCTCCATCTATGAATCTGTTCTCTATTTCAATTTGCCCATCAATTCTCTGTCTCTGTTTCTGTTTCTGTCTCTCTCTGTCTCTCTGTCTGTCTGTCTGTCCTCTCTCCCTTCTCCCTCCCTCCCTCCTTCTCTCTCTCTCTCTCTCTCTCTCTCTCTCTCTCTCTCTCTCTCTCTCTCTCTCTCTCTCTCTCTCTCTCTGTTGCTATTTTGATAATTCTGAAATCTGTACAGCTCCTAGCCGTATTTTGTCATTGTCTGCCATACTCTGATTTTTAGGCATTTGTAATTGTCTAGTAAGTATGGGTGCACGTGCATGTGTGTAGACAGTGTCTGCATGGGACGATTGTTATAGTTGTTATAGTCTGTCTGCCCGCACCACAGTATATAACTTTCAGTCAATTTATATCTTACATGACTGCTTTACATCATGTTTATTCGTGAGTGTACGTACGTTGATATTTTTCCTTCGGTGTTTTATGTAGTTATAAAGCGTCATGCGTCAGATGATTATTTTGGATTGCGCGATGTAAATTTGTACACCAATAATTATGATAATTATAATGATTGTGATGATAATAATAACAACAACAACTATGATAATAATAATACAAAGAATAATAATAATAATATATAATAATAATAATAATAATAATAATATATATAGAATATAATGATAGATATAATGATGATGATGATGATATGATGATGATGATGATCACTTTTATTTTTCACATTGTTATTATCATTATTATTATCATGTCCTCATCGTAAAAACAGTAAGTGTCTTTTTGTTACCATTGTTAACCGTGTAGGAACGTAAACATCCCTCTGAAACTAAGCTGCCAATATTTTCATTTGTTGTCATGTTTTCAGTTACACAGTTCATTTGGAGAGCAATTGGTGACCACAAAACTTCTGGTTTTAATGGAATGTAAAACAACAACAACACACACACACACCACACACACACACACACACACACACACACACACACACACACACACACACACACACAACACACCACATAGTAACATTTACTGGCAGCCACATATGTGGCAGGCATTTGCAACCATGGACAAAGCTTGATTTTAATGTATATAAGTTTCGTTTTGCTTTCTTTCACCTCTATAGCTTTTTTATTTTTCTCTCATTCCTTCTTTTTCATGATGTTAACAATGACGTAGACGGGTGAGTTAAACATCCTAACAGCATGACTTTTAGGGACACGTTGCACACTGCAGCACGCTGCAGCACGTAGAGTCAGTTGCCTGGCGGACTTGGAAGCTGCCGAGGTCTGTATTTGCGAAGGGAATGAGACACCCAGGATTGTCAGTTCCCTCAAGCAGGGTCCTGGTCAGGTTGCACATTTGTATGTAGTCGGTGTTTTCTTCAGACGTTATTAAGTTGTCCCAGCAGGATTCTGGAAAATTATGGTATCTTGCCTCGTTACCCTCCCGATCCCTCCAAGGCCGTCTTCAGCCCAACCGGGCGCCCGTCTTCATGCTGAGTGACGACTCTCCTGTGCCGCGTGGGGCCGACTCAAGAAACAAACAGAGCAGCAGTCGCCAAGCCGCTGGGAAAATCCACGTCCACTCTGCGCCCGTAAGGGACGTTCCCAACACTCCCTTCAAAGGGAGGGCCTGATGGTCGTACAGGCCACTGTGAATCGCAGAATGGCATCGCCTCCCGCACGACAGCCTCACAAACACAGGCTAGAGCCGTTATCACTGCTGATGCCAGAAGTTTGCTGCGCCGCCCTACGCCTCTCTGATACCAAGGCACCTTCCGCTGGTAATCCCACCTCCCAGCAGACATGTCGAGAAAATGGCGTGGGAATCGCCTTCTTCAACAGAAATCGACAACCTTCAAAGAAAACGAACGCGAGCAAAACGATAGAAGCCCAGAAGGGAGGAGGACGGGAGTAAAACGATAGAAGCCCAGAAGGGAGGAGGACGGGAGTAAAACGATAGAAGCCCAGAAGGGAGGAGGACGGGAGTAAAACGATAGAAGCCCAGAAGGGAGGAGGACGGGAGTTAAAACGATAGAAGCCCAGAAGGGAGGAGGACGGGAGGGAATCGAGAGGTGGGATCAGTGTCAGAACTCATTTCTTCCAGAGGCCAACGAGAATCTTCCCCGGAAGCGACGTTCAGGACCATTCTATTTTTTAAACGTAGAAAATGGCTGCACGTTCATGGTGCAGCTACGTCATGTTCATTTTCCTTCCGTCACTTTTTGCGTAAGTTTCAGGATCAGGCCCGTCCCCGTCTGTGCGACCGTGAACCCCCACACCCCGAGCCAAGCAACAGTCCAGCATGGTGTGGGGCTGTTGCCTCATTACATCATCCTGTCTGATTTGTAGGGCTGACAACGACAAAAGACAGCGGGGAAGAGCAGGGGAAAAAACCGACGGAATATTGCCCGCTGAGCGAACTCTGTCTGTGAATGGAGTTTGTTTTGTTTGTCAGATGGGTGTGAACGTGAAAACAAAACAACAACAAAAACCGACGGAATATTGCCCTATGAGTTAACTCTGTCTGTGAATGGAGTTTGTTTTGTTTGTCAGATAGGTGTGAACGTGAAAAAAAAAACCGACGGAATATTGCCCTATGAGTGAACTCTGTGAATGGAGTTTGTTTTGTTTGTCAGATGGGTGTGAACGTGAAAAAAAAACCCGACGGAATATTGCCCTATGAGTGAACTCTGTGAATGGAGTTTGTTTTGTTTGTCAGATGGGTGTGAACGTGAAAAAAAACCGACGGAATATTGCCTATGAGTGAACTCTGTGAATGGAGTTTGTTTTGTTTGTCAGATAGGTGTGAACGTGAAAACAAAACAAAACAAAAAAGAAACGACGGAATATTGCCCTATGAGTGAACTCTGTCTGTGAATCGAGTTTGTTTTGTTTGTCAGATGGGTGTGAACATTAAAAAAACATTAAAAAAAAAAACGACGGAATATTGCCTTCTGAGTGAACTCTGTCTGTGAATGGAGTTTGTTTTGTTTGTCAGATGGGTGTGAACGTGAAAACAAACAAAAAAACCGACGGAATATTGCCTCTGAGCGAACTCTGTCTGTGAATGGAATTTGTTTTGTTTGTCAGATGGGTGTGAACGTGAACATATGTCTGCTGGAGAATTAACGACCATGGGAGAGAAAGGTGTTCAGCAGAACTGGATTTTAACCTGTCACCACTCCAAATCCATCTCCCAACGATTGAAAACCTGTCACCACTCCAAATCCATCTCCCAACGATTGAAAACCTGTCACCACTCCAAATCCATCTCCCAACGATTGAAAACCTGTCACCACTCCAAATCCATCTCCCAACGATTGAAAACCTGTCACCACTCTAAATCCATCTCCCAACGATTGAAAACCTGTCACCACTCTAAATCCATCTCCCAACGATTGAAAACCTGTCACCACTCTAAATCCATCTCCCAACGATTGAAAACCTGTCACCACTCTAAATCCATCTCCCAACGATTGAAAACCTGTCACCACTCTAAATCCATCTCCCAACGATTGAAAACCTGTCACCACTCTAAATCCATCTCCCAACGATTGAAAACCTGTCACCACTCCAAATCCATCTCCCAACGATTGAAAACCTGTCACCACTCCAAATCCATCTCCCAACGATTGAAAACCTGTCACCACTCTAAATCCATCTCCAACGATTGAAAACCTGTCACCACTCTAAATCCATCTCCCAACGATTGAAAACCTGTCACCACTCCAAATCCATCTCCCAACGATCGAAAACCTGTCACCACTCCAAATCCATCTCCCAACGATTGAAAACCCGAAGAAAACACAAGAAAACAAACAGAACAAAAATAAAAGGTATTGACACTTTTGTGACAATTACTTAAACATGTGCAGTTTTTTTCCGTTCCCAGAATAATGTTTTTTGTTCGTATCATTTTTGTCCTTGATGTGCTTTGTTTCACCACCGAGTTCTGTTTTACTGGCATTTCTTTCTTTCTGTATTCATTACATTACGCCTTACTTCAGGAGACATTGATCAGCGTCACGGACATGCAAGGAAAGAAAACGATCGAAGCGAAGAGGGAGGGGAAGAGCGAAGGGTGGCGACTAAATTAAGTTTGAGAAGGGTTTTTTTTTTTCTTCCTTTTTTTCTTGTCTTGGAGTCCAACTAATTATCAAGACTGGAAGAGACGTGTAAGGTCATCGTTGTTATCCCCCTTCCCTTCCCCTTTCCTTTTTTGACGTGGGGGGTGGGGGGGGGGGGGAGTCAGGGGGGGGGGGGGGGACTGGAATGACCGCAGTTTCCTTCCATGATGTAACTACCTCACATTGATTCTCTTCCAGTACTGATCCCTACTGGTGCAGTTCCAGATCTGGCCCCGTCCCTGTCTGAGCGCACCGTGATCACCCCACTTTCCATGGAAAGACTGTGGCTTTGCTACTGCATACAGTGTTGTCCTGCCCGAAATGTGAGCACAGCACCAACGACAGAAGACAATATATTGGGGCAAAGAAAGGATTACACATGGATCATCGCGCCTGTATAACCACTTCCCATGAATAACATGTGTCTCTAAATCCCCGATTATTTCCCTTTTCTTCCTCTGATTTTTCTCCCCTGCTTCTCTGTTTCTCTCAACTAATTTGTTCTGATTTTCGTTACCATTTTTTTTCAAACTCCAAGAAACCGCTAGAATGGTTTTCTTTTTTTCTCTCAATTTGTACGTAAAAGGGAAGAGAGGTAGAGAAAAGTGACAGAAAACAAAAACAAAAATGAACCTATGGTTGCAACTGTTTTCATCATCTTTTAAGTTTTAATTTTAGCAGTGCATTTGGAGTGAGAGGTGTTTTATAATACTTGTGGTTTGATTCTTACGTAAAAAGACAGAGAAGCAAAAAAAATTATTGAATATCTGGCTGAAAGTAGTCTGTGACGTCATTTTATTTCAGATTAGTCTAGTTCCTCTTTGGTTTGTTTAACCACTACCTTTTCTTCAGATTTTTTCGTTTATTTATTTGTTCATTTCTTAATCATTTGTTTTTGTTGTTGTTGTTGTTGTTGTTGTTCAAGACAGTGGGATAAAACTGAAAAATGACCCTGAAAAGATCGTCCTCTTCAGTAGAAATCGATCAGCTTCACGGAAAACGAAAGTGAGCAATACGATCGAAGCCCAGAGAGAGAGGGAAGAAGCGATGGGTGGTATTGGATCAAGTGTCAGGACTCTTTTCTCTCGGAGTCCAGCTGATTATCCTGGCCGGAAGCAACGTGCGAGGCCATTATTTTTTCGGGGGACAGGAATGGCTGCTGTCTCCGCCCATGATGCAACTGATTCACATTGATTTTCCTCCATCGCTGATCTTTTGTGTGAGTTTTCTGGACCAAACCCGCCCCTGTATGTGCGGAGCATGAACATTTCACTCGACCAAAGAACTATTCAGCAAGGCAGTTGGATCGCTAACCCATACTGCGTTAGTCTGGCTGACATAGGGAGACGGCCACAAGGGAAGACTGCGAGATTGTAGGAAAAGGAACAAGCATAGAGTACGGCACTTCTAAAGCTTTCCCCATGAATTCACCATGTCGCTGAACCATTCCATGATGTTTGTCTCTTTTCTGTATGTCCTCGTTTGTCTTCCTCCCCAAACGTTCCCTGTTTGACTAAAAAAAAATCTGAAATTTATTCTGATTTTTTTTTTCATCCAAAAAAAATTCTACAGTTTGTTCCCGAAGCCGTTTTTTCCTCAATCCAAGTCACCGCTAATACTTTTTGTTTTGTAATTGTTGTCAAGTGATTGTAAATGATACCATTTGCTCGATGGAGAATTTAAAAAAAAACACCTGAAGTTAAGCATTAATTTCTAGTTCTATTTCCCTCTCAGCTTCGATGGTGTATTTCGAGTCAGTGGTATCCAGCAGATCTTATTTTGCCGGATAACCAAACAAACAAACAACACAAACACACCATCATACCAAACACCACCACCACAACAAACAAAACCACCATCATCCCAACACAACCAACCAAACAAACAAAACCACCATCATCCCAAACAACAACCAACACCAACCAAAACAACAACCACCAAACCCACACCACCCACCAACCACAAACCAAAACAACCAAACAAAACCACATCCCAAACACAACCAAACAACCACCAACAACAAACAAAACCACCATACACCAAACACACCACCAACCAAACAAACAAAACCACCATATCCAAACACAACCAACCAAACAAACCCAACCAAAACCACCACACAACCACAACACACAACCAACAAACAAACAAAACCACCATCATCCCAAACCAACCAACCACAACAAACACAAACCACAACCATATCCAAAACAACCAACCAAACAAACAAAACCACCATCATCCCAAACAACCAACCAAACAAACAAAACCACCATCATCCAAAACAACCAACCAACCAACCAAACAAACCACATCCAACAACCAACCAAACAAACCAACCACAACAACACAACAAAAACCACATCATCCAAACAACAACAACCAACCAACAACAAACAACACCACACAACCAACAACAACCAACCAACCAAACAAACACAACCACACATCCAAAACAACCAACCAACCAAACAAACACAACCATATCCAAAACAACCAACCAACAAACAAACACAACCATGCATCCAAAACAACCAACCAAACCAAACAAACACAACCATCATCCAAAACAACCAACCAAACAAACAAACACAACATCATCAAACACACCACAAAAACACAACCATCATCCAAACAAACAAACAACAAACACAACATCATCCAAAACAACCAACCAACCAAACAAACACAACCATCATCCAAAACAACCAACCAAACAAACAAACAAAATCACCATTATCCCAAACAACCAACCAACCAAACAAACAAAACCACCATCATCCAAAACAACCGAACAAACAAAACCACCATCATCCCAAACAACCAACCAAACAAAACCACCATCATCCAAA
>CM031598.1:74341406-74348906 GCA_018398815.1 Conus ventricosus
CTGCTGTCAGACTGGAACCAATGGCTCTGACTCTATACCTGCTGAAACCAATGGCACTGACCTCTATACCTGCTGTCAGACTGGAACCAACGGCTCTGACCTCTATACCTGCTGTCAGACTGGAACCAATAGCACTGACCTCTATACCTGCTGTCAGACTAGAAACCAATGGCACTGACCTCTATACCTGCTGTCAGACTGGAACCAATGGCTCTGATCTCTATACCTGCTGGAACCAATGGCACTGACCTCTATACCTGCTGTCAGACTGGAACCAATGGCTCTGATCTCTATACCTGCTGGAACCAATGGCACTGACCTCTATACCTGCTGTCAGACTGGAACCAATGGCTCCGATCTCTATACTTGCTGGAACCAATGGCACTGATCTCTATATCTGCTGTCAGACTGATCCAATGGCTCTGATCTCTATACCTGCTGTCAGACGGGATCCAATGGCTCTGACCTCTATACCTGCTGTCAGACTGAATCCAATGGCACTGACCTCTATACCTGCTGTCAGACTGGAACCAATAGCACTGACCTCTATACCTGCTGTCAGACTGGAACCAATAGCACTGACCTCTATACCTGCTGTCAGTCTGGAACAGTGACTCTGACCTCTATACCTGCTGGAACCAATGGCACTGACCTCTATATCTACTGTCAGACTGGAACCAATGGCACTGACCTCTATACCTGCTGTCAGACTGGATCAAATGGCACTGACCTCTATATCTGCTGTCAGACTAGATCCAATGGCTCTGTGATACCTGCTGTCAGACTAGATCCAATGCACTGACCTCTATACCTGCTGTCAGACTGGATCCAATGGCACTGACCTCTATATCTGCTGTCAGACTGGATCAAATGGCACTGACCTCTATATCTGCTGTCAGACTAGATGCAATGGCTCTGACCTCTATACCTGCTGTCAGACTGGATCCAATGGCTCTGACGTCTATACCTGCTGTTAGACTGGATCCAACAGCACTGATCTCTATACCTGCTGTCAGACTGGATCCAATGGCTCTGACGTCTATACCTGCTGTCAGACTGGATCCAACAGCACTGATCTCTATACCTGCTGTCAGTCAGGAACCAGTGGCTCTGACCTCTATACCTGCTGGAACCAATGGCACTTACCTCTATATCTACTGTCAGACTGGAACCAATCGCACTGACCTCTATACCTGCTGTCAGACTGGAACCAATGGCTCTGACCTCTATACCTGCTGTCAGTCTGGAACCAGTGGCTCTGCATCCCAAGGTTGCCCTCTACAGTTTGTGCCATCATGTCCAGTAAGCTTTTCGCACTGTGGGGTGCACCACCATGTCCAGTAAGCTGTTCGCACAGTGGGGTGCACCATCATGTCCAGTAAGCTTTTCGCACTGTGGGGTGCACCACCATGTCCAGTAAGCTGTTCGCACAGTGGGGTGCACCATCATGTCCAGTAAGCTTTTCGCACTGTAGGGTGCACCACCATGTCCAGTAAGCTGCGAGTTTCCACACTTCGCCGATCGCCGAGAACGCGATCTTGTCTTTTTATCCGCTATACTCCACTTCTCAGGCAGCCATTTCCGATGCTTGCTGAATGTTTTCCTGTTTTTGAAACGCTTGGTATACTCTCACATTGATAAAAAGATTGTAGCCACATAAGCTGCAAGGTGCCCATATGTGCCCTACACTATTTCAGTCTTCTTCCCTTGCCAAGCCTAGATAATATTTTCCAACTCGTCAGCAAAATTAGCTGTGGTCAGAGCATACCAAAGGGTTTCTCCTGCAGAATGCTGAGGGCTAGAGTTCCCCTGTGTTCCGTAATGTTTCATGCGCTGCTATTGGCGATTGTCACACTCACAGAGGCAGCGTCTGTTACTGTGGGCTGTTCTAGAGAACGCGGTCTGTTACTGTGGGCTGTCCTAGAGAACGCGGTCTGTTACTGTGGGCTGTCCTAGAGAACGCAGTCTGTTACTATGGGCTGTCCTAGAGAACGCGATCTGTTACTGTGGGCTGTCCTAGAGAACGCGGTCTGTTACTGTGGGCTGTCCTAAGAGACGCGGTCTGTTACTGCTGGGCTGTCCTAGAGAACGCGATCTGTTACTGTGGGCTGTCCTAGAGAACGTGATCTGTTACTGTGGGCTGTCCTAGAGAACGTGGTCTGTTACTGTGGGCTGCCCTAGAGAACGCACAGTCTGTTACTGTGGGCTGTTCTAGAGAACGCGATCTGTTACTGTGGGCCGTCCTAGAGAACGCGATCTGTTACTGTGGGCAGTTCTAAAGAACGCGATCTGTCACTGTGGGCTGTCCTAGAGAACGCGATCTGTTACTGTGGGCTGTCCTAGAGAACGCGATCTGTTACAGTGGGCTGTTCAAGAGAACGCGATCTGTTACTGTGGGCTGCTCTAGAGAATGCGATCTGTTACTGTGGGCTGTCCTAGAGAACGCGATCTGTTATTGTGGGCTGTCCTAGAGAACACGATCTGTTACTGTGGGCTGTTCTAAAGAACCCGATCTGTTACTGTGGGCTGTCCTAGAGAACGCGACCTGTTACTGTGGACTGTCTAGAGAACGCGATCTGTTACTGTGGGCTGTTCAAGAGAACGCTATCTGTTACTGTGGGCTGTCCTAGAGAACGCGATCTGTTACTGTGGGCTGTCCAAGAGAACGAGATCTGTTACTGTGGGCTGTCCTAGACAACGCGATCTGTTACTGTGGGCTGTCCAAGAGAACGCGGTCTGTTACTGTGGGCTGTCCTAGAGAACGCGGTCTGTTGCTGTGGGCTGTTCAAGAGAACGCGGTCTGTTACTGTGGGCTGTTCTAGAAAACGCAATCTGTTACTGTGGGCCGTCCTAGAGAACGCGCTCTGTTACAGTGGGCTGTTCTAGAGAACGCGGTCTGTTACTGTGGGCTGTCCTAGAGAACGCGATCTGTTACTGTGGGCTGTCCAATAGAACGCGATCTGTTACTGTGGGCTGTCCTAGAGAAGGCGATCAGTTACTGTGGGCTGTTCTTACGCGGCCTGTTACTGTGGGCTGTCCTAGAGAAGGCGATCTGTTATTGTGGGCTGTTCAAGAGAACGCGATCTGTTACTGTGGGCTGTCCTAGGGAAGGCGGTCCGTTACTGTGGGCTGTTCAAGAGAACGCGATCTGTTACCATGGGCTGTTCTAGAGAACACGATCTGTTACTGTGGGCTGTCCTAGAGAACGCGATCTGTTACTGTGGGCTGTCCTGGAGAACGCGGTCTGTTACTGTGGGCTGTCCTAGAGAACGCGATCTGTTACTGTGGGCTGTCCTAGAGACGCGATCTGTTACTGTGGGCTGTTCAAGAGAACGCGATCTGTTACTGTGGGCTGTCCAAGAGAACGCGGTCTGTTACTGTGGGCTGTCCTAGAGGACGTGGTCTGTTACTGTAGGCTGTTCTAAAGAACGCGGTCTCTTACTGTGGGCTGTTCTAAAGAACGCGGTCTTTACTGTGGGCTGTTCTAAAGAATGCGATCTGTTACTGTAGGCTGTTCTAAAGAACGCGATCTGTTACTGTGGGCTGTTCTAAAGAACGCGGTCTGTTACTGTGGGCTGTTCTAAAGAACGCAATCTGTTACTGTAGGCTGTTCTAAAGAACGCGATCTGTTACTGTGGGCTGTTCTAAAGAACGCGATCTGTTACTGTGGGCTGTCCTAGAGAACGCGGTCTGTTACTGTGGGCTGTCCTAGAGAACGCGATCTGTTACTGTGGGCTGTCCTAGAGAACGCGATCTGTTACTGTGGGCTGTTTTAGAGAAGGCGGTCTATTACTGTTGGCTGTTCTAGAGAATGCGGTCAGTTTATCATGAGTATGATTTTAACAGTCACTTGAAAGGTCCATTTCTTTAATTGCTGTCTCTAATGAGGCTTATAACTACGCGTGCATAACTTTTTTTTAAAATTCTGCCTCTGAATTAATTATTTAACGCAGTAAGAAACTGGAATTTCAATCGTCTATCTTGGGATTAGAAAGTCGCTCACACTGAAGGGATTCCAAATGATGGAAATTGTCTGTAAATTGAAATACTGTTAGAACCAGCGACAATGAAGGTAAACTGGGAGTCCGATTAATAACCAGATGGGTGTACCAACACGATATGTCGTTTCTGCGTCTGTGAAAGCTTCATTCCGTTCTCAACCACAGGACTGCATTAATGACACAAACACCCACAAAGAAGTGTGCACTTGGCACATGTCTCCCCTCCCCTACGTCCATCATCCATCCCCCGATTTTCCTCACGCTTTTCAACATCGGCCTTTCCACTCAACACCTTCATCCCCCCCCCCCTCCACACACACACACACACGCGAGCACACACATATACACGCTAGTTCACACACGTACGCACACACGTACGCACACACGTACGCACACACACACACACACACACACACACACACACACACACACACACACACACACACACACATACATACATGCATAGAGAAACAGAGAAGGGGACAGGGAAGAAGAAGAAGAAGAAGAAGAAGAAGAAGAAGAAGAAGAAGAAGAAGAAGAAGAAGAGAGGAACGGAGGACGTAATCATGACATTATTTCCCTTTTGCTTTTTTTTTTTTTTTACAGCATTAGCATTAGTGGGGAGATACTGTAACAACGTTGAAAGAAAATAACTAAGCATATCAGATATCAGGTCTGATGGAAGTCAAGACCTTGGAGCTCAGGGACAGAAGGAGACAGACAGACAGACAGACAGCAAGACAGACAAGACAGAGTATGAGAGGGAGCGAAACCAAGTATTGATTAAAAAGGGTCCTGTTTGTCCTGCTATTAGCGTCCATACTTTTCACTGATTATGAGAATTGTTGGGGGGGGGGGGGGGGGGAGAGAGGAGAGAGAGAGAGAGAGAGAGAGGAGAGAGATAGAGAGAGAGAAACAGACAGAGAGAGATAGAGAGGGACACACACACACACACACACACACACACACACACGCGCGCGCGCGCGCGCGCACACTCACACTCACACACACACTGGCAGGTAAACAAGCAAGGAGACAGGCAAGTGGACAGACAGAAAGACAGACAGACAAACAGACGGACACACAGGCGAACACTCGAACAGATATAATTATATAGTAATTTGGAAATTAATAGATGAACACACACGCATACACACACTCGCGCGCGCGTGAGCGCACGCACACACACAGACACACACACAGACACACACACACACACACACACACACACACACACACACACACACACACACACACACACACACGTACGCACTTGAACGCGTTTACATGCTGTGTATGTTCTCACACATACTAGTTCATACATATTTCAACACACACAAGCATGCATTCACGAACTGAAAGAACGCATACCAGCACACATACGCACAAAGCTGTGCATGCATGCACATATAGGCTACCACACAGTACCCAGGCACACACAGATAAACACACACGCGCGCGCGCGCACGCACGCATACGCACACACGCGCGCGCTTGCACTCACTCACGCCACACACACACACACACACACACACACACACACACACACACCACACACACACACACACACACATGTCATGTACCTCTGATAGTGAAACATTCTTTTAGAGTGTTGTGACTTGCATGATGCGAGATATAAGCATTTTACAGCAGACTCCATGAAAACCTTGTTCTGAGATGTCCCACCTGATGCGATCTTTGAATGTCTGAAAGAGATCAATATTTTTCATCTGATCTAAGATTTTACAGAAGAATGATTTTTTTTAAATGAATGTGTGAAAAAGTGTTTTTTCATTTTCCTTTTTTTTTTTTTTTTTTTTTTTTTTTAAAGATTGTTGTTGACTTCAACGCGGCGACAGCATGATGTGGCATTTCGCGGTCGGCTGGGCTATAAGCAACATTACCCTTCCCTACCTCACACAAAACACACACCACACACACCACACACACACCACAAAACCACACACACTTGCTTGTTACTTGTGCAAGGATAAACATCAAAAGACATACAAAACACGCCTAAGAAACATATGGAACTAGAGCGAAAAGGAAAGAGGTATGAGTAGTGGGACTCTCTCTCTCTCTCTCTTCTCTCTTCTCTCTCTCTCTCTTTTCTCTCTCTCTCTCTCTCTCTCTTCTTTTCTTTTAAAAAGAAAAAAATGTTGACAAGGATTAAATTTCCCCCCATTTTTTATTGCTGTAACAAAAGCAGGGATCAGTAGTGTGTGTGTGTGTGTGTGTGTGTGTGTGTGTGTTTTGTGTGTGTGTGTGTGTGTGTTGGGTGTGTGTGTGTGTGTGTGTGTGGGTGTGTGTGTGTGTGTGTGGGTGTGTGTTGTGTGTGTGGGTGTGTGGGTGTGTGTGTTGTGTGTGTGTGTGTGTGGTGCGTGCGTGCGTGCGTGCGTGCGTGCGTGCGTGCGTGCGTGCGTGCGTGCGTGCGTGTGTGTTTGATCAGTTTTTGGTCAATGGTGACTAAGTATCTAAAAACAAACATGGGCGTCCTGAGGACCATATTCGTTAAAGGCAAATCGTAAGTATGTACCCACATCACTGAACTCAAAAGTTCCAATATCCAATTAATTCAGGCCCTGGCTAAATCTACCACTAGGAAATTTTTTAGAATTGAGATATGACACGATTTTGAAGGGGGAAAAAAACTTCGAAATAGCAGTTAAAAGAAATTTTAACGAAAATGTAACGATTCTAAAATGATCAAATGAAGTGAAATGCGTTAGGGGTATAATTTATAAGGAAGGTAGAAATGCATTTGAATTAAAAAAATGAACAGATGGTCAATCCCTGAACATACATTACTGGTAAAGGAGTAAATCCCATCAGTTCATGTAGTCAGTATCATGCCAGAACATTGCATCATTTTAACCAAATAAATTGGAGTGACAGACAGGGGCAGACTGAAGATTCTCTTTCACGATTCCTCTAAAATATTACTTTTTCAGCGTTGCCACCTCGATCATCGTACCTGATCTGATGAAACCCACAAAATATACACCGATCCTTCTATAACGTTACTACCCGGTTTGGATACCAGACACATGAATCTAGTGAAAATCTACGTGATGTTTCTAAAACATTCTACCTAATATTATTTCCCATTATGTGCATGAAAACCTCTGTCCTAGTTTGCGTCACTATAACACAATAGTTGCGAGGGTCTTGCAAAAAGCTGATTAAACCTTTATCAGTTAAAGATTTTTTTTTTCAAACTTTTCCAATGGCTCCTTTTGAAATGGCCTAGCCCTGTTCATTCTCCCGCCTGTCTGATTAAGTCTCTGCCAATCTGTGTGTGTGATAAAAAGGTTTTGCGACCTCCACGTCCAAGAGTATGGATCATTCAGAAAGCTGGTAGACGAATTGCCAAATCTCAGAGTGTTGCCAAATATTTCTTCTTTTGAAAATAAACATACACTTGCAGATAACACGCATGTTTGCTCAGTAGCGCTCCTCAGTAAATTTACCGGGTGGGTCTTTCTGAAATGGGGGC
>CM031598.1:74353906-74388906 GCA_018398815.1 Conus ventricosus
TTCTCATCATCACTGATCATCATTTTCATCCTCACTGATCACATTCTCATCCTCACTCATCATCATTCTCATCCTCACTCATCATCATTCTCATCCTCGCTCATCATCATTCTCATCCTCACTCATCATCCTCACTGATCGTAATTCTCATCCTCACTCATCACCATTCTCATCCTCACTCATCATCCTCACTGATCACCATTCTCATCCTCACTGATCATCATTTCATACTCACTCATCATCCTCACTGATCATCATTCTCATCCTCACTCATCATCCTCACTGATCACATTCTCATCCTCACTCATCATCCTCACTGATCATTATTCTCATCCTCACTGATCATTATTCTCATCCTGAACGTATTATTATTCTCATCCTCACCGATCCTCATTCTTATCCTGAACGTATTATTATTCTCATCCTCACTGATCACCATTCTCATCCTGAACGTATTATCATTCTCATTCTCACTGATCACCATTCTCATCTTCAACGTATTATCATTCTCATTCTCACTGATCAAAATTTCTCATCCTGAACGTATTATTTTTCTCATTCTCACTGATCACCATTCGCATCCTAAAATATTATTATTCTCATCCTCATTGATCACCATTCTCACCCTGAACGTATTATCATTCTCTCCTCACTGATCATCATTCTCATCCTTAACGTATTATCATTCTCATCCTCACTGATCATTATTCTCATCCTGAACGTATTATTATTCTCATCCTCACTGATCATCATTCTCATCCTCACTGATCATCATTCTCATCCTCACTGATCATCATTCTCATCCTGAACGCATTATTATTCTCATCCCACTGATCACCATTCTCATCCTAAACCTATTATTATTCTCATCCTCATTTTATCCTCATTCTCATCCTCACTGATCATCATTCTCATCCTCACTGATCATCATTCTCATCCTGAACGTATTATTATTCTCATCCTCACTGATCACCATTCTCATCCTTAACGTATTTATTCTCATCCTCACTGATCATCATTCTCATCCTCACTGATCATCATTCTCATCCTCACTGATCATTATTCTCATCCTGAACGTATTATTATTCTCATCCTCACTGATCCTCATTCTTATCCTGAACGTATTATTATTCTCATCCTCACTGATCACCATTCTCATCCTGAACTATCATTCTCATTCTCACTGATCATCATTCTCATCCTGAACGCATTATCATTCTCATTCTCGCTGATCACCATTCTCATCCTGAACGTATATTATTCTCATCCTCACTGATCACCATTCTCATCCTGAAGGTATTATTATTCTCATCCTCACTGATCACCATTCTCACCCTGAACGTATTATCATTTCTCATCCTCACTGATCATTATTCTCATCCTGAACGTATTATTATTTTCATCCTCACTGATCCTCATTCTCATCCTCACTGGTCATCATTCTCATTCCCACTGATCATCATTCTCATGCTCACTGATTATCATTCTCATCCTGAACGTATTATCATTCTCATCCTCACAGATCATTATTCTCATCCTGAACGTATTATTATTTTCATCCTCACTGATCCTCATTCTCATCCTCACTGGTCATCATTCTCATTCCCACTGATCACCATTCTCATCCTGAACGTATTATTATTCTTATCCTCACTGATCACCATTCTCATCCTTAACGTATTATTATTCTCATCCTCACTGATCGTCATTCTCATCCTCACTGATCATTATTCTCATCCTCACTGACCATCATTCTCATCCTCACTGATCATCATTCTCATCCTCACTGATCATCATTTTCATCTTCACTGATCATCATTCCATCGTCACTGGTCATCTTTACTGATCTCATTCTCATCGTCACTGATCATCATTCTCATCTCACTGACTATCCTCACTGATCATCATTCTCATCGTCACTGATCATCCTCACTGATCATCACTCTCATCATCACTGATCACCATTTTTATCCTGAACGTTTTTGTTTTTCTCATCCTTACTGAACATCATTCTCATCCTCACTGATCATCATTCTCATAGTCACTGATTATCCTCACTGATCATCATTTCATCCTCACTGATCATCATTCTCATCTCACTGATCATCATTCTCATTGTCACTGATTACCCTCACTGATCATCATTCTTATCCTCACTGATCATCATTCTCATCCTCACTGATTATCCTCACTGATCATCATTCTCATCGTCACTGATCGTCATCCCCATCGTCACTGATTATCCTCACTGATCAACATTCTCATCGTCACTGATCATCATTCTCATCCTCACTGATCATCATTCTCATCGTCATGATCATCATTTTCATCCTCAATGATCATCATTTTCAACCTCACTGATCATCATTCTATCCTCACTCATCATCCTCACTTATCATCATTCACTTATCATCATTATCACTCATCATCCTCATTGATCATCATTCTCATCCTCACTTATCATCATTCTCATCCTCACTGATCATCATTTCATTTTCAGATCATCATTCTCATCGTCACTGATCATCCTCACTGATCATCATTCTCATCCTCAACTGATCATCATTTTCAATTTCACTGATCATCATTCTCATCGTCACTGATCATCCACACTGATCATCATTCTCATCCTCACTGATCATAAATTCTCATCCTCACTGATCATCATTCTCATCCTCACTTATCATCGTCACTGATCGTCCTCACTGATCACCATTCTCATCCTGAACGTTTTATTATTCTCATCCTCACTGATCACCATTCTCATCCTGAACGTATTATTATTCTCATTCTCACTGATCACCATTCTCACCCTGAACGTATTATCATTCTCATCCTCACTGATCTCATTCTCATCCTGAACGTATTATCATTCTCATCCTCACTGATCATCATTCTCATCCTGAATGTATTATCATTCTCTTCCTCACTGATCATTATTCTCATCCTGAAACGTATTATTATTCTCATCCTCACTGATCCTCATTCTCATCCTCACTGGTCATCATTCTCATCCTCATTAATCATCATTCTCATCCTGAACGTATTATTCTTCTCATCCTCACTGATCACCATTCTCATCCTGAACGTATTATTATTCTCATCCTCACTGATCATCATTCTCATCCTCACTGATCATATTCTCATCCTCACTGATCATTATTCTCATCCTCACTGATCACCATTCTCATCCTCACTGATCATCATTCTCCTCCTCACTGATCACCATTCTCATCCTCACTGATCATCATTCTTGTCCTCACTGATCATCATTCTCATCCTCACTGATCATCATTCTCATCCTCACTGTTTCATCACTATCATCCTCACTGATCATCATTATCATCCTCACTGATCATTATTCTCATCCTCACTGATCATCATTCTCATCCTCACTGATCATTTTTCACATCCTCACTGATCACCATTCTCATCCTCACTGATCATTATTCACATCCTCACTGATCAGCATTCTTATCCTCACTGATGATCATTCTCATCCTCGCTGAGCACCATTCTCATCCTCACTGATCTTCATTCTCATCCTCACTGATCATCTTTCCATCCTCACTGATCACCATTCTTATCCTCACTGATCATCATTCTTATCCTCACTTATCATCATTCTCATCCTCACTGATCATCATTCTCATCCTCACTGATCACCATTCTCATCCTCACTGATCACCATTCTCATCCTCACTGATCACCATTCTCATCCTCACTGATCATCATTCTCATCCTCACTGATCATCATTCTTATCCTCACTGATCATCATTCTCATCTTCACTGATTATCATCACTGATCATCATTCTCATCCTCACTGATCGTCATCTCATCCTCACTGATCATCATTCTTATCGTCACTGACCATTATTCTTATCGTCACTGATTATCATTCTCATCCTCACTGATCATCATTCTTATCCTCACTGATCATCATTCTTATCGTCACTGATCATCATTCTCATTCTCACTGATCATCATTCTCATCCTCACTGATCATCATTCTCATCCTCACTGATCATCACTCTCATCCTCACTGATCATCCTCACTGATCATCATTATCATCCTCACTGATCATCATTCTCATCCTCACTCATCATCCTCACTGATCATCATTCTCATCCTCACTGTTCATCATTCTCACCCTCACTGATCATCATTCTTATCCTGAACGTATTATTATTCTCATCCTCACTGATCATCATTCTCATCCTGAACGTATTATTATTCTCATCCTCACTGATCATCATTCTTATCCTGAACGTATTAATATTCTCATCCTCACTGATCCTCATTCTCATCCTGAACGTATTATTATTCTCATCATCACTGATCACCATTTCATCCTGAACGTGTTATTCTCATCCTCACTGATCATCATTCTCATCCTGAACGTATTATTATTCTCATCATCACTGATCACCATTTTCATCCTGAACGTGTTATTATTCTCATCCTCACTGATCCTCATTCTCATCCTGAACGTATTATTATTCTCATCATCACTGATCATAATTCTCATCATCACCGCTATTATCACAGAATTCTCTGCTGTTTCATCTCCTCGTGTCACGGTGACCAGTGTCCATTTGATTTCTCCAGCAGCCTTGCATTCCGTGTGCTTCATTGCCTGCTGTCGTGAGGAATCAATGTCTTCGTTTTCATGTCCATGCTCTTGGGCAGTTAGAGTCAAAGTGGTCAGTATTGGCAGTTTCCACCAGGACTTCTGTTGGACAGACGTGATGGCGCTCCCCGGGGCGGGGAAAACACGCTGGCCCTGCGTCTTGCTTAGACCTCCCTCTACCCACCATCCCTCTCTCTCTCTCTCTCTCTCTCTCTCTCTCTCTCTCTCTCTTTTCTCTCTTTTCTCTTTTCAACACACACACACGCGCCCCCCCTCCCCCCCCCCCACACACACACATTTGCCAACATAAATGTTTGCAAGTACACGTACGTATGCATAAACACACACACACACACACACACACACACACACACACACACCCCACACACACACACACACACGCACACACGCACGCACGCACGCACACGCACACACACACACACACACACACACACACACACACACACACACACACACCGCAACAAACGTACGATTTCGAACAAACCCATTTTCAGGCCCCCATGTGGCTTCCGTGTCTCCACCCTCTCGCCCCGTCCCTTCGCTCGCTCGCGCACAGATATAAAACATTAAACAAACCATGGACACGAGAGATGAGAGCAGCTTATCTGAGTCAATTATGATTCATGAAACCGATTGTGTATATCTGCGAGTGATACGAAGAGTTGTGTGCATCTACGAATGACGAAATTGTGTGGACAGAAGACTAATTGTGTATGTTTGTGACTCATCAAACTGATTGTGTAAATGGGGAAGTGTGTGTATCAATGACTAATAAAACTGACACCTGAAACTGTTTGTGTCGTTTTGAAATTGTTGATTTTCTTAAGTGACGTCTTTCAAATGAATGATGCCCTCCCTTTTATCTACCGCCTGTCTTCTGTCCCTCGGTCCTCAATCCCCTTTCTCCCACTCCCCCCTTTTTTTTTATTGGAGCGCTGTTACATATATTTTGGTGTAAACGTTAATCCACGCATGGATTAATTGACTTCTACAAAGTGATTTGCGGCTAATAAGGATGCCATTATTTTGTGACCACCGTGGTGAAACCTTGTGACCTACAGTGATCATGGCGACAGATAATCAGCACTTTGGTGCGGAGTGTGGCCCGTTCCTTGGACCAACCGACAGTTGCATGGCTAAACGTGTTCTGTTTGTCATGAACATGCGCAGACGACTTATCACTGTTGAAACAACTGGATGTGTTGTTTGAAACCAAAGTGAAGTTGATTACACAAGTTATGAAAAAAATCACAAGAACAGGGTGGAAAACGTAATCCAAGAGAACAGAGTAACCAAACGTTTTCGGCCTTAAACCCTTTCTCAATGGTAAAGAACTCTGAGAAATCAGATATTTAAAAGGAGGAAACGTGAAGACAAATCATAGAAGGAGTAAACTCAAGTAAGTGGCTGCAGGGCCGAGTAAAATTCAGATGTGTTAGCATAAAGGAAGGAAAGAAAGGAAAGTGAGGTTGGAGAGAGAGAGAGAGAGAGAGAGAGAGAGAGAGAGGGGGGCATGGTGAGAGAGAGAGATGTTGTTTGTGTTTGTGGCTGCTTTCTTTCTGTGTTGTGGTGACATTGAGATGACTCTCGGTCCTGTCAACAGCAACACTACCACTCAGCAAGATTCTATTGCAGAGAAGATCCCCAAGACCAAGCAGCAAGATCGACAACAACACCAACAAGATTTCCACAACTTCCCTTCTGAAAGTACAGTGATGTCTGATATTTCTCTGGACATGGCAAGCTAAATTCTGTATGCCCTCCGTTAACAAAGTAAACAATTTCGGTTGATGACTGCCAGCATGAACTTGTAAGGAAGGATATCGGACATGTGATGCCCTTGTGTAACATTATAGGCCTATGTTATGACATACCGGAAGGTGAAAGTGGACAATGTTCTGCAACTGTTCAATGCTGTTCTCCAACATCGACAGGATGAAGAGAAAAATCGACCGTCTGGAGGAGCACTGTGACAAACGGGAGAGCTTTTCAGGGAGTGACAATCTACGTTTGTATATTGTGCCTCAGACTGAATAGTTGGAAACCTTTGACACCTGTGCCAGACTGTTCGTCAATATTTGAAAAGTTTTGAAGAATCGAAAATGTAGACAACAGATGACACAGCCGGAGCACACCGAATGGGTCAAAGCAGGAACGATCAGCCAAAACCGATGATCGCTAAGTTCAGTCAGTGGAGGGACACGATGCTGACCATCAGGAACCGTGGCTACAAAGCCAAGCTGGAAGCCAAAGCAGTCAGAGTGTCGACGACATCATCAAAAAGCAAGCCGCCATTGTAGCCGAGGTGAAGGAGAAGGTGTCCTTCCTCAGGAGAGACAGGTGGTAGGACCTCTGGACCCTAGGACCTATGCTGAAGTGGCGGCAGCAACAGAGGATGTCGTTGGTTCAGGGGGACCTTCTGTGGATGCCTCTTCCACTTAGCAGCCGACTACGGAGGGCAGGGGTCACAAGGACGTCGGTCACAACCAGGGTGATCAGCGAAAGGATCTCACCCGTTGCATCGATGAAGATGGCCAGCGCAACAGTGGGCGGGGTGTACGTATGGTCTCCATGGCAGCTGAGGCGGAAGCGTTCAAGGTGGACAGACACCGGTAAACATCAGCCAATCGTGTCCTCCACGCCGTCCTGTCAACTAGATTCCTGGCAGCAATTCCTTTCGGCCCCGCCGATCGGCACGTTTACTTCTGGCCATTGGGACAGACAGGATCATCTTGATGAGTTGACTTTTCTCGTTTTTAACCCTCAGAGGCCCACTGGGTCACCTGTGACCCAAACAAATCAATTGATCACGACAGATCAGTCAAATAACTTATTTTCATTTATTTTGCCTATGAAGTCCCAGTGGGTCGCTCAAGGAACAAAGGGAAGTAACCGCGGTTGCATTTACATGTTTCAAACGACTATTCTCCCTTCTACATGTGGCTTCTTTCTTGCTGGCCAAAACATGTGTCTCGCTCTGTCAACTTTCAACGCTGGTGACACCCATGAAAGGTAAGAATTTTACATATCCTTTGGTAGTTTTACTTGAAACATGTTTCTGAAGAGTTCTGCTTTGCAGATGAATATGTATAAGGCGATTTGTTTTAAAAATAGCTTTCGTAAATAGTGATGTTCCACCGGTGACCCACTGGGCCTTTCAGGTATGACTTTTTAGTTCACAGGTGGGTTTGGTGTTCGTTGCATGGGAGCGTCATGGTTCTTTTCCGCCCTTTTTATCTTGTGATTAACGATCATAGGGTGCACTCTGTGTATTTGTAAGTATGTACAGAGTGTTCATATTTCATGTGCTATGCTCCCCCCCCCCCTGTGTGTGTGTGTGCGTGTGTGTGTGTGAGAGAGAGAGAGGTGTGTGTGTGTGTGTGTGTGTGTGTGTGTGTGTGTGTGTGTGTGTGTGGTGTGTGTGTGTGTGTGTGTGATATTGATTGTAAACACCGTAGAAGCGTGTTGTCCGTTGTGGATCATGGTGACATTTGCTGAAAGGATTTTTTTTGCGGGGAGGGGGGGGGGGGGGGGGGGGGGGGGGGGGGGGAGGGGGAGGGGGGGAGGGAGGGGGAGGAGCTGGGGTGCAGGGAGTGGAGGGTATTCATAAAGCAAACAAAAACTTTGTTAAACACCAATAATAACACTTGTTTCTAAGTTCTAGCCAGGTTTTATACATTCATGATTTTGATGCTTTTGTTTGCCATGAAGACCCAGAGGGTCACTGGTGGAACATAAGACAAATATAGGTCAATCAGAATAAAATATGAATTTGATAATGGATATCAGTTTCTTGTCTTGTTCAGAGACACTGAGCTGCTGACAGTATTTTTATTTCAAGTAAAAGACTCCTTGGGCCTCTGAGGGTTTTAATGTTGAAAGTTTGTATTCTAAACTAACTGATCTTTCTTTCGTGAATTATATTTCTTCCTTCGATTTCGGTTGTCCCATTGAAAGATTTGTTTATGATTCTTTTGAATTGAGTGGTATATTTCCTGACCATTTTTTATTTACATTCGCTGCTCCAGCAACAAAACTTTTTCAACAGAATAGAAATTCAGGTGAAGGGTGTGCTTTTTTTGTTTTTTGTTTTGTTTTTGTTTTTTTCTTTTCTTTTCTATTCTTTTCCACAGAGACATCGTTGTCCAGCTTCGTGTCTGTACTTGTGAAGAAGACCCAAGAGGTCGAAATGCATTGTGTTTTGTCCTGTAATCTGTTTGTCTGTATCTGGATCTGCGACTCTTCCGAAGGATTTAACGTGTGCACATGATGTTATGCGTGCGTCCACACACGGAACCTCGGTTTATAATTTTATTGAAAGGACTTCTATGGAATGGAGTGAGAACCAGTATCAACTCCGAGAGAAAAATCCCTCTGTGCTGAAATGGCCCCGGCACACATTTGATTCCGAAGACCCTGGATCACCAGAATTACCAATCTGATGTTCCACCAGCTAAGCTGTTCCGGCCCCCGAAGACAACACAATTTTGTACTTTCTTGTGCTCTTCTACTATTATCTTCACCCATGTGGACTGTTGATTGCAATGGCAATTGTTTTGAACAGGATGATGCGGGAGCTGTGTCTGACAGTGCGATTTGTGATGGGGATAGTATTGACAGCGCTATTTGACGGGGATAGTATTGACAGTACTATCTGAGATGGGGATTGTATTGACAGCGCTTTTTGTAACGGGCCTAGTATTGACAGTGCTATTTGTGATGGGGATAGTATTGACAGTGCTATTTGTGATGGGGATAGTATTGACAGTGCTATTTGTGATGGGAATGGTATTGACAGTGCTATTTGTGATAAGGATAGTATTGCCAGTGCTATTTGTGATGGGGATAGTATAGGCAGTTCATTTTTATGATGGGGATAGTATTGACAGTGTCTTTTTATGATGGGATAGTATTGACAGTGTTATTTGTGATGGGGACAGTATTGACAGTGCTATTTGCGATGGAGATAGCATTTACAGTGCTATTTGCGATGGAGATAGCATTGACAGTGCTATTTGTGATGGAGATAGTATTGACAGTGCGTTTTGTGATGAGAATAATATTGACAGTGCTATTTGTGATGGGGATAGTATTTACAGTGCTATTTGTGATGTCATTTCTTTCAAATGTGCCAAAACAATTGTTCAAAATTTGTGTTGAATAAAAAAGGCAAAATCAATTGCAAAATTGCTGATAAAAGAGTGATGAAGATGGAAACAGAGGCTTTCCCAAATTAGAAACCTTTGTCACATCTCTGAAACTTTCTGGATCTGCAGAAACATAAATGGAAACGTATTCTCAGAAATTTTCCTCAATGGCCATTCATCATACATACGGTCTAGAGATTATTTCAAAGTTTATGAAATATAATCAATTCTGGACGAACGTATTTGAACTCTATAAGTATTTGTTATTACAAATACGTGCAAAAAAAAACCTGCTGAATTACTTTTACTGGCGCAAAATGGCTTATCTTCTCATATTCGGCACAAAAATGGATCCCAACAGCCAATTTGCGCCGTATATGAGAAGATAAGTGGTTTCTCGTTCTTCGTTTTCACCGTCCTAATTGTTGTTTGTTTTTGCCTGAAGAAGACCCAAGAAGTCGAAATGCATTGTGTTTTGTCCTGTAATCTGTCTTTCTCTGGATCTGCGGCGGTAACTAACCCCTTTTCTTTCTAGATTTCGCTTCATTTTCCGCCCTAAGTCACTTCGTTTTCAAACTGATGGCGAGCATGTAAATCATTTGTTTCCCCTGTCTAATTGTTTGACTTCTTTGTGTCAGGTCGCTCTTGCAAATATATACCTTTGCACAATGTAAACATAGGTGTACAGAGTCACAATGTCTGGTGAATTTCATGTCTCAGCTGTTTGCTCATGCTTTACGACACTCTTTGTATGTTGCGGGTTCTTATATTATTCATGTTGATCGTTATAGCAGTTACAAGACAAAGTACAATGTGGGCGCTCTTGTGCTCGTTAACACACAATCCACTATGTCTGACAATATGGCGGTCTGTCTCTCCTTCCTTGCTGTGTGTATCTATATTTATCTCTCGGTCTTGTGTGAGAAATGCTAGCTGCAAGATGTGTGTCCTTCCCTAAAGGCTGTCAGTAGTGACCGAAGGTCTGCAGCACAGCCGCCTTTAATGAATCGTTTAACTCTTTTAACGAGTTATTCAACGCCTTTAATGAGTTATTCAACGCCATCAGCGAATTATTCAACGCGTTTTAATGACTTACTCAACGCGTTTTATCATTGAAAACCTGACCACTTGGGCATTCAGGCTCGCGCGCGCGCACAGGAGAGAGAGAGAGAGGAGAGAGAGAGAGAGAGAGAGAGAGGAGAGAGAGAGAGAGAGAGAGAGAGAGAGAGGAGACGCTTCAGACATATTTTATTGACATTGACCTATACAGTCTTTGTGCCAAGTGGAACAAGCTCATATTTGCAGCGCCAGGAAAGAGAAGGAAAAATCTGGAATGAATCAGGCAAACTGAATAATTCAGTAAATGTAAACAAAAGGAATTCGTCTTGATGACAAATCAAATACATAGTAAAAGTAAAGGAATGGAAAGAGAACACTTTGTACACACAGACGCGCGCGCGCACGCACACACGCACGCATGCACGCGCGCGCGCGCGCCACACACACACACCACACACACACACACACACACACACACACACAACACACAGGCGGAGAGAGAGAGAGAGAGAGAGAGAGAGAGAGGAGAGAGAGAGAGGAGAGGAGGAGGAGGAGGAGGAGGAGGAGGAGGAGAAAGAAGAAGAAGAAGAAGAAAGAAAGAAAGAAAAACGAAAAAGTGATCATCAACTGTATCAGCATCAGACCCTATTACAAAAGTCAGTGAGATCAAGCATTTTCTTTTTCCTCGAGTTAACAGCTTCTGCGATATACTTTGCGAGTAAACGTATAACATTAGCATCGCCAGTGGATAACAAATCACGTGAATTATAACGTTTTTCAACTATTTTCTCGAATAGCTGAGACTTCGACCTGATGTCTTCATATTCTTTACAATCAAATTACTAAATGTTCTTCATCTTCTGTCACTTCATTTTCACACATCATATATAATAAACCTTCTACAGTACTTTCCAAATCAAACCCACTCTTGTTGGCTGTCAGACCTAGGGTTCTACTTCTGAATCTAGCCAATGAGTCTCTATGCCATTTGTTGGTAACTATATTTAAGAATTTTTCTGGCTGTAAAATACCTTTGAAGGAATGGAACCAAGAGTGCTTTGCGCCCTCTTCCATCTTGGAATGCCAGTTTTGTTTATAACAGAATATCAAACGGTCTTTAAATTCTGTCATAAATATCCTTATACGCCTGACCGAACCATACAATACCAAATCCGTTTGTGATTAGAACTTGCTTTACATTGATAACCCAATTATTGTTTCCCAACTCATTCTGTTGGAGCAGCATACCATACGCTTGTTTACATACCCTGGTTGTTGGCAGCTGTGTAAGTTTTAACCAATATTTGATACATTTTCCGAAAGCTCGAATATAAAGAGGATGTCTTCCAGAATCACGGTAAGCCATTGTGTTAGATTAATGCAGTGGAATATTCATAAATCGTTTAATAGCTAAAGTGTGTACTTTCTCCATCTCATGATTCTCTTCAAGACCCCATACTTCTGCAGCGTATGTTAAAAATAGGCTCTATCTGCTCTATCTGCGTATCGAATAACTTCCAGAATAGAGAAGGGTTTGTGTTGAGGTGTTTTTTTTAGTACACGTTAGAATCTCTATTACATATTTTTTTCCCTATCTGCATGTTTCAGACCAACCAGCATTCAAACTTAACCGTGTTGTAAATACCATCCCTAAATATTTATATGCATTGATTACCTTCACTTCAGCGTTATTGTACACCCTTTTTTCTCGGAGAGATAAGTGACCACCCGTACGAAAGACAGTACTATTTGTCTTGTCTAAATTAACAATCAACTGCTGTTTACCTGCGTCACCTTTCAGTACATTCAGCTGATTCTGTAAGCCAATAGCCGTACTCGAAAGCAAAATCACATCATCGGCAAATAGTAGCATAGATAATTCGACAGCTCCAGGGATCAGTTGTATGCCGTGTCTACTCTTTCGTGACATTTCAACAGCCAATTCATTTTTAAAAAATTGCAAACATTTGAGGACTCAAAAGGCAGCCTTGCACCACGCAGGCATCTAAATAAGTTACACACCCTTTTCACGTATACATGCAAGGACTGAATTACATATGCCACGGACAGCCACATACAGTTTCCCACAGACACCAGTTTTTCTCAAGACATGCCATAACATATTTCTATTGACTGAGTCTTAAATGCTTTTTCGAAATCGACAAAAGCGACGTATAATTTATATAATTTAGTGTTCTTCTTCAGAATTTTTTTAACCAAGGCATATAAAGTGAAAATATGGTCTACTGTGCTGTAGCCCGATCTGAATCCTGCCTGTTCTTCTACTATTTTTTTTTCTTCCTTTTTTGTCCATTTTGTTAGCAACATATTTAAAATATGCGTGTAAACTTTGCTAATCACCACTTGTTAAAGCTGCACCATGATAATTGTCTGGGTTTTCCGGGTCCCCTTTTTTTGTAAATTGGTTACAATAATGGATTTTGACCAATCTGTTGGAAACTGTCCACAATCAAACAATTTATTGAACAATGCAACACAGAAATCAATAACCGAGTTATTTGCGTTCTTCAACAATTCACTGACTATTTTGTCTGGCCCTGGACTTTTTTTCCATGTTTTAGATTTCCTATGCCAGTTTTGACTTTCCTGTTGTTATGGGATTGTTAAATAACGGTTCCCTAACATTTCTTCAGTTTCAATTTCTTCCACGTCTTTAGCATCCTGTATGTTATCAAACGAATTGAATACACTATAGAGTGATAGTACCACTGTTGTGATGTTATTCCATTATAAATAACACATTTTCTGTTAACTCATCTGTGGTCGCTCAGAACAGATTTGGGTCATTCACTGATCTTTTAACTTTTGTAATTTCATGTCGTCAAAGTTCCCTTCTTTCTGTTCTCTTCACGTACTATATTCTTTTCTTTCTTTAACATAAATGTTTCTCTTTTTCTGTTTTTTGCCTTGGCTGTTTTTAGCTCTGCGGAAGTTTTCCAATAATCTCTTGACCAATCTTTTCTTCTTGTCACATTTGTCATCAAACCACTCATTCCTTATTTTTTTTCTTTTTTCCTATTGTCCTGATCATACAGGCAGCAAACTCTCCATACACGGCATTCACAAAAAGGTCTACAGCTTTGTCCACATCTCAATCAAACTGTTCGTAGCTGTACTGATACACTGTTTTAATACGACAGAATTTAACTCGTCTTTGAAGCATTGTACACTTTCGTCTAACAATAAAACACGCTCTTCACCTTGGTGGGTTACAGTTGATTCCTCTCTTTTAACATCACAATGTTTCCTGTAAGTTGTTTCTTCAAACCAAACACACATTTATCAATTTTAACAACAACCGCATTACCACAATCCAGTTCAATATTTGTTACAATTTCGCAAACAGTTTCTTTATAAGTACCAACGAAACACCACCAGAAAGTCTTCCATGACGTGGCAGTTTTTTTTTAACAGGAGCACTAAATGCATCATGTTGTTTGAAATGAAATGTGAAATAAAAAAAAAAGATCAATGAACGTCTCTGTCAAACATAACATGAAAAACTTGTCACAAAGTCCATGAAACAAACGTCAGCAGTTTGGTTTTCAAATTTTCCACATTTTAATTCAGGAATGTCAGTTCAGATGTTTGATGATCAGGTCGGTCCTATTTATTTTTGTTTGTGCTGGGACGTGAAGTACGTCCACCCGCACCGCGAGTGGTTTGTTTACATGAGTTGTCTGCCTCCAAAGTAACTGTCTGTTTCTCTCTGCTGTCTGCTTCTAGGTGTTCATGTTGAGTTGTTATCTGAACGCTGCCTCGGCGACTGCCTGCCCGCACTGTATTATTTACGTTTTGGGGTTCAGTGACACGGGCTGTCATCGTGTCACTCTGAGAAGTTGCACGTGAATCACGCCGTGGAGCACAGTCACTGTCTGTCGCCGTTACTTGTGCAGAGGGAGAGGCTGATCCAACAACACTCTAAACGTCATCGTTTGCGAGTTTGTCGTGTGGCTGGGAATTCCCAAAGTGACGTCACCAGCAACATGACACGGAAAACTCTGGGTGGCGGTAGGGAAAGAGAAATTTTCTGGGTTCTCTTCATGATGTGTGGCGATCGTATTGTTAGCAGTCTCTGGGCTTTCCTTGACTCCCTCGGGATTTCGGAGGTCTAATCTCCGCGGTTTGATAGTTAACTTGCCCATTACAAAAACTGCCAATTTCCCCCTCCCCTCTTTGCCATAGCAACCATGTTTGCCTATCTTCGTGTTAAATCATTGGCCACCCTTACCCCCTCTCTTCTAATTTGCCTCTAAACTCTCTGTCCCTTAACATCATTATGTCTTGCTATTTTTTGAATTTTACTATCATGGTCTTTGGTTCCCCTGCTTTTGATAGTCCTACTCTGTGTCCCGCACGATGCCCTCGTCTGACCACTTTCTGACCTATCTACTCCGTTCAATGTCTCACATACTGCCCTGGCACACGCATCGTAATCTTCACTTTCACCAACACATATTGGAGCAACACCAAACATTCGGAGGTTGTCACGACGTGAAAAAAAGTCCTCCAGTCTGTCGATCTCCTCCTTCATTCAGCTCCCTTCTTTCTTCAGTCCCCCCATCTCTGCATACACTCTTGCACACTCCTCTCTTCCCATTGTAGATTCTTCTGTGTAGAGGTCGTTGAAGTCAGCGACAATATCTTCTATCTTACCGCACAACCTAATGTTCTGATTTTCTAGGCTGTTGCATCATTGGTTGATTTCTTCACATTTTCCCGACACTTTCCCCAAATCATGCATAATCTGAATTAATTGTTCTCTGATAACTTTGTCCTGTCGTGATTGTTCCTCGCCTTGTAGTCTTAAAGCTGCTTGCTCTGTTCGTCAAACTTGACTGGAACTGCTGGCTTAGCAGTCGAATGGCTGCGAGAATTTCCGACACTCCCTCAGAAGCCCCGTTCTCTCTACAGTAACACCTGTGATGCAGATTTCTCTCTGTCCTCCGCACTGTCTTTGTTTTGATTACCGGGAGGTCCGGGGTTCACCTGGACATCATTGCTCAGCAGAATTCTCCACACCGAAAACACAGCGTTCACAGCACACAGCGAGACAACACAGGCACATGCAGAGCAGTCTTGGCTGGTCCTGACAGTTGAAATCCATGCATATATTTTCCCACCCTGTCATTGCCCCTCTCATCACTCGGTGTTGTTGTTGTGCAGGACTGCCCATAAACTGTTCATCACATCCCATTTGTATGAATAAGCGATAGAAACTTCAATAGTGAAAGAGCGAAAACACATGTTGTAATTATGTCACTTAATGTAATATCGATTTCACTGTCACTCGCCTGAGCTCTTCCATGTCTGAACACCCATGCACTTCTTGTCAAATAAAAACGGCAATTCTGGCCCTCCACACTTCCACGTCGATCATTTTGCTGTATTTTCACTAGCAACCACAGAGTAATTTCACAACAACAATATGATTAGCTACAGATATTGTACGCCACCAGGAAGAGAATGAAAACCAGTTTTTTGACGGAGAACTTTCCTGCGCGTGTTTACCGGTCGCCACGCGCCCCCAGAGAGAGAGAGAGAGAGAGAGAGAAAGAGAGAAAGAGAAACAGTTTTTTTAGACATGTTTACGCCTCAAAAGTGGCTTCCGTCAAGAGGTAGTATCAGGTCACAAAACCACAGTCCAGGTTCATCTGCTTACTGGGTGCATCTCTGGCATTCCTTTCACAGCTCTTAAACATCACTGCAATCTGTATCTCTCTAACCTAGTTTCCGCCGTCGAGATAGTAATTTATATGAAGAAAGATTTAAGACAGACATGTTACGTCATCTGAGGGCAGAATGAAACACAATATTATCGTCCTATCCTCGCGGAAATCTACTTTTGGTATGCCGCTTTCATGCCTTAGTTAAACTTCCCCTTCATATCCATTCTAGCGGTCAGTTCGTTTCAGTAGGAGTGTAGCAGGTGGTATCCTGCTGAGATGGAAGCAGAAGGCCCGCTGACCGTCGACTACATGACTGAGTGGTAGTGCAGTATTTTCACCCACATGATTGAGCGGTAGTGCAGTATTTTCACCCACATGATTGAGCGGTAGTGCAGTATTTTCACCCACATGATGAGGGGAGTGCAGTATTTTCGCCTATCTGACTGAGTGGCAGTGCAGTATCTTCACAAATTTGACTGATTTGTACTGCAGTATTTTCACCTATCTGACTAAGTGGTAGTGCAGTATTTTCACCTATATGACTGAGCCGTAGAGCAGTATTTTCACCTCTCTGACTGAGCGGTAGTGCAGTTTTTCACCTATATAACTGAGTGGTAATGCAGTATTTTCACCTACATGACTGAGCGGTAGCGCAGTATTTTCATCTATAATACGCACAAAAAGTTATGGATCGGTATGTGAAAACAGGTGCGTAATAACTCAGTTCGCTACTGTTATTTATTTCTTAGGCCAGCCAAATTGTCATGAATTCTTGTTCAGCTGTAAGTGGGCGATGTTGTGTTAGTGCAAAATTTCCCCGGGGTTCCTACTACGGCTGGGCTTCAAAAGGGGAAAAATTTAAAAAGGGAAAAATGCCTTTTTTTGGGGGCCCTTCTGCCCAAAAAATTCCCCTTTCCAGTTTGGGAAAAACCATTTTGCACGTCAAAACGCGGTTTTTTGTGTGAATGCTGTCTTCGGCCCCTTTGGGGGGTTTTTAAAAACATTCCACCACAGTAGGGCCCGACTGACAAGCCTCCACGACGAAAATTAAGCGAGTTTGGGTAGGGGAGAGCTGTTTCCCTGGGTTCCCAAATGGGGTTCCCCAACGAGAAGTGGGGCCCCCCCACTTCATTGTCCATCTCGGGCCTTTTCCCACCCGTTTCCAAAACCCTTTACAGCCCTGGGAATTTTCCATTTAAAGACGGGAGTCTGGGCCAAGGGAAAAGACAAAAACCCCCGGACGTTTGTCCAATTTAACACAACCCTGCAACAAAAAACACCTCTTCCCCCCATCTTCAAGGCAGTTTCAGGGGGGCTTTCAACATCAACAAACAGCCAGCAACCAACGGGAAAAACCTACATGGGTTTTTAATTTTCCCTTCTCGTCGCCCACCCGACGGCCCCGCTTTAATCCAGCCCTTAAGGGGAGCACGCCGCGCCTTTCTGCGCCCCGTCACGTGAGGGGGGGACATGTCACAAGGGGCCCAGGCCCGTTCAGGATGAAAACACCTTCCCCTTCCCACTCAAGGCCGACTGAGGGGTTTGGGGGCGCCCCGGGGAACGCTTTTTTGACGCCACGGCCAAGAAAAGGGGGCCTTTGGGGGGAGTTCTGTTTAAAGGTTTGGGGGGGGGTTCAACCTTTACCACAAAAAACCCTTTAAACATGTACAGGGGAAACCCGACTGGCCCTCCAAAACCGGGATTTTAGATCCTTTGACCGCTGGGTGTGCCTACCCCGCAGCAGATGGGCCGAGGGCTGTCTACCAGGGTGACAAAAACCCCCCCCCCCACGGGCAAGGTTTTGGGCAAAGACTTCCCCAGCAGTTTTTGGGGTCAACAGAAAGGATGGGCCCCATGCAGTCCCGATCTCAACCCTTGGGGAAAAATCTGGGGTGAGCCCGGGGCCAAAATGAGGAGCCACCCCCCCCCCCAGGGGTGCCCCAACACTCTACCAAGGGTGCCCCGGCCCGATGGCAGGCCCTTCCACAGAGGTTTTTCAAACCCAAAATGGGCAACCGATAGGACTCGCTGCGTCGAGTTTCCCGAACCGCCATGGGGTTAAAACCATTACGGGGCTTTTGGGGGCATCAGTATTGGGCCCCGTCGGGGATTTCAATGACTTTTTGGGGAAAACAAATTTGGATACGTCCCCCCTTTAAATTTAAAAATTAAAACACCAAAAAATTGCTCGAGATTTAAGGCATTGGGGCCCTCGTTAACACTAAAGAATGGGAAATTTAAAGTTGGGCCCAAATTCAAAGCTTTTACTTTTTTATTTTGACAGTTTGAATTTTGTAAAAGTGATCCTTAACTTTGGGGTGTGTTGCTTTTTATGACTACCGGGGAAAAACTATTTTCCCTATCGACTGAGTGGGAGTGCAGGATTTTCCCAATCTCCTAGCGGTAATGCAGAAATTTTTTCCCCACTAAAAAAGTTAGTGAAGTATTTCTCCCAAAACGACGACGGTTAAAAGCGGGATTTTTTCCCCACTAAAGAGGGGGAGTGAAGTATTTTTTACCAAACTGAAGGGGCGGGAATGCAGTATTTTTACCCATCCCAAAAGAGTGGTTGATTATTTTCCCTTTTGGGTGAGGGAATGCGTAAATTTTCACCTATCTAAAAGAGGTATTTTAAGTATTTTCACCTATGTACTGAGCGGGAATGGGAGTAAATTTTTAACCCATCAAAAAAAAGTGGGAGTGAATATTTTTCCTATTTGGGCTTCAGTTGGGGCAGTATTTTCCCTTTAGGACTGAGATAGTGCGTATTTTCACCCATCCGACTGGCGGGAGTTCGTATTTTCCCTATTGACCGGGGCGGGTAGACATATTTTCACCTACTTACTGAGCGGGTTTGCAGTATTTTTAAACCCATCTGATGAGCGGTGTGCAGGGTTTTTTTCCCGTATTTTTATCTTTTTTCTTTTCCCCTTTCTTATTATTTTTATTATTATTTTATTTTTTTATTTTTTATTAAACATAATTTCTTATATAGCGCCTTTCGGTAGAGGCCAAGCTCTTTAAAAGTTTTAAAAATCCCCACTCATTTACAAAGGGGGGCTGCCCCCTTTTGGGGATTTTGACTGAAGAGCTGTCACTGGGGCTTCATTCAGTCTTTTTCCCCTGCCCCTCCATCAATTTCGTTCAATTTCCGTTTACCCCAATTTCCTTTCTTCATTCTTTTTTCCCCTTCCCCCCCCCGGGGTTTAAAGCTATGTTAAAGTATCATCCATCCAACGACCCCAAATGGCCTTTTCTTCTTGTGATAGAATTTTTTCCCCGGTTTTGCAAGTTTTTTACCGGGGCGTTCACAAAAGGGAACTTCAGTTTTTAGTATTAAATTTGAAAAACTTTATGGCTGACGGTAGTTTTGATTTTCACCTTTTCTGACTGGCGAATTTGTGCAACTGAGCGGGTAGTGCCCGTATTTTTACCATTGGGGCTGAGCGGGATGCAGTAAATTTTTTCCTTTCTGAATGATTCGATACAGATTTTCACCTATCGACTGAGCGGTTTTTTGTGCAGTATTTTCACTTTTTTTACTGTGCGATAGTGAGTATTTTTTCCCCCAAAATGACTGAGCCCGGGATGGGCAGTATTTTTTACCTATCTGACTGAGGGGTTTAAAGCTATTTTTTACCAAAATGACTGACGGTTTTGTGCAGTTTTTTTTCACCAACATGACTGGCGGTTTTGTGCGTATTTTTTCCCCTTTTGACTGAGCGGTGTGGCAGTATTTTCTTTGATTTTTGTAGTACAGTAATTTTTACCTTTTCTTACTGGGGGTAAACGCAGTATTTTCCCCCTTTCGGGTGATTTCTACTGCAGTATTTTTTACCTATCAAGGGAGAGCAGCATTTTCAAACCCATGTGACTGAGCGGGGGGGGCAGTATTTTCAAACCCAAATGACTCAGTTGGGAATGGAGTATTTTCACCTACATGCGGGGGGTAGGGCAGTGTTTTTTTACTGTTTTAGTTTTCTCCCGGGGCAACTAAACGGGTTTACGAACAGCTGGGGCTGGGGTTTCTTTAACCCCACGGGGGGTGACCGTTTATGACGAGAAAGACTCCCGTTAGAACGGCTTTGAAAAGACATTGTGCACGCCGTCATAAAGAGAAGAGAATTGCCTGTGAAACCGGGTTTTAAAAAAACATTTTCAGGGGGGCCGTCAGGGGAGAAGAGACCCGCCTGTGAGAACGGCTTTTAAAAAAAAATTGTGCGCGCCGTCAGGGCGAAAAAGAAATGCCTGTGGAACGGTTTTTAAAAGCATTGTGCCGCCCCCTCTGACGAGAAGAACTCCCCGTGGGAAAGGCTTTGAAAAAAAAGGGGGCGCGCCGGCAGGGCGGGGAAGAGGCCTGTGAGAACGGCCTTTTAAAAAACTTGTCAGCGGGCCCTCATGAACCGGGGCCGTGGAAACCTTGGAAAATTTTGGGAGGAAAAAATTTAAAAGGCTTGGGAAAAGGGCATTGTGCACGCCGCATGGGGGAGAAGAGAATTTCCCTTTAGAAAGGGTTTGAAAAAAAACATTTTTTGCAAGGGGCCCTCATGCGGAAAAGACTGCCCGTGAGAACGGCTTTGAAAAGACATTTTGCAGCGCCGTCATGACGAGAAAAAGACTGCCTGTGAGAACGGCTTTGAAAAGACATTGCAGCGCCGTCATGACGAGAAGAGACTGCCTGTGAGAACGGCTTTGAAAAGACATTGTGCAGCGCCATCATGACGAGAAGAGACTGCCTGTGAGAACGGCTTTGAAAAGACATTGTGCAGCGCCGTCATGACGAGAAGAGACTGCCTGTGAGAACGGCTTTGAAAAGACATTGTGCAGGCGCCGTCATGACGAGAAGAGACTGCCTGTGAGAACGGCTTTGAAAAGACATTGTGCAGCGCCGTCATGACGAGAAGAGACTGCCTGTGAGAACGGCTTTGAAAAGACATTGTGCAGCGCCGTCATGACGAGAAGAGACTGCCTGTGAGAACGGCTTTGAAAAGACATTGTGCAGCGCCGTCATGACGAGAAGAGACTGCCTGTGAGAACGGCTTTGAAAAGACATTGTGCAGCGCCGTCATGACGAGAAGAGACTGCCTGTGAGAACGGCTTTGAAAAGACATTGTGCAGCGCCGTCATGACGAGAAGAGACTGCCTGTGAGAACGGCTTTGAAAAGACATTGTGCAGCGCCGTCATGACGAGAAGAGACTGCCTGTGAGAACGGCTTTGAAAAGACATTGTGCAGCGCCGTCATGACGAGAAGAGACTGCCTGTGAGAACGGCTTTGAAAAGACATTGTGCAGCGCCGTCATGACGAGAAGAGACTGCCTGTGAGAACGGCTTTGAAAAGACATTGTGCAACGCCGTCATGACGAGAAGAGACTGCCTGTGAGAACGGCTTTGAAAAGACATTGTGCAGCGCCGTCATGACGAGAAGAGACTGCCTGTGAGAACGGCTTTGAAAAGACATTGTGCAGCGCCGTCATGACGAGAAGAGACTGCCTGTGAGAACGGCTTTGAAAAGACATTGTGCAGCGCCGTCATGACGAGAAGAGACTGCCTGTGAGAACGGCTTTGAAAAGACATTGTGCAGCGCCGTCATGACGAGCAGAGACTGCCAGTGAGAACGGCTTTGAAAAGACATTGTGCAGCGCCGTCATGACGATCAGAGACTGCCTGTGAGAACGGTTTTGAAAAGACATTGTGCAGCGCCGTCATGACGAGAAAGAACTGCCTGTGAGAACGGCTTTGAAAAGACATTGTGCAGCGCCGTCATGACGAGCAGAGACTGCCTGTGAGAACGGCTTTGAAAAGACATTGTGCAGCGCCGTCAGACGAGAAGAGACTGCCTGTGAGAACGGCTTTGAAAAGACATTGTGCAGCGCCGTCATGACGAGAAGAGACTGCCTGTGAGAACGCTTTGAAAAGACATTGTGCAGCGCCGTCATGACGAGAAGAGACTGCCTGTGAGAACGCTTTGAAAAGACATTGTGCAGCGCCGTCATGACGAGAAGAGACTGCCTGTGAGAACGGCTTTGAAAAGACATTGTGCAGCGCCGTCATGACGAGAAGAGACGGCCTGTGAGAACGGCTTTGAAAAGACATTGTGCAGCGCCGTCATGACGAGAAGAGACTGCCTGTGAGAACGGCTTTGAAAAGACATTGTGCAGCGCCGTCATGACGAGAAGAGACTGCCTGTGAGAACGGCTTTGAAAAGACATTGTGCAGCGCCGTCATGACGAGAAGAGACTGCCTGTGAGAACGGCTTTGAAAAGACATTGTGCAGCGCCGTCATGACGAGAAGAGACTGCCTGTGAGAACGGCTTTGAAAAGACATTGTGCAGCGCCGTCATGACGAGAAGAGACTGCCTGTGAGAACGGCTTTGAAAAGACATTGTGCAGCGCCGTCATGACGAGAAGAGACGCCTGTGAGAACGGCTTTGAAAAGACATTGTGCACGCGCCGTCATGACGAGAAGAGACTGCCTGTGAGAACGGCTTTGAAAAGACATTGTGCAGCGCCGTCATGACGAGCAGAGACTGCCTGTGAGAACGGCTTTGAAAAGACATTGTGCAGCGCCGTCAAAGACGAAAGAGACTGCCTGTGAGAACGGCTTTGAAAAGACATTGTGCAGCGCGCCGTCATGACGAAAGAGACTGCCTGTGAGAACGGCTTTGAAAAGACATTGTGCAGCGCCGTCATGACGAGAAGAGACTGCCTGTGAGAACGGCTTTGAAAAGACATTGTGCAGCGCCGTCATGACGAGAAGAGACTGCCTGTGAGAACGGCTTTGAAAAGACATTGTGCAGCGCCGTCATGACGAGAAGAGACTGCCTGTGAGAACGGCTTTGAAAAGACATTTGTGCAGCGCCGTCATGACGAGAAGAGACTGCCTGTGAGAACGGCTTTGAAAAGACATTGTGCAGCGCCGTCATGACGAGAAGAGACTGCCTGTGAGAACGGCTTTGAAAAGACATTGTGCAGCGCCGTCATGACGAGAAGAGACTGCCTGTGAGAACGGCTTTGAAAAGACATTGTGCAGCGCCGTCATGACGAGAAGAGACTGCCTGTGAGAACGGCTTTGAAAAGACATTGTGCAGCGCCGTCATGACGAGAAGAGACTGCCTGTGAGAACGGCTTTGAAAAGACATTGTGCAGCGCCGTCATGACGAGAAGAGACTGCCTGTGAGAACGGCTTTGAAAAGACAATTGTGCAGCGCCGTCATGACGAGAAGAGACTGCCTGTGAGAACGGCTTTGAAAAGACATTGTGCAGCGCCGTCATGACGAGAAGAGACTGCCTGTGAGAACGGCTTTGAAAAGACATTGTGCAGCGCCGTCATGACGAGAAGAGACTGCCTGTGAGAACGGCTTTGAAAAGACATTGTGCAGCGCCGTCATGACGAGAAGAGACTGCCTGTGAGAACGGCTTTGAAAAGACATTGTGCAGCGCCGTCATGACGAGAAGAGACTGCCTGTGAGAACGGCTTTGAAAAGACATTGTGCAGCGCCGTCATGACGAGCAGAGACTGCCTGTGAGAACGCTTTGAAAAGACATTGTGCAGCGCCGTCATGACGAGAAGAGACTGCCTGTGAGAACGGCTTTGAAAAGACATTGTGCAGCGCCGTCATGAGGAGCAGAGACTGCCTGTGAGAACGGGTTTGAAAAGACATTGTGCAGCGCCGTCATGAGGAGCGAGACTGCCTGTGAGAACGGCTTTGAAAAGACATTGTGCAGCGCCGTCATGACGAGCAGAGACTGCCTGTGAGAACGGCTTTGAAAAGACATTGTGCAGCGCCGTCATGACGAGCAGAGACTGCCTGTGAGAACGGCTTTTGAAAAGACATTGTGCAGCGCCGTCATGACGAGAAGAGACTGCCTGTGAGAACGGCTTTGAAAAGACATTGTGCAGCGCCGTCATGACAGAAGAGACTGCCTGTGAGAACGGCTTTGAAAAGACATTGTGCAGCGCCGTCATGACGAGAAGAGACTGCCGTGAGAACGGCTTTGAAAAGACATTGTGCAGCGCCGTCCCTGACGAGAAGAGACTGCCTGTGAGAACGGCTTTGAAAAGACATTGTGCAGCGCCGTCATGACGAGAAGAGACTGCCTGTGAGAACGGCTTTGAAAAGACATTGGTGCAGCGCCGTCATGACGAGAAGAGACTGCCTGTGAGAACGGCTTTGAAAAGACATTGTGCAGCGCCGTCATGACGAGAAGAGACTGCCTGTGAGAACGGCTTTGAAAAGACATTGTGCAGCGCCGTCATGACGAGAAGAGACTGCCTGTGAGAACGGCTTTGAAAAGACATTGTGCAGCGCCGTCATGACGAGAAGAGACTGCCTGTGAACGGCTTTGAAAAGACATTGTGCAGCGCCGTCATACAGAAGAGACTGCCTGTGAGAACGGCTTTGAAAAGACATTGTGCGCCCGCATGACGAGAAGAGACTGCCTGTGAGAACGGCTTTGAAAAGACATTGTGCAGCGCCGTCATGACGAGAAGAGACTGCCTGTGAGAACGGCTTTGAAAAGACATTGTGCAGCGCCGTCATGACGAGAAGAGACTGCCTGTGAGAACGGCTTGAAAAGACAAATTTTGCAGCGCCCTCATGACGAGAAGAGACTGCCTGTGAGAACGGCTTTGAAAAGACATTGTGCAGCGCCGTCATGACGAGAAGGACTGCCTGTGAGAACGGCTTTGAAAAGACATGTGCAGCGCCGTCATGACGAGAAGAGACTGCCTGTGAGAACGGCTTTGAAAAGACATTGTGCAGCGCCGTCATGAGGAGCAAAAGACTGCCTGTGAGAACGGCTTTGAAAAGACAAATTTTGCAGCGCCGTCATGACGAGAAGAGACTGCCTGTGAGAACGGCTTTGAAAAGACATTGTGCAGCGCCGTCATGACGGAAAGAGACTGCCTGTGAGAACGGCTTTGAAAAGACATTGTGCAGCGCCGTCATGACGAGAAGAGACTGCCTGTGAGAACGGCTTGAAAAGACATTGTGCGCGCCGTCATGACGAGAGAGACTGCCTGTGAGAACGCTTTGAAAAGACATTGTTTCCGCGCCGTCATGACGAGCAGAGACTGCCTGTGAGAAAAGGCTTTGAAAAGACATTGTGCAGCGCCGTCATGACGAGAAGAGACTGCCTGTGAGAACGGCTTTGAAAAGACATTGTGCAGCGCCGTCATGACGAGAAGGACTGCCTGTGAGAACGGCTTTGAAAAGACATTGTGCAGCGCCGTCATGACGAGAAGAGACTGCCTGTGAGAACGGCTTTGAAAAGACATTGTGCAGCGCCGTCAGACGAGAAGAGACTGCCTGTGAGAACGGCTTTGAAAAGACATTGTGCAGCGCCGTCATGACGAGAAGAGACTGCCTGTGAGAACGGCTTTGAAAAGACATTGTCAGCGCGTCATACGAGAAGAGACGCCATGTGAACGGCTTGAAAAGACATTGCGCGCCGTCATGACGAGAAGAGACTGCCTGTGAGAACGGCTTTGAAAAGACATTGTGCAGCCGACCAACAAACAAACAAAAAGGAAAAAAAAAAACAAAAAACTGAAACAGTACAAAAATAACAACAATAAACTGTTCCAGTCGGCGTTGTACTCCTGTTCTCTCTCTCTCTCTCTCCTCTCTCTCTCTCTCTCTCCCTCTCTCCTCTTTTCTCTCCTCTCTCTCTCTCCTCTCTCTCTCTCTCGGAGTAGCTTCCCTTGCCTGGCTCCCAGCAAGACGTGGGTTTTCCCCTGCTCTGATAAATTTCTGCCAGTATCTTCCAGCATGCCTGTCGAAGGTCACCCCTCTACCCACGAAATATCTCTCAACAATGCGCTACAAGAAATGACTTTGTCCTCATATAAGATTGAGGGCAGAGGAAAACAAACAATTTTCGTTCTTCGATTGAGTGCCACGAATACCGACCAGCCCCCTGTCGCGCAAACCGGCCACAGTGTGTCGTATCGACGAAAGTGCACCTCACAAGTGAACAGGGACAGACGCCGAGCTGAAGTCTACAGAAAATGTCACCAGCAAAAGACAAGTGAAGGGGCTTCCTCTCCATCCAACTATTTTTTGCCAACACCACCAAGCTTGATTTACAGTGTAGACAGAACTGACATCAGACACACTGTTTGTGGTGAAATGTTCGAACGTGACAATCCCCCTCCCTCCGTGCCCCAGCCTACATGGTACAGACCTAGTGACACGTTTTGAGCGTATCGACATGGGGGCCCTGTGATAAAGACACCGTGACAGTCAGACACGATGGAGCCTTGGGCGCTGCGCATAGAGTCTGTCGACTCATGTCAGTCAGACGTGTTGAGGGGTTGGGTTATGATGGTTGTAATAATAACGAGACCCCAGCTAGTGCAGAGACTACGACACAGCTTGAAACTGACAAGGTCGTGGCAACTGAAAGTGAAAGTGTTTCACAGTGTACAGACAACAGCAAAGACACGTGTCAGGTGAATGAAACAGAGCGATCCGTCTGACAACGTGACCGTCAGTGACATCATGGAGTATCTTCAGGACATGGCAAGAAGCATGGGCAGTTTTCACCCTGCTCATCGGCAAGACGTGGAAGTGACTGCCAGCAGTAGCACGACTGTCAACAACGGAAACCCTGGTGATAATGGATAAACTTGTTGCCAATCACATGGACAGTCACATCGGTGTCCGATGTTAGTTCAGTGCTTCCGTGATCTTGTTTCCCAAATCACGATGTTGCTCTCTGATTGGAATGTGTACATTTAGTCTTTCGTATTTACATTTTGTCCCCTACCCCCACTGCACCCTCTACATGAGAATGGGCTTTGTAAGCTTTCCTCAATAAATCATTCATTCATTTCATTCATCTCTCTCTCTCTCTCTCTCTCTCTCTCTCTCTCTCTCTCCTCTCTCTCTCTCTCTCTCTCTCTCGTTTTCACAACAAAGCGTGTAAAATGCCAGTTGAAGGTCTTCCTGCAAATTTAGAAAATATGCTGAACTCCGCGCTGCGCGACATGACTTCGTCATCATTCAAAATCGAAGGCAGTGAAAATCAGACTGTGGTGATTCTTAGGCTGACAACAATGTCCGACCGTTCCCCTGTCACGCGACACCCAGCTCACAGTGCGGTGTTCCGGAGAAAAGGTCCGTCGCAGATCAACAGGGACAGGAGAAGGGCTGAAGAGCATCGCAAGCAAAAGGCAAGTGAAGCTGCATCTCTTCCCCGTCTGGTCTGTTCCTGCCGACTCCACCTAGTTTAATGTGCAATGGCGACAGAAGCGACAACAACAGTGGAGTCTCCTGTGCTGACACTTTTCAGCCTTCACACCAACCCCCTTGCTCTGTACCTCTGCCTGCACCGAGTTCGATGTCCCACCACGGAACACTGCACATCGACATGGCACCGTGCGACGCAGACAGTGAGTCAGTGACAGTCATTTCGAACTTTGACCTGTTATCTGACACAGATGTTAAAAAGCTATGTGTTAACGAAGACGATGATGAAAACTGTGGTGCGTTTTGTGGAAATGATTCGTCTGTAGCTGAATCTACGCAACATGTAATTCAAACATTTGTGGCAGCAACAGATCAATGTGATACAGAGAGCAGTAGTGATTGTGCAGATACCACTGGTGTGACAGCACAGACACCCCATGTAGAAAACATCACAATCTCAGACCTAATGGCGTGCTTGGAAGAAACAGCAAGGAACATGAATGATCGCCTGTCGGAACTGCAAGAAGAGGTGAAAGGCAGCACTCTACTCCAGCAAAGAGGTGGAAAACCGAAATCATGACAATCCTTCATGATTATTGCACTGTTGTAACTGATGAACATCTGGAAAATCCAATTGACAGTTACCTGTGTTATCATTGTATTTAACGGTCTATACAATTCCGTGATCTGGGATCCAGTCGCGACGTATTTTCTTGTATTGTATTGATGTTTATTTCTAATTTTTGTGTCTGCACAGTCCACCACCCCCATCGTCTCCCAATCTTGTGAATGGGCTTGTTAAGCTTAACACAATAAATCATTCGTTCGTTCTCTCTCTCTCTCTCTCTCTCTTCTCTCTCTCCTCTCTCTCTCTCTCTCTCTTCTCTCTCTTCTCTCTATATATATATATATATATTTATATACACATGTGATATATATATATATGTTTGTGTGTGTGTGTGTGTGTGTGTGTGTGGTGGTCTGCACCCCCCTCCTGTCTCACGCACGCACGCACGCACCACACACACACACACACACACACACACACACACACACACACACACCACACACACGCACAGACACACAAACACACACACACACACACACACACACACACACACACATACACGCATACACACGCACGCACGCGTGCACGCATGCACGCATGCACGCACGCGCACACACACACACACACACACACACACACACACACACACACACCACACACACACACGCACGCACTCTCTCGTACACACACATACACATACACATACACACACACACACACACACACACACACATTTCTGCTTTCCTCGCTCCTTCTTCCCCCCAGTGACCTAATCCCCGGGCGTTCTTTCATTGTGTTGTGCATCACACTGCAACAGGCACGCCCGTCCAACATGTCCGTCAATTATGTATGACTTAATATCACTAATGACAAACTACCTCCCCTCACCATGCACCCCCACCCCACCCCACCCCCCACCCCACCCTTCCTCCTCTCAGCCACCCCCATCTCGCACGCCCCATTTCCACATCCCGCTGGGCACGATGGACTCGTAAAGAATGGAGAACTCATCACTTTGAAACCCTCCGCTCTCCCACCCACCCCACCCCCCTTCCCCTTGGTAAAGATGGCGGCAGAGGAAGAGAGTTATTCCCTCCTTCAGATGGCCCCGGCACCAGGTCTGTGACATTGCTGAACTTCCTTCCATATGTTTCACTCAACCCCCTTCAGCCTCCATATCTCTTATGACATCGTCTCGGGGAGAGAGAGAGAGAGGGAGAGAGAGAGAGAGAGGGAGGGAGGGGCACACCTTTTCCCTAAAGTGTTCAAGAGAGTCGTCCGATTCCTCTCTCTCTCTCTCTCTCTCCTCTCTCTCTCTCCTCTCTCTCTCTCTCTCTCTCTCTCCTTGTGTGTGTGTGTGTGTGTGTATCTGTGTCTGTGTCACTGTGTGTGTGCGTGTGTGCGTGTGTGTGTGTGCGTGTGTGTGGTGTGTGTGCGTGTGTGTGTGTGTGTGTGCGTGTGTGTGCGTGTGTGTGGTGTGTGTGTGTGTGTGTGTGTGTGTGTGTGTTGTGCATACGTGTACATGTGTGTGTGCGCCTAACAGTACGTTCACAAGTTTCTGACATGGCGTTATCTTTTCCCAAGTCAGGAGAACAGTTTTTTGAGACAGCTACTGGGAGCAAGCCGCCGTTTTCGTTACCGGCGATTTACTTTTGTTTCCAGCTACAACTGAGGAATATGACATAGGAACAGTACGGTGACCTGGACTGGAAGCATATAATATTCAATTCAATATATATAATAATGTACATGTGTGTGCGCGCGCTCGCGCGTGCGTGCGTGTGTGCATGCGTGCGTGCGAGCGAGCGTGATTGAGTGCGTGCGCGCGTGCGTGCCTGCTGCAAACGCGTGCGCGCGTATGTGTGTGTGTGTTTGTGTGTGTGTTCGTGTCTTTGTCTGTGTGTTTTTCTGCGTGTTTGTCTGTATGTCTGTGTATACTAATAAATCCGATGAAACACGAAGTGTGTGTGTGTGTGTGTGTGTGTGTGTGTGTGTGTGTGTGTGTGTGTGGTGTGTGCGTTGTGTGCGTGTGTGTGTGTGTGTGTGTGTGTGTGTGTGTGTGTGGCGCGCGCGCGCGCGTGCGTGCGTGTGTGGGTCTCATGCGTGCGTGCGTGCGTGTGTGTGTATGCACGATGTGTGTGTGTGTGTGTGTGTGTGTGTGTGTGTGTGTGTGTGCGCACGAACTGTGTGTGTATGTATGTGTGTGCGCGCGGCGCGCGCGCGCGTGTGTGTGTGTGTGTGTGTGTGTGTGTGTGTGTGTGTGTGTGTGTGTGTGTTACAGAAAAGGGAGCATGAAAGAAAGAGCATATCTGTTCTTCCAGACAGAGCTAACACCCAAATGGTTCCATAAGATTATTTCCGACTTATGTGTGATCCCTGATTTCCAAGTTCCCTTGTAAACAACTTTTATGACCGTGGACCTGGTTGTAAGGCACGAGCAAACAGAAGAATTTGGCCTTTGTGTGTCTTTGTGCTTATCCATATTCCCATAGCCTGTGTTTCTGCCGAGCTGGAATGGCACGTCCATGTCTAACGAACGTATCGAAAGGACGAAAAATCAACATGGTAGGGCACCTATGCTTTTTTTTCTTTCATTTGTAAATTTCTATACATGCACACGGTTTTTTGTTTTTTGCGTGCCACATGCACACGCTATCGAATGTGCGCATATATGCATGCGCACCTGCATGTACATGCACACACGCATGATCGACAAAAGAAAGATCCCTCGACGAGAGTCGATTTTTATTACCTTTCCTTGTGTCACTCCACAAATCATCAAATAACACTGCCCAGAGGCTGCACTTGTTTATGCTGGTTCCCGGGCCCGCCTCGGCTCACTGCAGACGTAGGCAGTTCAGTCCTTACATCGGCCACTGGAGCTGAGTGAGGTGGAGGTCGAAACTGATGGAACAGAACTGGTTGTCTTCATGTCCGGCATTTTGTTTCTAAAGGTGAAGGATATCTTTGTTATTGTTGTCGTTACTGTATTGTCAAAACTTTCATGTTTGGTCAGAATATATACCTTGTGGTCAGTCTGTGTGAACTGCCACCTCTTCACTGTTGGCTGCTGAATGAAAGTATGAATTGGAACACAGATTGTTTTGCAAGTGCAAATTGTAAGAGAGAGAGAGAGAGAGAGAGAGAGAGAGAGAGAGAGAGAGAGAGGAGAGAGAGAGAGAGAGAGAGAAGACAGCAGACAGACAGACAGAAGGGGAACACAAGCAATCAATAAAAAAAAAATCAGCAAGACTGATAAGTGATGATCAGATCACAAAAACGTCGGGAAAAAAAGTTTTCTCTAAAAGTGATAGTCTCATCAGATCTCTCTCTCTCTCTCTCTCTCTCTCTCTCTCTCTCTCTCTCTCTCTCTCTCTCTCTCTCTCTCTCTCTCTGTCATTTTCATCATTTCCTTTGCAATTATTGCATTTTTTACGTAACGTTACGTAAGATCAACATGAAACATTAGAATAGGTTAAGATAAACTGAAATATTGCCATTATCTTATGGCTTCAAGTTTTCATCTTCCAAACATTAGAATAGGAGATTAAGAATTTTCTCAATGTACAAATCACTATTTTGAAGGACAGACCAAATGACCGTAGCCGTGCTATCTTTTCTTTTGTTTCCTTCCATCTGCCATTCAGAGACAGATTTAAGACACGGAAACATGAACACCCTAAAGGGAAACTTTCGATAATATTTCTTGTACCGTTTATGCATATCGCATCAACTGATCCAGTTAGGCATCATAGTATATTTTGTATAGAAAGGAACCATTTCTACTCCATTTCGCAATGTCATAGACTAAGCACAATTTGGTGTGCGTCCAAACAACAATCGTGGGGATGAAAATATTTTGTGATTCCAACATGGACCACGAGTGTGTGGATCTCTGTCTCATTATTTACAGGAACTTTTACTTTACTCTGTGAACAGTAAACAAGTGGGGTATTTTTGCTCCCATAAGAAAACCTAACACAGAGTAACTTTTATTCAAGACTGGTGCCAACCTTGATTAAAAGTTACTATGTGTTAGGTTTTCTTATGGGAGCAAAAAATACCCCACTTGTTTACTGTTTATCGTTTACTGTTCCCTACCTCATTTCATTTCCCATTTAGTCTGTGAGTAAAATGAGTCTGTCTCAACGATGTGCGAGGAAGGCCCATGAGGTGCACTAGAATGACATAGTTCTTGTCCGTCTGGTAGAAACCTCTCTTCTGTCTCTGTCGTCTCTGTCTCTGTGTCTCTGTCTCTGTCTCTTCTCTCTCTCTCTCCCTCTCTTCTCTCTCTCTCTCTCCTCTCTTTCTCTCCCTCTCTCTCTCTCTCTTTCTTTCCTCTCTCTCTCTCTCTCTCTCTCTCTCTCTCTCTCTCTCTCTCTCTCTCTCTCTCTTTCTCTCTCTCTGTTTATGTGATTTTAAAAGTATAACATAACTAAATAACAATGTGACATTATCTGCAAATAACACGAGGTGACACAGCCCGTCTTAAGATCACTAAATTCCATGTTTTCCTTTTCCTATTGCTTCCGCCGCATTTCAGTAATGAAAAATGTAACCAAGGGCTTGATTAACGCCCAAGCTCTACTCCTTGCGGGCATATACATACATACATACTTCACAGCCATTTGTAATTTGGCATCAATTCCACTTTGACGCAGATTAATCCTTTGTTTCTCAAAATTGAATGCCATTTTGAAGTCAACAAAGGCGACGTTCTACTTCGCACATTCTTTTATTTAATGAATGTAATTATGCCTATACTTGAAGAGTGACTTTTGGGCCGATGGTGCTGTAACCTGATCACAGTCCACCGTTCTTCAGTGTGTTGTTTTCCCCTCCAACGTTCTGCCTGTCTTTGATTTGAAACATTAGTGTAGATTTTACTGAAGATGTTTGTCGGCGGAAATTCTCAACGCGTATCTGGGTTTTTGCGTCTCCGTTGATTAGAACAAGGAAATGAAAGTGGGTTACATCATGAATGGATTTAGCCGAGTCTGCAGGGGTCCTCTGAAAGCTTTGATGATACTGTTGTCAGTTTATAACTTCTTTGGGGAGATCCTCTCTGATTTTGTTACGTCCCCTCCCTTTCAAAGGCTATGGACGCTATCATTTTCGCTTGGACGGCTGTCAGCTTCAAACAATGCCACCCCCTCCCCTCCCCTCCCCTCCTCCTCCTCGCTTCTTGTTGTTCATGTCTGTGTGACAGAATGCAAGCAATATCCACGAAAAACGAAACAAGGCAGCAGTCCGGTCCGAAAAAAAACATGACAATTGTTTAATTTTTTCGTCCCCACTACTGCATTGCTACATTTTAAGCAGATTGCTCCACTGGTACATTTTCCGTTTTGTCAGTGCTTTCGTTAGCATTGAGGAATTTTGATGATTGAATGCTGTTTCAGCGATCTGCAAGAATGATTCCTTATTTCAAGTAGCGTGTGAATGACAGCTGTGGTTAGTAGAGGAAGATAGGCAATACAGAATAACAAGGAAGCAAAGATTACGTAAAAACAGAGTAAAGATCTCTCTCTCTCTCTCTCTCTCTCTCTCTCTCTCTCTCTCTCTCTCTCTCTCTCTCTCTCTCTCTCTCTCTATCTCTCTCTCTCTTCTCTCTCTCTCTCTCTCTCTCTTCTCTCTCTCTCGTTTCCTGCACATACAAATAGATAACAACAAACCAGTCACAAGCGTGCGCGCACACATACGCACGTGCACGCATACCCGCACGCGCTCGTGCGCGCACGCAACACAACACACACACACACACACACACACACACACAACACACACACACACACACACACACACACACACACACTTGTCCATGTATGCCTATACCGAAGCACTTATAATCAAACACGCACACCCAAACAGACACACGCAAGCATGCACGAACGCGCTCGCACGCGCACCCCCCCCCCCCCCCCCCCCCCCCCCCCCCCCCCCCCCCCCACCCCCCCCCCCCCCACCCCCACCCCCCCACCCCCCCCCCCCCCCCACCCCCCCCCACCCCCCCCCCCCCACCCCACCACACACCACCCCCACACACCACCCACACACCCCACCACCCCACCCGCACCCCCCACCCGCCCCCACACCCACCCCACACACACACACACACACCACCACACGCACGCACCACACCACACACACCACACACACACACACACACACACACACACACACACACACACACTTGTCTAATACACATCTAGTGAAAAGACGTTAAATTGAAGAACAACAACAACAACACACACACACACACACACACACACACACACACACACACACACACCACACACACACACACACACACACACACACGGGCGCGCGCGCCAACATCATACAAAACCCATATGATTAAAGAAACAAGAAAAAACAAATTCGTTCGATCTGCGTCATACATTGCTCAAAACAAATGACTTTCTCTGAAGGCGCAAGGGCAATGTTATCGTGAATGTTGGTCATAAAGCATGCATTAAAACACATAGAAAGCATGCATTAAAACACATAGAAAGCATGCATTAAAACACATAGAAAGCATGCAAGCTTTAAGAAGCATGCGGTTGGCATGAAGCCGTGTTCATGTTGATAAATCCCCCCACCAGACAAAAATGGGCCGGATCTGATCAATGTGCTGCCACCATGAGGAGATCCTGGCCCTGGAAAGATCGGTCCTCCTCTATCCAGGG
>CM031598.1:74393906-74408906 GCA_018398815.1 Conus ventricosus
TCGATTGACACTTAATGGATGACTCGTATGCTGAAAAATCAAAATATTGGAATCTCCTTGACAATGGTGTGAGACATTCCTGTTCGACTGTTTAAATCCCCGCACAACAATATATGGTCGAGTTTTCTTTGTTGTTCTTTGTATATATATATATATATATATATATATATATATATATATATATATATATATATATATATATATATATAAAAATAAGAGCTGAACAATTAAGTAGTGGGGGAAAACAAGTGCAGGTTAACAATTCTTCAGTCATTATAGTAATGACTTGGCAAAGATTTGAACTTTAAAAAAAATTGAAGATGAAGAAAATATGGGGATATATATATATATATATATATATATATTATATATATATATAGATATAGATAGATAATAGATATATATAGATATATATAGATATATATTCAACGACTAATAAACAACTGGACAAAAAATCTTACAACAATGCAATGCCATTCTCGAAATCAAAACATGTATAATAAGGAGACTCTTCTGGGGTACGTATGAATGAATACACATACAATATATCTTTGTCTATACCGAACAATGTTTTACTGATGCACCAAACAATGCACCAAACAAATCAGATTTTATTTTAACCTCTCTGACATGTGACACAAATATATTTCCAACGAGACACAAGATTCCACCTTTAGCTGTTAATTTTTATTGTAGATAAAGAAAACATTTTATATCCAGAAAATATAGGAGATTTAGGTTCGTCAATAAACGTTTCAACTAAACAAATAAAATCAAACGACCGAAGAAAATGAAACAAAATCATTGCTTTGTAATTTTGAAAGCAGTTCATTAACATTCTAATGAGGTAAAGATAATGATCTGGTTTTGTTACTTTCATTGCTACCTACATTTTCCCAGCGCCTGTGTTCACCAAATTTATGTACGGAACTTGACACTCATTCCAAAGTTGAAACATACCGAGAGTTCTCCTCAGGCGATTCAACACACTCGCTGTCATCCACATTCAAATCCCGCGCGCATGCTCACTTTCATTCTGGGTCACACTGGGCGATGACACTGGTGTCTCTTTTAGGATAGTTCCCTCACAAATAAAAACGTCTGCAACAAAACTGGGCTGGCCGGTTTTCTGTTTGAAGTCTACGAGTCTGTCACGAACGTCAACAGAGAACTTTCTGCATTAATTAATAAACAATTAAACACAATCGTGGCTCGTTTCCCCTCTTGCCTTGCTCATTTTAAATGCGGAGTCAGCCTTCGTCGGATATCCCTGACCCCTTTTGAAAAGTCCTCCCCGATGTAGACCTTAGAGCCTTTAAGTTTGCCCTTAGGTTTTAAAATGTTCACCTTCTGTTTTTAAAAGGCGCAGCGGGCAATCACCGGGGAGTCGGGTCGGGAACTGAGCCGGTGGACACGGTCGAACTCCACGTTGTCCGTCAGGTCCAGCTTGTCCGTCAGCAAATCCTGCACCAGGCCCTCACAGTCTGCACTGGTCTCTCCGCCCCTCCTGGGTAGTCCGTAGAAGATCACGTTGTTCCGCTTGGAACGGCCCTCCAGATCATCGATCCGTTTCTCGCAGTCGTCCAGCTTCTGACATAGGTCGTTGTTGGCCTTCTGCAGCGCCCCATTTTCTCATCTCAGCTCTGTCACTTTGTCCTTCAGCTCCCTCAGCTCAGCGCGAAGAGTCGCGTGGTCCTCCCGAAAACTGTGGTTCCTGCTTCACCGCATCCATCTTAGCGTCCGTCTGGTCACTTCTCATGTTCAAGGTGGCCATGAGGTCACGGAGTGTAGGTTCTGTGGTGACAGATGAAGGTCCAGAAGTTTGAGAGTCCGTTGATCTTTCCAGACTGACTCTCCATAAAGAACTTCCACTATGACGTCGTGTCTGGTGCGTGGAGTCTCTGCTGGGAGGAGGGCTGATGGGTCCCGGGTTTGATTCGATGTCGCCACACCGAAAGAGCAAACTGCTCCAGAAGAAGTACGACAGGAGCAGTCCTAAGGTAGCACTGTTCCTCCTGTGTCGAAGTGTGACAATGGCGATGCCTTTTCTTTAGCCCTTCTTGTCATAAATCCAATGAAGACGGACAGGAAGCGGCCACAAACACATCGAAAGTCGATGACAGCAGACGGCATGGCTGATCAGACACCTGCCTGTAGAATCTGGGGGAACAATCCTGTCTTCGTCCGTCAGAATCAGCAGTGATAGCCAGAGGTCAAAACAAAGCGTCCTGGCGCAATTACAGCAGTTCACTGTCCCCAGAGAGAGAGGAGCGAGAGGAGAGAGAGAGAGAGAGAGAGAGAGAGAGAGAGAGAGTGAGAGAGAGAGAGAGAGAGAGAGAGAGAGAGAATAATGTGTCTACAGCAAAGTATACAATTCATAACGGCATAGTGATACCGTTTTAGCACAAAATCGCAAAATCATTATCTTGCAACAGAGTGCAGGCAGGCAGAGCGCTCAGTAAAGATAACGTGAACACGGGACTGCAGGAAAGGTGAATCGAAAGCCGACTCTTTTAGGGTCATATCTCAACCTCGTTTTTTTGTTTTTTTTTTCCTTAAATCTGGGGCTTACTTTTTTTTTTCCATCTCTTCTTGCTTTATTGACTCCCTGCCAGTCTGAATGTTCAATCATCATGGGCACTCGTATGTGGACTTTAATTCTTTGAAATTGATACACAGCATCTGAGTTCTTCTATGTTCTCACATTGGGTGCACTTGCTCTTTATTACGTCTCTATGTGAAGAGAATTATTTTACTGACTGACTGAAACCAATTTATTGTCAGATTAACTGAAGGTTGTACTGACAGAATTATAGACACACATGTATACACACACATATATATCTTTTTAATTTCAAATCTTTGGCAAATCATTATTAAAATGATGGAAGAATTGTTAACTGCACTTGTACATACATATGTCGACGCATGCACAAACACAGACACACACAGACACACAGACAACACACACTCACACACACACACACACACACACACACACCACACACACACACACATATATATATATATATACAGAGAGAGAGAGGGGAGACGAGAGAGAGAGAGAGAGAGAGAGCAGTGAACATACTGACGAGGTAAAAATGGTGTAAAAAAAAAAATTTAAAACAACATCTTAAATTTCAATTTCCAATCTCGTCCTCACCTCCCCTCCAAGGGAGCGGACATTCCCCCGAAGCCATCCTTGAAATGAAAAAGCGGGAAGAAAAAAAATACTGATTTTTTTAATCCCAAGAATGACACTAGGAACAAAACGGACAGCGAAGGGAGGAAATGAAAAAGGAAAGGGAAAGTATGTTTGGGGAGGTGATAACAAATCGTCTCGCGAATCGATCTGATCTCCAAAGAGGCTATCCTTATTGCAAAACAAAGAAAAAAAAGTCTGCAAGTAAGACGTGAGGAAGGTCTAGAAGCCAATGAGTGAGTATCAGTGTATGTGTGTGTGTGTGTGTGTGTGTGTGTGTGTGTGTGTGTGTGTGTGTGTGTGTGTGTGTGTGTGTGTGTGTGTGTACGTGCGCCGTGCGTGTCATGTGTGCATTATTGCATATACATTTATGCGTTAGACTTATTCACCACTATCAATAGCAACAAAATAAATTAATGATAAATCCGTACTTTGAAAAAAAAATAGACACATAGACCGTCATTGTAATTTGAAATTTAAAGAATATTCAACATTTGATTTATTTTTAATGCTTCCTAAAGGATTTTTTTTTCCCGCAGACATTAATATGATAGATAGTTGAAAAGTTTCTTCCCTCCAAATTCCGGGCAAGGTAAACATCTTGCGTTATATCTCCAACTTTTTCCCTCGCTCTCGAGGTGTTGCGTGGCTGCATAGTGTGCATAATGGCGCTACCCATCCTACAGACGAAGTGTAATGCCAACAGAGCGGGAAGAGGTTTGAGCCACAGATCCTTTCAAACTTCCAGTGACAAAAATTCTCTTTCTTCCTGAAGGAGGATGGAGTGATCTAAGAGTTGTGTAAGTGGCTGTTGGGAATAAGGAGGCAGAGCGTTTACTTTCTCAGTGAGAGAGAGAGAGGGAGAGACGGACAGACAGACACACAGATACAGAGAGACACAGAGAGATACAGAAACAGAGAAACAGAGAGGGCAGCGACACCCAGACTCAGAGAGAGAGAGAGAGATAGAGAGGAGAGAGAGAGAGAGGAGAGAGAGAGAGAGAGAGAGAGAGAGAGAGAGGAGAGATTCATACGGTGGCTCGTCCTCCTTTCCATCTTCGCTCCTTACTCCTCGGTATTGGAGGAAGTCGTAACTTTAGCTGGACACGCTCCCTTTAATCTTGTTCTTTGGCATTTTAAGGAGCAGGCACTTTTTTTCCATGCTTTACTGAAAGCCTTTGTTAGGTCCACGAAGACCGCCATCCCTTAATCTTTTATTGGGAGGCATTTTAGGTTTCTGGGCTTTGTATTAATACTCCTGCTTTTCCTAAAGGCTGACTGTGAGCGATCTAACAGGTGTTTAGCTTCAAGGTATGTTAGAAGTCACGTGATCACCATCTGTTCCATTCAAGGTCAGTTAGGAAGCTGACTGGATGGTACCTGGTCTTTTTGGTACTCCCTGTCAGTATTGTACTATCCGATGGAAACGATGGTATTCTCCTTTTACTTGTCGGAGCATTTTTTCCCACATTCCATGTGTAATTGAAAATATTTTGTACATTTTTCATGGTATCCAGTGCTAGGTTTTTGATAATTTTAACTTAATCTTACTCGGTAGACCATCCTTTCGGGAAGAGTGCTTGTTCCTACAGTTGTCTTTCTTGTAGAAAAAAAAAATTGGTGCTAACTGAGACTTCTGTGGGGTTTTTTTAACCTTTCTTTAAGCTCTCTGCAGACTTCTTGAGTACGGGTGTAAGGGGAGTAAGTGTCGTGTGCTTTCGTCCTCGAAGAAACAAGGACATGTGCTTCCAGTTTCCCAGCACGGTGCAAGGAAAGAAGATAGTGTCCTGGAGGTTCTAGCTCCAGTCCTTTACTGCCCTCTTTTTGTTTTTGCAAACGGTGAATTGCTTAATTTGAATGCGTTGGTAAGCTTTCTGATAATCAACTGATTTTGTTAGTCAGCCTTACCACCTGTGTAACTTCGTACCGAGGACACTGAGTGTCCACCGGGCGTAATGAGAGACAGATTTCGCTTGAGGCACGTTACTGACCAGAGTTCACACGCACACATGGGACCCACCCCACCCTCTTAACGTAAGCCCGCGAACACACGCACCTGGGTCACTCGCGCGCGCACATACATGTGCACGCGCACGTACACACGACTCTCTCTCTCTCTCTCTCTCTCTCTCTCTCTCTCTCTCTTACGAACAGATAACCTAACGTATATACCCATAGTTGTCGCGCGCGCACGCGCGCGCGCACACACACACATACACGCGCGCGCACACACACACACACACACACACACACAACACACACACACAGACACGCACGCACGCACACACACACACACACACGCACACGCACACACAACACACACCACACAACACAAATAGGTACAGAAACACGCATTTGAGACCTGCATACACTTGCAATCCGAGGCACTCGTGCTTGTTCTTATAAACACACCTCATTGCACTCAAAAGTCATCCTGAATTACGAAGCTAATGTTGTCTTTTGCGCTTTTTATCGTTTGTCTCATAAAAACTATATCTTAGTGATGTGTAGTTAGAAAGTGACCTTGTAACACTGATTGTTGATTATAAATCGTGACTTTTGTTGAGTGAGGTCAAATTTTGCTTTCTCTCTGTAACTTCGTACTCACTTCATGATTACCTTTTTCGTCTTCAAACGTGTTCGCATACGATGGTCAGAGTTTTTTTTTTCAGAACTAATCTTGGATATTTTTACCTGTTTGTCTTTTGCGAGATTGGGTAAACACGTCTAGTATGTTCAATAGAAGTGACAATTTTGGAGACTGTTTCTTTTTAATAGTAAGTGGTTCGACCCTTGTTATGCATACCATACCAGACAGTTAAAAGAGGAACAAAACGACACTTGTAAAATGTTGCAATGAGTATTGCCAAAGTGCTTTCGAACAAAGGAAGAAAATCCGACAAATGAATAATATAACAATGTCATCACTTTACTGCCAGGGCTTAGGAAACTTTCAGAAAAGAAGAGGTGTATTTCAGTTTCTTCGTCCGAAAAATCACTCTATTTATTTCCTACAGGGCACCCATTTCAGTCAAAAAGTATACCGCCGAGTTAGAGCAGAATGGGGTTTCGAATGTGCATTTCTATTGAATACTAGTAAATCTAGAGGAATAGCTGTTACATAACAGCTTTGAATTTAAATTTAAAAATACACTAAAAGATAATAAAGGAAATTATATAATGTTAGTGCTAAACATTATGGGAAAAGATATTTTACAAGTTAACATCTACGGACCAAATAGAGACCAACCATCTCTCTATGCAGAATCACACACACACACACAAAATAGAAAAACGTCGGGATCCCTAACATAATCAGAGCCAGAGGTTGGAACCCTGTTCTTAACCCAAACCCTGACTGCCACAATTATAAACATATTAACAACCCTCAGTGCAAACATTCTTAAAAGAATTAAGATAAGGTATAAAATCTGAAAATATGCTCATAAGCTGGAAATGACAGAATTTGATTTTGAAAAATATGGTGTCAGTACACAAATTTATTAGAACATTGAACAAGGGTATTTATGATCATGCATCGCAATTATAATTGATAAAGAGAAAGAATATCAAAGTGTCAGTGATCCTCATTAAGATTCTTCTTTGTTGTAAAAAAAGAAAAAGGAGGAAAAGGAGAAGGAAACATTGCGTATCATACAAAGAAAAAACAAACAAACAAAGAAAAAAATTGACTGAGAACAAAAGACAGTTGTAGGTATTCTTCATATTAAGAACAGGATGAAATTCAATATAAAACTGGGGTCAGTCTAAGGCTGTACTGAAATCATGTCAAGATCGATCAATAAGTAAAATGAAATAAAAATGGATTAACGTGACATTCTTACAGAAACGAGAGACAGGATTCAGCCTTAATGTAAGGTCAAGTTGAGGGTGTTTAGAGCTGAAGTCACCTCAAGGTTGAACCAGTATGTGTAAAGGTATGGGTGCGGGTCAGTGCCTGTCGTGTCTGGTGTTTACGAAGGAACACTCCACTGCGCAGATCAGTTTAGACTGTATTGTATTGTACTGCATTGAATGTATTGTATTGCATCATGTTGAATTGTGTTGTGTTATAGTATGTTGTTATGTATGTTGTATTGTATTTTTTCTATGGTATTGTGTTGTATTATATTGCATCGTATAATGTTGTATTGCATTATGATGTATGTCCTTATGTTATGTTAAGAAGAAAGTTACGTGCTGACAAATGTGGTTCAAACTGTCTTCTACTTCATTTGCATTTTTGCTTCGATGTTTTCTTTATTTCCGTTTTACTTTGTACAACAAACGTTTATGGACGAGACCTACAGAAATGCGTATGATGCATTGACTTTGCGCACTGTCCTCTTTTTGCGCACATGCAAGCTCAAATTGTTTGATTAAAAAAAAAAAAGAGAGGCAAAATAAGTAAATATACTCTCTCTCTCTCTCTCTCTCTCTCTCTCTCTCTCTCTCTCTCTCTCTTCTCTCTCCCCTCTCTGTTCTCCTCTCTCTCTCTGTTCTCTCTCTCTCTCTCTCTCTCTCTCTCTTTTCTCTCTCTCCCCTCTCTCTCTCTCAGGTGGATTGAGTGGAGAATCACGTGACATGACACAAGTTACAGGTGTCATGTATTTCAGCTGCCATTTTCTGAAGTGTTGTATGAACTGTGCCAGTGGCTTTCAGGGGCAGTGGAGACCACCCTCAGCGCCGTGATGCCTGACATCACAGTCGGCTGACCACATGACGGGAGAAGGCGACAACGTGGTCACCATCTTGCCAGCGAAACCAGCAGGCAACCCAGTTTCAACAGTAATGGCGGATCCTGTCCTAAACCGAGGCACTCCAGTTCAATTCTACAGGAAGAACTTGTCAGCCAGATGATGAAAGAGCAAAACAGCCGATTAGACGGCTTGAGAAGACTGGCCTGATGACAGAAACATTACTGATGGGAGGGAACACACTGGCCGTTTGGCAACGACCTGGAAGAACGCACTACCCAGGATGCTGCTACAGAACAACTCATCTAGCACATATACACAGATAGCTAGTCTGACACATCACATGCACAAGATCATCTTCTGCCTTTACACTGTTCGGTTTGAGTGCTGCAACATCAACAACATGTTCAGCAAACCTGTCATGGACATTGACTCTGAACAAACCAAAGAACAGTCTCTGGTTTTGACGCCAGACGGAATAAAAGAACTCAGAAGAACGTATTAAACTTGCCAACCTTCAGAAAGGGAAACAGACATACCATCAACACGAAACGCACAGAGATCCAAACACGTGCTGTATGGTGGTTGCACGCTCTCTTTGGCCTGATCCAGCTATCTCTGTCCTCCATAAGACTGATGATGCACGCATATAAGCGACATTTTGTCGTTCACGATTGTCTTATAAAACAGGAGTGAAAAAAATATCGTTATATGAGTGAGTAGTGCAGTTTCTTTTGTTGGGAGACTAGGTCTAACTTCAGGTAGCAATATGACATTGTTATAGTTTCCATGTCAATGCGATCGTTTTTCGGCTCTCTCTCTCTCTCTCTCTCTCTCTCTCTCTCTCTCTCTCTCTTCTCTCTCTCTCTCTCTCTCTCTCTCTCTCTCTCTCCCCATGGAAACTGGCCATACCTCAAGGATGTTGTCCCCCTCTTCATTTAACGAGAAAGGTTAGTGCAAAGCTTATTTGTCTCAACACGGCTCCAAAGGGCATGCATTGCTATGGTTAACAGCAAGAGACACTGCAGATGTGTGGAGGGGAAAGTTTTGGCCTGATGAGGAGTATCTGTCTCTGCATTACACGGAGATCAAACGGAAAGAGATGAAGATATTTGAATCACTAGAAAATTAAAGTACTGTAGTTTGAGATTTGCCCTGCTCAACAGATTTACGAATTTCACAGGGACTGTCCATACCGTCGTCTGTTTGTTGTCAATATTCCACTGTCCTCTTTGAAATGTTCTGTCTTGGCCAATGCCTACCTCCCTCTCTCTCTCTTCTCTCTTCTCTCTCTCTCTCCTCCTCCCTCTCTCTCTCTCTCTCTCTCTCTCCTCTCTCATTGTTATCTCATATTGTTATGTATGCTTATCCCACTTCTCGTACCCTCCCGCCCGTCCCTTGGGGAGATACGTCGCAGGACAGTTTCCTAATGGTGGTTCCACACTTCTGGCATGGAGGTAAATAGAACAGGCAAGAGACAGTGGGAATAAGGAGAGAGAGGAAGAGCATCAATCACCAAGGCGACGTTTCCATTACAGTGGAATACAGATTAGCTGAAGTGAATACTTTAAATGCTGATAACGCTGTACAGTGTGGAGTTGAGAACGAAAGCTGCCTCACACAGGCTGTAGAAGGGCTACAGACAATGGGCAGAGAAAGGAGAAGGAATTGTACTTTTCTGGTCTTCTCTACCATACCATTCCCTGTATGCTGCGCACACGCTCTCTCGCTCTGTCTGTCTGTCTGTCTGTCTGTCTGTCTCGTCTCTCTCTCTCTCTCTCTCTCTCTCTCTCTTCTCTCTCTCTCTCTCTCTCTCTGGGGAGCGAACAGCACTTTCATTATTGCAGCCACGCTTTGCAAGTCTCCGCTATTCTTCATCGTTTCAACCAGACTGTGGTTTCATAGAGGCTTGAATTTTGGCCAGCAGTACCGCCTTGAACTATACCATAAGCATTGTTAGGCTTTAGACTCTGAGGCTCCTTCATTCCCGTCTACGTTGGCTTTCAGTTGAAACGAACCGAAGAGAAGACCGCCATGAAAATCGACATACTGGCACCAAGAACACGTGTGGACGGTGTAGCCCTTGGACTGCTCCTCGCGCTGATTCTCTGCGGTGGACTTCTTTTGCGCTGCGGTGACGTGGAGCAGAACCTGGGACCCACCAGGGCGGACCGCTGCAAGCAGACCCTCCTGGGCAGTGCTAGACGCAGGGGCGGACAGACGACCCTCTCTTCGCCACAACAACCCTCAACGCTGACGTCATGGGTATATGAATCTCCGTGCACTGTGCTTTCAGAGAAATGAACAGCTAATTTGATAACATTGAAAAGAGCGTTAACGGCCTCAGTGATTCGTTCTCTGTCTTCATTAATGGCGTGAGGGCTTTTCTTAAAGTAAGAGAAAAACGTAATAATTACGTCAATATTTTAGACGTCATTCTCCGACTTAACCAACTATGGATTTTACCTAGTTTTTCCATTCCTTTTGTTGTTTTCGTGATGAAGGCCATGTGGCCGAAATATATCGTGCAGAGCGTTTGACAATTTCATATTTTCATAAATATCATAGGCAGCCTTTCTTATTCAAATTGGTCTCATTAATGTCTTCATCCTCTGCTGAAGATGTTAAATTCTCATTGTTTCTATATGAGGCATTTCAAGCTTGGAGTAATAGCTGTTTCACGAGAGTAGGCTTAATCACATGTTGATATTAATCTTTGTTTTCTATTCTATGACTGTTACCCCTCCTGATTTGTTTTGTTTCCTGCGTTTATTACTTTTGTGTAATATTCAAACACCCCTTCATTAGGGCCAAGGACTATCAATGAATAAACCTCTCTCTCTCTCTCTCTCTCTCTCTCTCTCTCTCTCTCTCTCTCTCTCTCTCTCTCTCTCTCTCTCTCTCTCTCTCTCTCTCATGCAGGGGAGAGGTTCCCTTTCTTTGCATCGTTATATTTTTTGTCTTATCAGCACTTAAATGAAAAATGTTTTGCCCCAGACTCCAACATGCAACAGAGAAAAAAAAATCCAAAATTGCTTTCATTTGCTTTCAAGAAAGTGTTCATCAGTGGCTCAGTATTTGAACAATAATCCAAATTGAGCCGCCCTGTTCCTGTATTGCGCATACCAATCATACCGACTTAAAGCATGTAGGCTGATTCTGAATTCATCTTACATCGTTACTTGATTCTAAAACAAATCTATACTTGCAGTTTTGAACTGAATCTCAGGTGATACGCCTTTCCACGCATCAGTTTTTCTACTGTTTTTATGGTGGTCTGGAGTTACAGCAGAGGATGAACTGGAGTCACACCTATGACAAACGCATGCATTTCCATGTGTACACTTCAATTAGCGTACATACTCCCTGTGTACACTTCAGTTAGCGTACATACTCCCTGTGTACACTTCAATTAGCGTACATACTCCCTGTGTACACTTCAGTAGCGTACATACTCCCTGTGTACACTTCAATTAGCGTACATACTCCCTGTGTACACTTCAGTTAGCGTACATACTCCCTGTGTACACTTCAGTTAGCGTACATACTCCCTGTGTACACTTCAGTTAGCGTACATACTCCCTGTGTACACTGCAGTTAGCGTACATACTCCCTGTGTACACTTCAGTTAGCGTACATACTCCCTGTGTACACTTCAGTTAGCGTACATACTCCCTGTGTACACTTCAGTTAGCGTACATACTCCCTGTGTACACTTCAGTTAGCTTACTACTCCCTGTGTACACTTCAGTTAGCGTACATACTCCCTGTGTACACTTCAGTTAGCGTACACGCTCCCTGTGTACACTTCAGTTAGCGTACATACTCCCTGTGTACACTTCAGTTAGCGTACATACTCCCTGTGTACACTTCAGTTAGCGTACATACTCCCTGTGTACACTTCAGTTAGCGTACATACTCCCTGTGTACACTTCAGTTAGCGTACATACTCCAGTGACGTAGTAGAACAGAAACCTGAACAATGGATCCGTGAGAAAACAAAATGCCATGCTGTATATCTTCTTATTTCCCTTCCCTAGCATTGTTCTATTAATAAAATTTAACGGAATCAGATTTTTTAAAAGTGTGAAGCAGGTTCGGAACAATACTTTAAAATCAAACACAGAAACACTACATATTAATGAGTAAAACAACCAAATCTGCAAATGAAAGTGACAGTCTACAAGTGTCTTCAATACTGAGCCACACTGTTCCTATATTTTACAACTATGCAGAGTCACAATACTCAGTAAAGGTACAACGTGGACGCTCCATGTAGGATCAAGGAGTAACTTCTGAAAGTCATCACTAGTTCACAACATCTGACTGGAAGTGCGTGCCAGTGAGTGGGATGAAAAAAGAAAAAAAAATCCGCGGGTCATGTCAATCCAAATCCTAAGCTGATATATCGTGTACAGTTTTTGATAACTGCCTACATGAAACATGAAAATACTCGAAACTATCATTGTGAATATTTTCCACTGGTATCGCATGATGTGAGCCACGTCATAAGTGCAGCTCGTAGCTTTGCCACGTCTGTCTCACCGGTGCCCGCCCAAATGGGTAGTCCTGTAAATTATGAGCTACCGGTGCCCGCCCAAATGGGTAGTCCTGTAAATTATGAGCTACCGGAGCCCGCCCATATGGGGAGTCATGTATATTATGAGCTACCGGTGCCCGCCCAAATGGGTAGTCCTGTAAATTATGAGCTACCGTGCCCGCCCAAATGGGTAGTCCTGTAAATTATGAGCTACCGGTGCCCGCCCAAATGGGTAGTCCTGTAAATTATGAGCTACCGGTGCCCGCCCAAATGGGTAGTCCTGTAAATTATGAGCTACCGGTGCCCGCCCAAATGGGTAGTCCTGTAAATTATGAGCTACCGGTGCCCGCCCAAATGGGTAGTCCTGTAAATTATGAGCTACCGGTGCTCGCCCAAATGGGTAGTCCTGTAAATTATGAGCTAACGAGGAGCGGCTCAGTATTGGAACGTGCCTGATTTAGGCACCCCTAGCATACACTTATCACATTTCGCTTTTCCACTACCCCCTCCTTTGGAACTATACGCCGCTGGATGGTTTCCTGGTGGGTGATCTCAGAAGTCCGACATCGAGGTATCCGGATATAAGACTGGGAGGAGTAAGAGAGGGGAAAGCATCAGTCTCCATGGCGACGTTTCCATTGCAGTGGCATAAAGATACGCTGTACAGAGAAGGAAGAACAGGAAATGGTTTACATGGTAAGAAAGCGGGGTTGGAATAAAGTGGAAGTGACTCAATGACTTGCTCAAAACGGTGGCAATGTGGACTTCCGGATAACAGGGAATGTATTCTCTTCGTTTTAAATGGTGACAATTAGGACATTAGGAAAATGGGGAATTTAGACACCGGATTGCTTTAAATGGTGGCGTTGTGGCGTTTAGAATAAGGAGAATTTATTCACTGATTTGTTTCACATCAGACAATAGCAATGCTTGGCGCACGTTTGTGGCGATGGAGGAACGAGGAGGGGAATAGTATCGTCTGCTCTCTGCTATTTTCTGTATGTTATGCGCACGTCATCCTCTCTCTCTTCTCTCTCTCTCTCTCTCTCTCTCTCTCTCTCTCTCTCTCTCTCTCTCTTCTCTCTCTCTCTCCTCTCTCTCTCTCTCTCTCTCTCTCTCTCTCTCTCTCTCTCTCTCTCTCTCTCTCTCTCTCTCTCTCTCCTCTCTCCTCCACTATGTGTATGTTTGAGTGTGTGTGTGTGTGTGTGTGTGTGTGTGTGTGTGTGTGTGTGTGTGTGTGTGTGTGTGTGTGTGTGTGTGTGTGCGCGCCAGTAGCAGCAGTAATAGTAGCAGCAGCAGCAGTGGAAGTTGTGGCAGCAGCAGCGTCGGCGACAAAACTAGTAGTAGTAGTAGTAGTAGTAGTAGTAGTAGTAGTGGCAATAGTAGTGGTAGTAGTAGTGGTGGCAGTAGCAGTAGTAATAGTAGTAGTAGTAGCATCAGCAGCAGTAGTAGATGTTTGTTTCTCTACTTCCATCCATATCTCTTCGTCTCTATCTGTCTGTGCGTAATATCTCTATCTATCTTTCTATCTATCTATCTATCAATCGATCGATCGATCTATCTGTTCATCTGCCTGTCTGTCAATCTATGTATCTATGTGTGTGCGTCCGTGAGAGAGAGAGAGAGAGAGAGAGAGAGAGAGAGAGAGAGAGGAGAGAGAGAGAGAGAGAGAGAGAGAGAGAGAGAGAGAACACACACAGATACAGATTTTAGAAAGAGAAGGGGTTAGTCACCGCCAAGGACACAGACAAACAAGGTACGTTTTTCGCCCTCAGTCACTCCGTTTTGAAACAGATACAGACGTATTATTCAGCACTAGGCCATAGCCCCACACTGAAGAGGTGATATCCACAATGGACATCGTATCAATGTCATCATGAAAGAAACTGAAAAGAGTAAACTAGTGCCTATGCACCCTAAAACAAAGGTAAGAATATGCTTTGAGATACCTTTTTTTATGCTTCAAGAATGTGCATAGCAAGATCAAATAGGATGTTTCCGTTTCTGGACGCTAGAATTAAGTTTAGTCTGAAATGACGAGGGTCAGAATAAGACCTGGGCTTTGTGAATTTCACTCTTAAGTCACGAAAGGCAGGAGAACAGAAACAAAGGAAAGGGGTGTAATCTTCCTAAGTCAGATTGCACAAGCGGCATGTCACTTGATTTTCATTCATGGTGCTGTATCTGAAGCGATGCCAAGCAATGGCAGAAACACCAAATCTTAAACTTAGTGCGCTCCTAATATTCCTATTCATATCCATTTTAATGTATGATTCTATCGTGTGCGTTGTTTTAAAGAGTCTGTATGTATTGTGCAGATCTCTCATTACTATAGATACGAACATGTTAGTTCTGCCATCTGCAGTCAGTTCATCTTTGTTCAAAACATTAACAAAAAACCTGAGATTTTCAACCCCCTGGTTGTCCCAAACATAAACAAAGGTGTATGAAGTTAAGGACTGACGAACATTGCCAGCCCATGTCATTTGGCCATTGCAATCCACATTTTGCAATATCTTATAAGCTTTAAAAGGTACCTTGATTTCTTCCATGCTAGTTAT
>CM031598.1:74413906-74426663 GCA_018398815.1 Conus ventricosus
TCAGTGATAACTATGTATGTTTCTTTTTCATTTTCTGATGTCACGGTAGCCTGGTATACAATATTGTTGTGAAGACATTTATTGCTTAGTGGACACTGCTCTTTTTTGGTGGAATTGCAAGATTTCCTTTCTTCACCCTTCTTTGCTGTGTTGGTTTTCATTTTGTTGGATGCCTCAATTAGGTTTTTGAGGTTGGGCATACATGAGTACGATAGTGTTGACTGTGTTTTTGTTAAATATTTTGGACAGTTTGTGTTCTTTTGGAAATGAAGTTGTTAGGATTTTGACGAATTCTTTCCCTATGTTTGTTTTGAGTTTCCCATCGTATGGGGGGTTTGTACCGTATGATTTTTCTTTTTCTGTTTTTCTTGCTTTTATTTGTGTTGTTATCTGGGTTGTATTGTAGTTTGTAATTGTATCCACTTCTTTGTAGTGCCTCCTGGTATTCTACTGCTGCATTGTTGAACACTTTCTCACTGCATGACAGATTTGATAGTCTCTTGTTTATGCCGTGGGGTATGGTCTTTAATACAGATGGTGGGTGGTTACTTTTGATGTGTACATAAAGAGGTGCGTCGTTGGGTTTCTTGTATGGTTTATATATGTGATTATTGAGATCCAGTGTTATGTCTAAGTAGTTCACTACCTTTTTGTTTGCTTCAATGGTAATTTTTAAGTTGTGATTTTGGAAGATTTTGCATAGCTCTTTCTTCTTATTTTCAATGGTTCTTGGGTTGTTGGTTAGTGCAGCAAGGCCGTCATCTCTGTACAGTCCGACTTGCTTTCCGAGTTTTTTCTTGATGTTGGATAGCATGAATAATCCAACCAGTTCGCATGTTTCTGCACCATCATATGAACCCATGGTTACGTCAAATGTTGAGTTTTTGTTCGTTTTCTTGATCCAGGTTTCATTTCTGCTGTGCAGTAATGTTTTCTTGCTGTGGAGAATGATTTCCATTTCTGACCCTGTTATGTCTGTGTGGTTGCTGGCAAACTTCAGTGCTTTGTTGAGTAGTTCCTCATCTATAGATGGGTAAAAGTCTACTATGCCTAATGTGATGAATACTGTATTACTTTGTTTATTGAGTTTTTTAACCATTGGATAACTTCGTATGTGTTCTTCCAGAAGGTTGTATTCAGAGTTTGATTTTACGTTCTTTATTATTTTTTCCAGAATTTTCTTGCTGATTTTGCCTAATTCAGATTTGGATGGATTTATTAGTCTACATGTTGGGTTGTTATGAAAGTTGGGCTTGTGGTCTTTGAGTGTTATGAAAGCTTCTTTTGTTGCTGTCGCTTCTATCCTGTCACTTAGGTCTATGCACTGTGCAAGTTCTTTCTCTTTAGTGCGGATACTGTCATGTATATTTTTCTCGACTTTTTTGTAGTTTTTCTGGATGTTTTTGTCAAGAAGTTGAGAGTATTCTTTTGGTTCCATTTTGTAGTAATTGCTAGTTTTGTCAGCCTTCACAAATATTTTTTGTCATTTTGTACTTGTTTTATTTGGTTTTTTAATGTTTGAAAATCGTTGTTAGATTTTTTTAATTCAATATTGGCTATCCATCTTTTCATTTTATCTTCAAAAGGTTTCATTTCGTCTATAGCTGGTGGTGATCGCCATGATTTGAAATCGTAGGTGTTTTTGTCCTCTTTTTTGCGTTTGGATTTAGAGAAAAAAAACTTTCCATCTCATGTTGTGCATAAACTTTTCTGTTTGTTCTATTAATTTTTTTATATCTGATTGCGGATAAGAAAACGGTATATTTTTTGTTGACTGCCTAAAATTGGTTTCCTCCATTTTAAAATCCTTCAGGCCACAGTGCTCAACATGAGGAGCGATTAAGATCAGTATGATTAAAAAGCCTAGAGCAATTCTACAAGTGCTCAACCCCTTGGGGAGCAACATTAGTTAAAACAAGTGTAAAAGAGGAATATTAAAATTATCTACAAATTTGTTTCTAGCGCTTGGCTATCGTCAGGATGGAGTTTGGGTTGCCCACCGCCGGTATTATATAGCGTGTGGGGCCCGGTTGCAGCTGTTTTTGCGTGCGTGTTGGTTGCACGTGTTTTTGGGGTTTTCAGGTTGTTGTACGGGGTGTGTTCACTAACAACGATTTCCATTTGTGCCTGCAGTTATTTACTATTTCTGTTTTAGTGTTAAGGGTTGCTAAGTGGGGTTTACATAGTATTAGCCATTTTTCAGTTAGGCATAGGTTGCATCTTTTTGAAACATTGCTGTATGGTGATGCTCTTTTTATGATTTTCCAGGATATGTTATGGTTTATTTTTGCGTCTTTAAGTTTCCAAATATATTTGCTCAATTCAGTTTGATTTTTGTATATATATATGTGTGTGTGTGGTGTTGTGTGTGTGTGTGTGTGTGTGTGGTGTGTGTGTGTGTGTGTGTGTACGTGTGTGTGTGTGTGTGTTGTGTGTGTGTGTGTGTGTGTGTGTGTGTGTGTGTGTGGTGTGTGCGCGCGCGTGCGTGTGTGTTATTCGTCGTTTTGTTTGTTTTCTTTTTGGAGGAGGGAAAGAGGGGGAGGGGGCGTACAAAAATCGATTGATTGCGGTTGACGGTAGGGACCACTCAGGTGGAAGACAGCAGTAGATTTGATATTTACAGAATGTTTAATCCTACGAGAAGAAAAAATACATTCGAAGGTGCAGGTGTGACCCAGAGAAGTACTGTCTTCAAATGCCAAACAAACCAGCTGGGAGCAATCCTGCACCACCTTGGAAGCCTGCGCTGTGTTCACATAGGTGCAGGCACGCACAGAGCATTCTATTAAGACGTCAAGGGACATAACTGTTCCGACAGTTATTTCTTGACAGACATTTGAAATGCATCTATATCCAGTTCCAGTTGTGTTATCTGTAACTCGAAACGAATATATTTAACCACTGAAATCAAATAACCATGGTATCTGTTAGTCTCTCCATATATCAAATCGTTCGGTGTTGTCTCTAAAGTACCGAGAAATTTCTTCAGAGCCAACAAATGAATGTTCTCAATATGCACAGCAGCGGATTCAAAACACCATTGCTCAGCATCATTTTGTACACTTGCTGAATCATATATCAGATTTTTTAAGGAGTCAGAGATTCAATCATTTGAAGAGAGAGACGAAAGACAACAGAGAGCAAATAGGAGACTGAACACTGCAGACAGACAAGCAGACAAGGACATGGCAGAGACAGACGAACACTGACAAACAACCACACCCCATGGCAAAGCCATGACCAACAAAGCATCAAAGCACACACACATCAAAACACCAGCCACCCATCACCACTAACAATACGGGATCAGCAGAGTAGGGAGAAGAGCAGAAACAGACAGACAGAGACAGAGAGACACAGACATCAGACAAAGAACAGACTAATTAAGGAGACGACAAGAGGACAAAGACGGTATCGACAGTTATGTTTACGTTACCGACAATTGAAAATGCGATCTAACGGAGTCTGCAGTGCTGACTCGAAACGGGCTAATGCTGCACCAGAAAAACAAGTTCAGCAATGATAGTAGATTGCATTATGGAGAATGTCAGGTGTTTCTGAAAGACTATTCCTAGGAGCCAACAAATGGCTGACACGTAATGAAGACAACATTAAAAGACAGACATGGCTCCGAAACGATTCTTGTACTACAGTTGAATACATATCAAAGGATATTTAGACAGCAGTGCGGACTTGAGGCACAGAAGGAGAGAGCCAGGTAGAGGGCTAGAAAGACAGCAAGACAATCAAGGAGGCTGAAGAGACACTAGAGAGACACTGACAGACAGAAGGACAGCTAGAGACAGAGTGACAGGAAGACAGAAGAAAGCAGTGCTGCTGAAGGACAGCTAAGGACAGCAGTGCTGCAAGACACAGCTACAACACAGACACAGAGAGCAGTGTGGCGAGGATTGTAGGGAGAGAGGTGCTAGACAGAAGACAGTGTGCTGAAGGACATGTAAGGACACAGCATGCAGTGAGGACTATGAGACAGCAGTACTGGCAAGGATTGTATGGAGAAGCAGCAGGCAAGGACTAGCTAAGACAGCAGGCTGCTAAGGATATGTAAGGACACGACCAGTCTGCTGAAGGACATGCTGGAAGCGCAGTCTGGCGAGGACTATGGCTAAGGGACAAGCAGTACGCGAAGACTTGCCTAAGGAGCATGGATGTGAAGGTAGCAGTACAGCAGTGAGGATGATGAAGAGAGCAGGCTGTATTAGCTGTAGACGAAGGTTGAGGGGAGAGGCAGATACAAGCAGGAGAGTGAGGGAAGCAGTACATGCAGGAGATGTGACGGAGAGGCAGTACAGCAAGGAAGTTTAGGGAGAGGACGTGGCAGGCACAGGAGGGTTGATGGGAGAGCAGTACAGGCAGGAGGTGTGAGGAAGAGGCAGTACAAGTCAAGAGGTGTGAGGGAGAGGCAGTACAGGCAGGAGAAGGATGTGAGGGAGAGGCAGTACAGGCGAGAAGAAGGTGTGAAGGAGAGGCAGCTACAGGCAGAGATGTGACGGAGAGGCGTACAGGCAAGAGGTGTGAGGAGAGGCAGTACAGGCAGAAGGTGGCGGAGAGGCAGTACAGGCAAGAAGGTGTGAGGGAAGAGCAGTGCAAAAGGAAAGCAGTGTGAGGAGAGGCAGTACAGGCAAGAAGTGTGTGAGGAGAGGCAGTACAGGCAAGAAGGCTGGTGAGGGAGTAGCAGTACAGGCAAGAAGGTGTGAGGAGAGGCAGTACAGGCAAGAAGTGGTGAGGAGAGGCATGTACAGGCAAGAAGGTGTGAGGAAGCAGTACAAGCAAGAGTGGTGAGGAGAGGCAGTACAGGCAAGAAGTGTGAGGGAAGGCAGTAAGGCAAGAAGTGTGTGAGGAAAGGCAGTACAAGCAGGAGGTGTGAGGGAGAGGCAGTACAGGCAAGAAGGTGTGAGGGAGAGGCAGTAAAGAAGAAGGGTGTGAGGGAGAGGCAGTACAGGCAGGAGGTGTGAGGGAGAGGCAGTACAGGCAGGAGGTGTGAGGGAGAGGCAGTACAGGCAGAGGAGTGTGAGGGAGAGGCAGTACAAGCAGGAGGGTGTGAGGGAGAGGCAGTACAGGCAGAGGTGTGAGGAGAGGCAGTACAGGCAAGAGGGTGTGAGGGAGAGGCAGTACAAACAGGAGGGATGTGAGGAGAGGCAGTACAGGCAGGAGGATGTGTGAGGAGAGGCAGTACAGGCAGGAGGTGTGAGGGAGAGGCAGTACAGGCAGGAGGGTGTGAGGGAGAGGCAGTACAGGCAAGAGGTGTAGGAGAGGCAGTACAGGCAAGAAGGTGTGAGGGAGAGGCAGTACAAGCAGGAGGGTGTGAGGGAGAGGCAGTACAGGCAAGAGGTGTGGAGGGAGAGGCAGGGTACAGGCATACAACGGTGTGAGGGAGAGGCAGTACAGGCAAGAGTGTGAGGAGAGGCAGTACAGGCAGAGGTGTGAGGGAGAGGCAGTACAGGCAAGGAAGGTGTGAGGGAGAGGCAGTACAGGCAGAAGGTGGAGGGAGAGGCAGTACAGGCAAGAAGGTGTGAGGGAGAGGCAGTACAGGCAAGAAGGTGTGAGGGAGAGGCAGTACAGGCAAGAAGGTGTGAGGGAGAGGCAGTAACAAAAGGAAGTGTGAGGAGAGGCAGTACAACAGAGAGTGTGAGGGAGAGGCAGTACAGGCAGAAGGTGTGAGGGAGAGGCAGTACAAACAGGAGGTTGTAGGGAGAGGCAGTACAGGCAGAGAGGTGTGAGGGAGAGGCAGTAACAGGCAGGAGAGTGTGAGGGAGAGGCAGTACAAGGCAGGAGGTGTGAGGGAGAGGCAGTACAGGCAGGAGGGTGTGAGGGAGAGGCAGTAAAACAGGATGTGGGTGAGGGAGAGGCATACAGGCAAGGAGTGTGGAGGGAGAGGCAGTACAGGCAGGAGGTGTGAGGGAGAGGCAGTACAGGCAGGAGGTGTGAGGGAGAGGCAGTACAGGCAGGAGGTGTGAGGGAGAGGCAGTCAAACAGGAGGATGGTGTGAGGGAGAGGCAGTACAGGCAGGAGGTGTGAGGGAGAGGCAGTACAAGCAGGAGGTGTGAGGGAGAGGCATACAGGCAGGAGAGTGTGAGGGAGAGGCAGTACAGCAGGAGAGTGTGAGGGAGAGGCAGTACAGCAGGAGGGTGTGAGGGAGAGGCAGTACAGGCAGGAGGTGTGAGGGAGAGGCAGTACAACAGAGAGTGTGGAGGGAGAGGCAGTACAAACAGGAAGATGTGAGGGAGAGGCAGTACAAACAGGAGAGTGTGAGGGAGAGGCAGTACAGACAGGAGAGTGTGAGGGAGAGGCAGTACAAACAGGAGGTGTGAGGGAGAGGCAGTACAGGCAGGAGGTGTGAGGGAGAGGCAGTACAAACAGGAGGTGTGAGGGAGAGGCAGTACAGGCAGGAGAGTGTGAGGGAGAGGCAGTTACAGCACGGAGGTGTGGAGGGAGAGGCAGTACAAAAGGAGGTGTGAGGGAGAGGCAGTACAGACAGGAGGGTGTGAGGGAGAGGCAAGTACAAACAGGAGGGATGTGAGGGAGAGGCAGTACAGGCAGGAGAGTGTGAGGGAGAGGCAGTACAAACAGGAGGAGTGTGAGGGAGAGGCAGTACAGACAGGAGGTGTGAGGGAGAGGCAGTACAGGCAAGAAGGTCAGGGGTGTGAGGGAGAGGCAGTACAAACAGGAGGTGGAGGGAGAGGCAGTACAGGACAGAGAGTGTGAGGGAGAGGCAGTACAGACAGGAGAGTGTGAGGGAGAGGCAGTACAAACAGGAGGAGTGTGAGGGAGAGGCAGTACAGGCAGGAGGGTGTGAGGGAGAGGCAGTACAAACAGGAGGATGTGGGGAGAGGCAGTACAGACAGGAGGTGTGAGGGAGAGGCAGTACAGGCAGGAGAGTGTGAGGGAGAGGCAGTACAGGCAGGAGAGATGTGAGGGAGAGGCAGTACAAACAGGAGGATGTGAGGGAGAGGCAGTACAGGCAGGAGGTGTGAGGGAGAGGCAGTACAAACAGGAGGATGTGGGAGGCAGAGACAGGAGGTAGGAAGGCAGTAAAAGGGGTGTGAGGAGAGGCATGTACAGACAGGAGAGTGTGAGGAGAGGCAGTACAAACAGGGATGTGAGGGAGAGGCAGTACAGACAAGATGGTGTGAGGGAGAGGCAGTACAGGAGGAATGTGAGGGAGAGGCAGTACAGACAGGAGAGTGTGAGGGAGAGGCAGTACAGGCAGGAGAGTGTGAGGGAGAGGCAGTACAGGCAGGAGAGTGTGAGGAGAGGCAGTACAGGCAGGAGGTGTGAGGGAGAGGCAGTACAGGCAGGAGAGTGTGAGGGAGAGGCAGTACAGACAGGAGAGTGTGAGGGAGAGGCAGTACAGGCAGGAGTGGTGAGGAGAGGCAGTACAAACAGGAGATGTGAGGGAGAGGCAGTACAGGCAGGAGGTGTGAGGGAGAGGCAGTACAAACAGGAGGATGTGAGGGAGAGGCAGTACAGACAGGAGAGTGTGAGGGAGGCAGTACAAACGAGATTGAGGGAGAGCAACAACAGGAGAGTGTGAGGGAGAGGCAGTACAAACAGGAGAGTGTGAGGAGAGCATACACAGAGTGTAGGAGCAGACAAACAGAAGGGTGTGAGAGAGACGCAGTACAAACAGGAGGGTGTGAGAGAGAGGCAGTACAAAAAGGAGTGAGTCAGGGAGAGGCAGTACAAGCAGGAGGGTGTGACGGAGCTACTCTCCCTAGCACCCTTCTGTCCGTACTGTCTCTCCCTCACACCCCCTTCCCTGTACTGCCTCTCCCTAGCACCCTCCTGTGGCAGTCCCCCTGTGGTATCCCACAGAAAGCACCTCATACAGTTGTGGTGTTTCAAGCACCACGGGAATATCATCACAACCCAGCCACTGAAGATCGTAACCACTCAGAGTTCTCACCAAGGAGACAAAAGCTGACTCTACCCGAGCATGAACAAATGGCTCTGTTAAAACAAGGGAACTCAATTAGTCCAACTGCTGTGAGTGAAAAGTTCCATATTCATATTTGAACGTCGTTCTCCTCATCCCTGTCTCCGGTTTCCCTTCGTTCGCCTCCCAACCTCATTCCCGTTATTTTCACCATGACCGAGGACTCATGTGCTTGTTTCTTTTTTTTCCCACTTCTTGTTTTATCCGTTGTTTGTTTGCTGCTGTGTTGACTGAAGAAGACCAAAAGGTCGAGGCTCGCTCTTCCATGCAAATCTGTTTAAAGTGAAACTGGTGTTTGGACATCTTATGCATTAACATTGTCCTTAAACAAACAAACAAAGAAAATCATCTTTAACATACTGACGACCAGACCGCCTGGTGCATAGTTGTGAAAGTGCCAGAGCACAAAGCTGACATGAGGCCACTTCCAGTCTGTTACGTTTCCCATGGGAAGCTTAACATGTAAAAACTGTACGGCTGTACGTGGTGGTTAAAGGCGCATCGATTTTTTTATATTGCCAACCTACTCTACTAATTCCTAGCAACAGAAAATCGAAAGCATTCTCTGTTCCCGACTCTGAACGCTGAGCTTAGCGATGGAACGGTTTGTGGGATTAGTTATAGAGAGCACTGATCCGAGTTAGTCTTCTGGTAAAAGGATGGAGGCGTGGACATTGAGACATGGGAGATGTTGTGTAATCTGTCTCATTTTCTCGGTCTTCTCACTGACACTGTTGGCACGCCACTCATTCGATTCTCCGATACACAGATACACCCGGGTACCTCATGTCGCAGTTCTAAGCGCCAGCGGCCCACACAGGGCAGTCGGTGTGGAACTGCCACTAGGCTACCCACCAGAGCACATGCTGTTCACCTTCTGGGTCTTTGGAGGGGAGGGGGGGGGAGGGGTTGAAGGGGGGGGGGGCGTTCAGTGTTGCATTATTTAGCATGTGCAGAACAGGATCTGCCGACTCCCATCCTAACTCCCCAGAAGCGTGATGAGGTATGGTGAAGTGTAGTGTAGCGTCGTGTAGTGTCGTGTCGTTGTCGTGTCGTGTCGTGTCGTGTCGTGTCGTTGTCGTGTGTCGTGGTCGTGTCGTGTCGTGTCGTGTGTCGTGTGTCGTGTGTCGTGTCGTGTCGTGTAGTGTGGTCTAGTGTGGTGCAGTGTAGTGTAGTGTAGTGTGGTGATAAGCGTAGTGTGGTGTAGTGTAATATACTGCAGACTAGTTTAGTATGCAGAGATGCGGTGTGTTGCAGTGGAGTGGATTGGAGTGCATGTAGCGAAGTGCAGTGCAGTGAAGTGCGGCAGGGTGTCGTGTAGCGTTTGCTGCATCGTGACGCAGTGTGATGGGACGTGGCGTGGAATGCTGCAAACGACTGCAACTGTCATGTGGTGCACTGTAGTCAGTTGCAGCGTGGTTTGGTGAGGTGCAGTGTAGTGTGGTGCGCTGTAGTCAGTTGCCGCGTGGTTTGGTGAGGTGGCAGTGTATGTGTGTGTGCGCTGTAGTCAGTTGAGGTGGTTGGTGAGGTGCAGTGTAGTGTGGTGCGCTGTAGTCAGTTGCAGCGTGGTTTGGTGAGGTGCAGTGTAGTGTGGTCGCTGTGTCAGTATGCAGCGTGGTTTGGTGAGGTGCGTGTAGTGTGGTGCACTGTAGTCAGTTGCAGCGTGGTGTAGTGTAGTGTAGTGTGTGTAGTGTAGTGTAGTGTAGTGTAGTGTAGTGTAGTGTGTGTGTGTGTGTAGTGTAATTAATGATGAATATGGAATTAGTTGCGTGTGTGTGGTGGTGTGACTGGTCAAGCTAGAGTGTGTATGATATGGTGTTGTGTGGTGTAGTGTGGTATGATATGGTGTTGTGTGGTGTAGTGTGGTATGATATGGTGTTGTGTGCTGTAGTGTGGTATATATGGTGTTGTGTGGTGTAGTGGTGTTTGTTATGGTTGTTGTGTGGTGTTATATATGGGTATGATTGGTGTTGTGTGGTTATGTGGTATGATATGGTTTGTAGTGTGTAGTGTGGTATATATCGTGTTGTGTGGTGTATGTGTATGATATGGTGTTGTTGGTGTATGTGGTAGATATGGTGTTGTGTAGTGTAGTGTGGAATTGATATGGTGTTCTGTGGTGTAGTGTGGTATATATGGTGTTCCGTGGTGCTTGTGTAGTATAATATGGCGTAGTGTGTGGAGTGTGGTGAACTGAAGTGAATAATTACCCCCAAATATTTCATGTACCGGGACCATCTCGTTACTCCCCCGGCTCGTTACTCCTCTCCTAACCCTAACCCTAACCCTAACCCTAATCCCTAACCCTAACCCTAACCCTAACCCTAACCCTAACCCTAACCCTAAATCTCGCTTACTCCCGCTCGTTACTCCCTAACCCTAACCCTAACCCTAACCCTACCATAACCCTAACCCAATCTCGTTACTCCCCCGGCTCGTTACTCCCAAACCCCCTACCTAACCCTAACCTACTAACCCTAACCCTAACACTTAACCTAACGCTAACCATCCCTCGTTACTCCCCCGGCTCGTTACTCCCTAACCCTAACCCTAACCCTAACCCTAACCCTAACCCTAACCCTAACCCTAACCCTAACCCTAACCCTACCTAACCTAACCCTAACCCTAACCTTTACTCCCCCGGCTCGTTACTCCCTAACCCTATAACCCTAACCCTAACCCCTAACCCTAACCCTAACCCTAACCCTAACCCTAACCCTAACCCTAACCCTAACCCACTAACCCTAACCCACCCTAACCCTAACCCTAACCCTAACTCTCCCCCCGCTCGTTACTCCCTAACCCTAACCCTAACCCTAACCCTAACCCTACCTAACCCTAACCCTAACCCTAACCCTAACCCTAACCCTACTCAACCCTAACGCCTATACCCTAACCCTACCTACCCTAACCCTAACCCTAACCCTAACCCTAACCCTAACCCTAACCCTAACCCTAACCCTAACCTAACCCTAACCCTAACCCTAACCCTAACCTAACCCTAATCCTAACCTAACCCTAACCCTAACCCTAACCCCTAACCCTAACCCTCACCCTACACCCTAACCCTAACCCTAACCCTAACCAAGCCGGGGGAGTAAAGAGCCGGGGAGTAACGATACGGGGGAGTAATGAGCTGATCCGAGATCAAACAAATAATCCCAAATCGTGTAGTACTATCAGATATGTTTGTAAGCCAATATGAGAGTCGGAAAATGACATACTATCTTCAACGTAGAGTGATATGGTGTGGTGTGGTTTGGTGTAGAGTGATATGGTGTGGTGTGGTTTGGTGTAGAGTAATATGGTGTGGTGCGGTTTGGTGTAGGGCCCGTGGTCAAACGGTGAGTAAGTTTGCCTCCTGAGCTGACGATCGGAAGTTCAAACCACTCGTTGGTCGGCTTCTTTCGGGTTGGAAACCCTTTGTCCACTCAGCAGTGAATGGGTACCGGATTCAGATCGGAGAAAGTTAAAGGCGGCGGAAGGAGAGGGATAGTCTCCGCCTTCTGTCATGCCGTGCCCAAGAGACGATGAACTTCTGACAGTTCACTGCTCCTACGGCAAATAGACTGTAGGAACTTCAAGCTTTGACTGTAATCTTTTAAGTACAGTGTGCCACAATATAAGAAAATATGGTGAAATGTGGTATATCGTGGTATAGTACTGGCAATATTGGTGTAAATTTATCTTGTCATCAGGCCGAGGACTCTCTCTCCAATCGTTGCCCTTCCAAGGAAGGAAATGTCTAACACTGCCAGAACAATCACACTGTCCGTTTGATCTGCCTTGCCGGCAAAGGAATGCTCCAAATCCCGTGAACAATGGACAGGCCAGCATGTACAGTTGTTGCTGAAGAACTGGCTGGATTCCGGGAAGGTAGAAGTACGATGAGATAGGTCTTTAACCTGTGTTCCTTTTGCACGAAGCATCGCCAACATCAGGAGCTCTTCCTGGCCTTCGTAGACATTAAGATGGGGTTCGACAGAGTCTGGCAGGGGGCGCTTCGGGTCACAGTGAAGAAACGTAACATCGGGCAAAAAGTAATGAATAGCATTCATTCTGAATGAGACATTTGATACGTGGCATGAGCTGATGAACACCATCCAGCAACTGTATTCCAAAGAGACAAGTGAAGTGCTCAGAGAGGGTGCTGTTGGAGAGTGGTTCCATACATCACTTGGAGTTCATTATAGATGCCATCTGCCTCCCACATTTTTCAACATATTTCTGGAAAGCATTGTAAATGATGCACTTGAAGATTACGTCAGCAAAGCAGGCGTTGGAGGAAGAGCCATCATAAATCTTCCATGTGCAGATGACATTGATGTCTTGGCAGGCAGTGAACAAGAAGTCGCCAAGCCTGTTACACGGCTGGATGTAACGTGAAAAAGGTATAGCATGGAAAGAAGCGCCAAGGAAACCAAGCTGATGACAAACCAATCCACTCTATTCAGTACTAATACAACCAACTGTCCATGGACAGAAGCTTGACACTGCTCTACAGCTCACTTACCAGATATCTCTCTTTAGCAATGAGGCATCCAATCCAGAAACACTCTCAAAGGCAACGAGAACAACACAATCATTGTCCAAAGTAAAACCTTGTATGGAAAGGCAACAACAGCTCCGTGAAACATAAAAGCAAACCGAAGCGTACAGTGGTATACTCCATCTTCCTATATGCATGCAAGACATAGACCCTCAGCGTGCATCTGGAAAGAAGACTCCAAGCCATTGAAATGAAGTGATACAGATACACTGATCACATAACCAACGAATAACTGAGGAACACGTACCTCA
>CM031598.1:74432663-74447088 GCA_018398815.1 Conus ventricosus
TGAGTCGGGCGGGCAGTGAACAAGAAGCGCCAACCGTTAAACGGGATGTACGGAAAAAAAGGGTAAGCAGGAAAGAACCCCAAAGGAAAACCCACTGATGACAAACCAATCCACTCTTTTCAGTACAAAAACAACCAACTTCCGGGACAGAATTTGACACTGCCTACAGCTCACTACCATATCCTCTTTTAGAAATGAGGCCCCAAATCCAGAAACACCTCAAAGCAACGAAACAACACAATCTTGTCCAAAAAAAACCCTTGTATGGAAAGGCAACCAGCTCCGGAAACATAAAGAAAACCAAAGCGTAATGGTATACCCCACTCCTAATGCACAAAAAACAAGACCCTAGCGGGCATCGGGAAAAAAACTCCAAGCCATTAAATGAAGGTACAGATACACTGACACAAAACCAACGAATAACTGAAAAAACCCGCCCCCCAAATCTTAAAGCCACGGGACAAAATGATAAAGTTAGGATAAAAAAACTGTTTAGGCCCATGCCAGTCCAAGGGCCTTTGCTTACTCCATGGAAACCTTTTGCACAACGCAGTCTTGTCACCACCCTACCGAAATGCGGGAACCTGGTAAAACCGGTTCATCAATTGTTGACCAAACACTCCCCAGGGGGCAAGGGAAGAGAAGAGGCTTTGTTAGTAAAGGGAGGGGGGAAATTGGATGAAGAGAGCAGTTGTGGTGGGGGGTACGGGGAGGGGAGTTAAGTCCTACGCCTGCAGACTTCTTTTTGTCCCGACTTTTTGTGTAAAAAAAGGCCGAGAAAAGAATTTCGAGGGTCATAACTTTATAAAAAAAAAACATGCTGCTTACAAACAAAGCAAAAAAAAGTTTTGTGTGCTGTAAACATTATACCGGGACAAACAAACGCGCGCGCGCACAAACTCACGCCGCGCCGCCCCGCCACCACGCACGCAACCACCACCCCCCCCACCCCCCCCCCCACCACCCCCCACGCACGAAACCCCCACCAACCCCCACACAACAACAAAACATACTAAACAAAAAAGACAACATACATACACACATACCAACACACATGCACAGAACCACCGCACACAACACCCACACACACACCACAACACACACACCACACACACACACACCACACAAAACACACCCACTACCACCACACACACACACACACACCCACACACACACCCCAACCCACACACACCCAACACACCCCCACACATACCTCAATAACACAACTAAAATACACACACATACCACACCACACCACACGACAAGGTAACTCCACAACATAGAAACAACCCGGTTCCCAATTTCCCTGAACAGAAGGCGAGCCAGCACTGGCCGGCCGGCAGAGACCTTCCGACTCCCAAAAGACATTAACGACAAAATTGTTCCCCACCCCCCCCCTATCTTCCACCTCCTACGCCTACCTCCAATTCGGGAGCTCTGCTCCTCTTCCCCTTCTTTTCCTCCCTTTTTCCGAACATTTTGAATTGTCGTCGTCGCCGTCGACGTCGCCCCGTCCTTTCTCCTCTTGTCTATTTTTTTTTCAGTGCTATTTTTTCCCGGGACAAATTCCTTGTCCAGAAAAGGGGAAAGGGGGAAGGTGGAGGAGGATTTAATGTCTAAGCTTTGCCAACAACTTTAAAAGGAGCAAGGGGAGGAGGGGGGGTGGAACAAGAAGAGAGAGAAGAAGAGGAGAAGAGAGAGAGGAAGAAAAGAGAGAAGAGGAAGACTTCAACTTCAACCAATTTTATTCATAAGGCCATTGGCCCATTAGGGGGGAAGACATAATCTTCAAAATTAGTAAAAACAAATATTTTACAGGAAAAAAAAACAACAGAACACAACCCCTTCAAGACCATTATTTTCTCGATCTTAAACCCTTAAAACAAAACATCCTTTTTCCCTTTAACCTTATAAGTTGGGCTAAGTAAAACTGAAAACAAAACAACAGGGGCCCTATAACATTTCGGGGAAAAAAATTTCTGACAAAAGTCTTCTAAAGCGGACAAAAAAACTAAAGGTATTCATTTTCCTCCCCTTGCATACACAATGGACATCCCAAGTCCTTTGCTATCGCTTATCTTAAGTAATGAGTCTTATGTCCAAAACCCACCAACTCAAATTTTAGAAAATTGATTTTTTCAGTCAAACCAAATAAAAATTTCAAAAAAGGGCTGAGTACAAATGAAAACTTGGTAATTTTCTGTAAAAAATCATAACGTCCACTATTTTGGTATGACGCCCCATTTGCCATCTGCATCAATCAACCTTGTCGGAAAACAAAAAAACGGGCTTTGATTTCCAACCCCTAGACACCCAACCCCCAAACCCAGCTTACACAACACAACTACATAAAACCCAGTTTTTTTTTCCCTTTACACCAAATTTCGAACAACATTTCAAAAAGACTTACAGGCAATCTTAATGCCCATCTGTAAAAGCTTTAACCAATACCGCAAACACAAAGGGGCGCACAAATAAACATTGGTATCTATTAGTCCCCCCAAAACCCAAAAACATTAGAATACCCCTGCAAAACCAAAAACCCCTTTTCGGCAAATAAATGCCTCCCACAAAAAACAAGGGCATACCAACCCCCAAATTTCGGCCCCATACATCAAAACGGGCTGTTTTTGGAATCAAAGATTTTAAAAATGACCAAGCAATTGTTATTCAAAGAAATTAACTTTTCATTACACATACAAACTTCTTGCTCACAACAAGATTTTTTTCGGGAAAGAAAACTTAGCTGTAAAAAATAGATCCCAAAAATTTTAAACAACGCCAGGAAAAGTAAGTCGTCTACATCCCTTTTCCCCTTTCCGCCCAAAAACCTCCCCCTTTCTAAAAAACCCATTTGCTTTTTTTCAGTTCACTTTTCAACTCTAATGAAGAGGCAGCCCTCTCAGGTTTTTTAACGGGGCGTTCAAGCCAAATATTTGTTTCGAAACCAAAACAAACACTGCAAAAGTAGGAAAAAATTCAACACATCTTCTGGGAAACGTCCACCAGAAGGGGCCCAAATTGAACCCAATGGCAAGCTCAAATGAATACAAAAACACGCGGCACAAACACACCTTCCTAACCCAGCAGAACAATAAATATCTGTCAATGGACCCCTTTTTACCCTTTTCTTACAACTTTTACATGGCAGCCAATAATTTCCTCTGACCCATTTTTTAATAATAAACCCAAGACTTCCATTGATGGAGTCAAAGGCCTTTTCAAAGTCAAAAAGCAACATAAAATTTTTCGAAAGAAAATTGTTTCTGAAAAAACCAAAAATAAACAATGGCACGTAGATAACCTTTTGAAAACCCCGCCTGAGCCTCCCGTGATGTTATATGTTAATCCTTCCTCAATCTTTGTTAATAAAAGTCTAGCACTTTGCACAAACGTCAACCAAAAGATACCTCTGTAATTATTTTGGGTTATCTACTCGCCCTTTTTGAATAAGGGCAAAGTTACGACTCGTCCAGCTTTTTGGGAAGAACCCACAAAATTCGATTAAAAAAGCTAAAAAAATCAAAACTTTTAGGTCCGCATACTTCAACAAATTCACCATAAAAAAAACGGGGCCGCCGATTTGTTAGTTTTAATTTTCCGCATGGCAAAAAAATTTCTTTTAAAAGGGGCGATTGAAAAACTCTCTTCTCCCTCTCGTCACCCCTTTAAAAGCCTTTAAAAACTTAAAATACTTAACTGCAAATGAAAAAATGCTCAACCATTTTCCAGGGGGATTTACTTAGATATTTTTTTTTAAATGAAGCTCTTTTTAATGTTTTCCAAAAACCCGTTGGAAGGAAGAGTCGACATGTGATCTAACAATTTTTATTGAACACTTTTTTTTCTGCTTTTTAAAGATTTTTATTTTCTTTTTGCAATGACAACTCACTTTTATCGCATCGCCAAAAACGAAGCCAAACTCAAAAAAATTTTTTGCGTTTTTTTTCATTACCAAACATCACGCAAACCAAATTTTCCCTTTTTCGCCGTTTCTTTTTACCACAAAAGTTTTTTCATACATTCAGCAAATGTTTTTAATACATTTATTAAACAAATCTAAAGCTTTAAATTTTAAAACACATTATCAGTTTTACAGCCTCATTAATTTTGAGCACATTTCGGGTTACACAAATTGGGTCTGTAAATCGAAAAATAATCCACCCATACAAACTTTTCAATTACAGTCGCCTCAACATTTTTCCCCCTTGACAAACACTATGTTTCGTTGTTTAAGTCAATATGAAATTCACAGGTAAATGACGGAAACAATACGTTTTTCCCAACAAACAAATAACATGTCACAAAAAATGAGAAAAAATCTTTTAAAAACGGGGAAAAATCAATAACGCTGCTCCCACTTTTGAAAAGTATGAACAAAACCTGCGGGCGCCCTGACATACCCTTTAAAGTACAAATCAAAAGCAAGCAAATTTTAACAAAACTTTCCGTATTTTTTTTAGAAAATTACAGAGAACAAGTCTTGCAAGGGGCTGGCTTTTTGTTTGCATCAGGAACAAAAAAATCAGTAACAAGTCAGAGAAAAATTTGCCGTCCCGCGTTCAAGCCACACACACTATACAATGTCACCAAAAAGGGGGACAAGCAGTCACCAAAAATTTCTCCAACATGGAAATACCCTTATCAACTTAAAAATTATAGAAAAAAAAAACCTTCACTGAATAACGTACAAACCAAAGCAAATTTTTCAGTGTACCAAAAAGGATTTTTTGATTAAAAAAAACACATACGTTAGAGTTCAAAAACCCCCCAATGAAAGAAGGGAAAAAATTCTTGTTTTATCAAACAAACGATTCCCCCCCCCGACGTCTCCCCTGACGACAGATTTTTAAAAGAAGGTTTTTAAAAAAGGCTTTTTAAACCCAAAAAAACGTTCATGTCAAATATTCAAAGGAAAGCCCCAAAAAATATAAATCAAAACCACAGGCCAGGAAATAAAAGCTTGTCAAAAACCTTTTGAGTAAACCATTTACATTCCCAAAAAAAAGCTTGAACCTTATTATTTCATACAGGCGCTCCAGACCCCGTTGTCAATGTACTACACCATTATCAAGTGCAAAACCCATTTCCATACAACAAAAAATTGCATCACATCACCACATTTTTAAAAAACAACATTCAAACGGCATCATCAAAAGTCAACGAATTTAAACGTTTTTTCCCAGGCCCCCCCACACCATTTCCAACCTGTCGCAAAAACCCCGTGCAAAAGGCTACTCCCCTGAAAAAGGATCCGCGCGGCCATCTTTTTCCCCCGTGTCAAGGTATTTCTTCTCCCTCTTAAATAACACTTTTCATCGCAAAGAGACCGCCAAAACCCATTTTAAAATCTTTAGCTGACCAGAGACATAAAACCCAACCTCTTGCACAAAAAGGGAAAGGTCAAAGACACGCGGCTCTCTTTCCCCTGTTCCTCGCAAATTTTTAGATGAGGGTTTAGTTTAAAGCATGTCACGGACCCTGTTCGTAAAATCTTCACCGACGAAGATTTTTGGTTCCTTACTTGGTCTTTGCTTTAGAATGTGTACCTTGTCCTTATACGAAGAACATCTGGCAATGATGGGGGAGTCATGCTTTGCATTCAAACAAATGCGCTCTATCAAACTCGACCCCCCATTTACGCCCAACGTTTTAGGCAGTCAAGTCCTTCAACATTCGTTCACAGTCATCACTGTTCTCATTCTCACTCTTACTCAAACCATAAAACAAGAAGTTGTTACGTTTCGAGCGTCCCTCAAGGTCGTCCGCCTTCTTTCCAGCAACTCTACTCTGTCAACCAGTTCAGAGTTCATTCTTTGCAGATCATTGTTCTGGGACCGTAATTCCCACCACTTCATCTCTGAGACCCCCTCACTTCGTTCTGCAAAGCAGCATACTGTTCACACTAGGGTTTTCACTTCTGTTTTTACATCATCCAATTTACTGTCCATGGCCTTGTTGGTCTTGCCCCATCTCCAGCAGCTTGGTCATGATGTCGGCAGTGGTGGGTTCGGCGCTCGTCGATCTGGAAACAGTAGAGTCCTCAGAGGGGGCAGCACTCCTGTCCGCACTGGCACCGCGCGTAGCGTATCCTAGCCGGGTCTGCTTCACGTTGTCTGCCTTCACCGCTGGTGTAGGTCCGGGGTTCTGCTCCACGTCCCCCACACTGCAGTAATAGTCCGCCCCAAAACAACAAGACGAGGAGCAAACCTGCCCAGACACCGTCACTCGGTCGACGCAGTTTCAAAATGGAAATCCTCATTTTGCATTTTGTACAGTTCTCTTGTACATAAAATCCCGAAATATCTCCACAAAGCAACCGCACCTCGCCCTGAAGGACAGTCCATCCAATGGCATGGTTCAAATTCCAGCTGCAGTCACAATTACAGTCACTAAAAACCTTCTTGATCCGCCAAATATACAGGAAAACTTCGAGAGACTTGCACACTGCGTCTTTCTCCAACACTACGTTGAACTCACCCCCCGAGAGAGAGAGAGAGAGAGAGAGAGAGAGAGAAAAAATTTCCTAAAGTTCAGTGAGCACTGTTTTTTATATGAAACATCTCCCTTTGTTCCCGAAGTCGCTAAGAATCTCCATATCTTTTCCCTGTGTTGTAGCGGAGTTTTACGATGTCAGGAGTGTGTGTCCAAGTTCCCCATCATGATCATGTCAGGAGTGTGTCCTGGGTCCCCATCATGATCATGTCAGGAGTGTGTGCCCTGGGTCCCCATCATGATCCATAGCAGGAGTGTGACTTGGGTCCCCATCATGATCATGTCAGGAGTGTGTGTCTTGGTCCCCATCATCATCATGTCAGGAGTGTGTCTTGGGTCCCCCATCATGATCATGTCAGGAGTGTGTCCTTGGTCCCCATCATGATCATGTCAGGAGTGTGTCCTGTGTCCCCATCATGATCAAGTCAGGAGTGTGTCCTGGGTCCCGTCATGATCATGTCAGGAGTGTGTCCCTGGTCCCATCATGATCATGTGCAGGAGTGTGTGTCCTTGGTCCCATCATGATCAAGCAGGATGTATGCCCTGGTCCCCATCATGATCATGTCAGGAGTTGTGGCCCTGGGTCCCCTATCATGATCATGCAGGAGTGTGCCCTGGTCCCATCATGATCATGTCAGGATTGTGTCCCTGGGTCCCCCATCATGATCATGTCAGGAGTGTGCCCTGGGTCCCCATCATGATCATGTCAGAGGAGTTTCATTGTGTCTGGGTCCCCATCATGATCATGTCAGGAGTGTGTGCCCTGGGTCCCCATCATATCATGTCAGATGTGTTTTCTTGGGTCCCGTCATGATCATGTCAGGAGTGTGTGCCCTTTGGGGTCCCCATCATGATCATGTCAGGAGTGTGTCCTGGGTCCCCATCATGATCATGTCAGGAGTTTTGCCCTGGGTCCCCATCATGATCATAGCAGGAGTGTGTCTTGGGTCCCCATCATGATCATAGCAGGAGTGTGTGTCTTGGGTCCCCGTCATGATCATAGCAGAGAGTGTGTCCTGGGTCCCCATCATCATTATGTCAGGAGTATGTGCCCTGGTCCCCATCATGATCATGTCAGGAGTGTGTGTCCTGGGTCCCCATCATGATCATAGGAGTGTGTCCTGGGTCCCCATCATCATGATGTCAGGAGTATGTGCCCTGGGTCCCCATCATGATCATATCAGGAGTGTGTGTCTTGGGTCCCCGTCATGATCATAGCAGGAGTGTGCCCTGGGTCCCCATCATGATCATAGCAGGAGTGTGTGTCTTTCGGTCCCCGTCATGATCATAGCAGGAGTGTGCCCTAGGTCCCCATCATGATCATGTCAGGAGTGTGTGCCCTGGGTCCCCATCAGATCATGTCAGAGTGTGTGCCCTGGTCCCCATCATCATCATGTCGGGAGTGTGTCTTGGGTCCCCATCATGATCATGTCAGGAGTGTGTGTCTTGGTCCCCATCATCATCATAACAGGAGTGTTTGTTTTGGGGTCCCCATCATGATCATAGCAGGAGTGTGTCTTGGGTTCCCATCATGATCATAGCAGGAGTGTGTGTCTTGGGTCCCCATCATGATCATGTCAGGAGTGTGTCTTGGGCCCCCATCATCATCATATCAGGAGTGTGTGTCTTGGGTCCCCATCATCATCATGTCAGAGTATGTGTTTTGGGGTCCCCATCATGATCATACGGGAGTGTGTCTTGGGTCCCCATCATGATCATGTCAGGAGTGTGTGTCTTGGGTCCCCATCATGATCATGTCAGGAGTGGTGTCTTGGGTCCCATCATGATCATAGCGGGAGTGTGTCTTGGTCCCCATCATGATCATGTCAGGAGTGTGTGTCTTGGTCCCCATCATGATCATGACAGGAGTGTGTGCCTTGGGTCCACATCATCATCATGTCAGGAGTTGTGTCTTGGGTCCCCATCATCATCATAGCAGGAGTGTGTTTTGGGGTCCCCATCATCACTCATGTCAGGAGTGTGTCTTGGGTCCCCATCATGATCTCAGCAGGAGTGTGTCTTGGGTCCCCATCATCATCATGTCAGGAGTGTGTCTTGGGTTCCCATCATTATCATGTCAGGAGTGTGTCTTGGGTCCCCATCATCATCATGTCAGAGTGTGTCTTGCGTTCCCATCATCATCATGTCAGGAGTGTTCTTGGTCCCCATCATGATCATGTCAGGAGTGTATGTCTTTCTCCGTCATGATCATAGCAGGAGTGTGTGTCTTTCTCCGCCATAAATCATAGCAGAGTGTGTGTCTTTCTCCGCCATGATCATAGCAGGAGTGGTGTGTCTTTCTCCGTCAGATTATCTTGTGCGTGAAGATCAAAGTGCAAGGAACGGCATTCTCTTTGGACAACGACGTACGTGATCAATTTGATTAGCAGTAATTGCATAAATTGTAACAATATTAAAGAAAACTTTTAAGGCAAACCTTTCGTTGATAATCTCATGATAAAGTGGCCAGTAAACGATAGTATTTAGTTTTTCTAGGACATATAGAAGCAGTACAGTTTTCATTAACATACGTATGTATTCAATATTTGCTGTAAACTAAATCTAGAAACTGTTCGCATCCAGATACATCTGACCGACCAGCGCCAAGTCAGACAGCAGGGCGTGTGTATTTTGATGACCATTCAATCAGTAAAGATACAGGGAAACAGTACATGGTGCAGGCTGTGTTGTGTACGCCTCAGCATTAACACGGATTTTGTCAAACATCAAGCAGTAATAGGGTTTACAACATTATACCACTACATTAGCAGTTGGCCACAATGGCCCAAATGAAACAAATTAGACGGCTGTACAGGAGAACTTCGATGTAGATGCAAAGTCAACTGGAATTAAATAAACGTCGTATGGGGATGACCATCAACTTCACCTAACAAAACAAACACGGTAGTCGATTTAGATACCATAAACATAAAAATAAATCAATAAGTGTGTGTGTGTGTGTGTGGTGTGTGTGTGTGTGTGTGTGTGTGTGGTTGTGTGTGTGTGTGTGTGTGAGAATAAATGACTGAATGAATAAATGAATCAATAAATACATAGTTTTATAAGCATTGTCTTTGATAGAAGTGGAAGCAGACGGATGTTTGAATGCTGTTGTTGTTGTTGTTTTCCTTCTTTTTACATTGTTGTTTCTGGCATGCATCCTGGCTTCTGAATGAAGACCTTTCATCTGAATGAAGACACCCCCACCCCCCAATTGTGTAGTAGTGAAGAAGGCTCCCCTCGCTGTCTGAGAATTGTTTTTTCTTGCTACGACCAGAGCCAGTGACACAGCCCAGCTCGGGTCTGAATATAGAAACATCGACCCCATTCCTTCTTCCTCCTGTCTAGTCTCCCCGGAGGCAGAGAAGGATGGCCCAGTCCATTACTTTCTCTTACGTCGATAACTAATAAAGCCGTACCAAAAGGGGAGGGCACCAATACATGCAGTGACACCACCATGAAATAGGACGTCACCACTCCAAGTTTTCATTACCGTCCCGGCGGCAAGATGGCGGCGGGAAGCGTGGGTTTGTCTGCGGGAAGGGATAGCGGTCAAAGCCTCCTCTTCATCGATTAGACCATGCCGTTACTGGCCCAGTCTTGGACAAGGGAAGAGTAGGACTGAGTGCTGGACGTGGACAGTGAGTATTTCCCATGTGATGTGGAGCCTGGCTTACGTCTCCAGCCTCCTTGTCCATGTTCTTTTTCGGATGGATTCCAGATTGAAACGCTTCATATTACCAAATCCGTTAAACAGAGTAGAGCCCATACGCTTTGACTGCTTTGAAATGTGTCCGTGGAGGAGACATCCTCTGCCACATCACAACCCATAGCACTACACCACAGGCGACTTCTTAAAGATGCTCAAGGTTCATTAATAAATGTATTCGTACCGCATGATTTGATAATTATTATGATCGCATACACACACACGCGCGCGCACGCGCACGCACCCCCCCCCCCCCCCCCCCACACACACACACACATTTATTCTTTTTTGTGAGGGCAGGATGAAAACAAAGACTGTAAAGCTTATCCTTTAACCCTCAATAAAGATGATTTGGACTTCACACACACGCTCACACACACACACACCCACGAAACGCACGAACGCACCCACACACGCACGCACGCACACAAACACACGCACGCACGAACACATACACATATTCCACCACAACCCACACCACACCACCCCCACACACACACACACACACACACACACACACACCCCACACACACACGCGCGCGCGCGCGCGCGCGCACGGCACGCACGCACGCATTTGCTATCCTCCTGCATTAAACAAAAATCTCTAACCCCCCACACCCCTACACTCCCACCCGTTCCCTTCTGTCCAACCCGTCCCTCTCTTTCCACTGTTTTTCTCAAGGCTTTTTTCCAACTCATGGACCCCTCTCCCTCCATCATTTCATTTAATCCACTCCTCTCCGTGCGACGCTCGTCGATGCATATCGATATTATAGTTGATGTTACACATGCACAGGAATCTACTACGAAGGGAAAAGTAAGTATGACATGTCGCCATATGATATAACCCCTCTCTCTCTCTCTCTCTCGCTCTCCCTTTTCCTCTCTCTCATCTCTCCCCTTTTTCTCCTCTCTCTCTCTCCTCTCTCTCTCTGGTGTGTGTGTGTGTGTGTGTGTGTGTGTGTGTGTGTGTGTAAAAAAGCACGCTTGTATGCTTATCTCATATCCCTGAATAAACAAAATTTCGTTCGTTCGTTCGTTCTCTCTCTCTCTCTGTCTCACCTGTATATCTGTATTGAACTGAAATTATACATAATTTTCCTCATCTATAAAGAAAATTCACTGTCATTTTCACATCCATGAGCATCGCAAATTTCTTCCGCATGGTAACTGTTTATTGTCATGAAATACTACATGTGTTGTGTGTGTTGTGTGTGCGTGTGTGTGTGCGCGCGTGCGCACACGTGTGCGTGTACGTGCGTGTGTATTTTATTTTTGTTGTGTTGTGTGCGTGTGTGTGCGTGTGTGGTTGTGTGTGTGTGGTGTGTGTGTGTGTGTGTGTGTGTGTGTGTGTGTGTGGGGTGTGTGTGCGCGCGCGGCGCGTTCGTTTGTGTGTGTGATATGTGTGTATGATTGTGTGTGTGTGTGTGTGTGTGTTGTGTGTGTTGTGTGTGTGTGTGTGTGTGTGTGTTTGTATGTGCGCGCGCGCGCGCGTGTGTGTGTGTGTGTCTGTCTGTCTGTCTGCCTGTGTGTCTGTCTGTCTGTGTCTGTCTGTGTATTTGTATTTTGTGCGCGCACGCAAATGTGTGTGTGTGTGTGTGGTGTGTGTGTGTGGTTGGTGTGTGTGTGTGTGTGTGGTGTGTGTGTGTTGCAATGTTTTGTTCAAGAGATCTGCAACGTGCTTTGTATACCTGGAGCACACGGACAGGCAGGCTGCAACATCTCACCTGTGTACATCTTAAGCCACGACCCATTATGACACCCAGAACGTGGGATTATAGTAAATGCAATAGCTCAACTGTGTACCGCTAGAACGTGGAAACACAATGACTGCGACACTTCAACGTTCCACAACTGGAACAAGGCGACTACAATAGACAGCAACATCACATCTGTATACACCTGGAACATGGCGACTATAATAGACAACGTCACATCTGTGTACACAATGAACATAGGGACTACAATAGACAGCAATCTCACATCTGCGTACACCTGGAACACGGGGACTACAATAGACAGCAACGACACATCTGTGTGCACCTGAAACATGGGACTACAAAGGACAGCAACGTCACATCTGTGTGCACCTTGAACATGGCGACTACAATAGACACGTCACATCTGTGTACACCTGGAACATGGCGACTACTATAGACAACGTCACATCTGTGTACACAATGAACATAGGGACTACAATAGACAACGTCACATCTGGTACACCTGAAACATGGGGACTACAATAGACAACGTCACATCTGTGTACACCTGAAACATGGGGACTACAATAGACAGCAACGTCACATCTGTGTACACCTGGAACATGGCGACTATAATAGACAACGTCACATCTGTGTATACCTGGAACATGGGGACTACAATAGACAACATAAATCTGTGTACACCTGGAACATGGGACTACGATAGACAACTTGACATCTGTTTAACCTGGAACATGGGACTACGATAGACAACATAACATCTGTTTACACCTGGAACATAGCGACTACAAACGACTGCAGCATCTCATCGGTACACAGACCCTCCCAGATGACCAGCCTGACACCCGGAAGAGAAAGATGTCAGCATGCTATCATCAGAGAGCTGCTACAGCTGGCATTCAATCCCTCTCTTTAGAACTGTCTGTCTGTGGATTTCCTCCTGTCACATGTTCTCCTCCTCTGTTACCTGCACTCTCTTTCTCTTCTTATCCTGCTGGTTTTTAGAACTCCTTTAGAGTGCAGATAATTCCAAACAGAAAGTGATATATGCACAAAATAGTAACTGCAAGTTGCTTATGAAAAACCAGGCTCTTTTATGTCAGAGACCTCTCTCTCTCTGTCTCTGTCTTTGTCCTGTCTTTTCTGTCTGTCTGTCTCCTCTCTCTCTCTCTCTCTCTCTCTCTCTCTATCTATCTATCTTTTTTTTTATCTATCTATCTCTTTCTCTGTTTCTGTTTGTCTGTCCGTCTGTCTGTTTGTCCGTCTGTCTGTCCGTCTCTGTCTGTCTGTCCGTCTCTGCCGTCTGTCTGTGTGTCTCTCTGTCGCCCCTCTCTCTCTCCTCTCTCTACTCTCTCTCTCTCTCTCTCTCTCTCTCTCTCCTCTCCTCTCTCTCTCTCTCTCTCTCTCTCTCACACACACACACACACACACACACACACACACACACACACACACACACACACACACACACACACACACACACACACCACTGCGCACGCACGCACGCACGGGACCACACACACACACACACACACACACACACCACACCACACACACACAAACAACTCTCACTCACACACACCACGCACTACACAACTCTCTCTTCTCTCTCCTCTTCTCTCTCCTCTCTCTCTCTCTCTCTCTCTCTCTCCCCTCTCTCTCTCGTGTTTCTTTGTCCTCTCATTAAGTACCACTTGCTTGACAATGTTGCCGTGTGTATGATGGTCTAGTGTAGAACGCAGGCCTAGACATACCCATGAAATCTCTGCATAAGAATCGCCCTCCCTTTCCCGTCCCTTTCCTCCTGCGTCATTCCTTCCGACTATAATAGCTCTCCATCATCATTTCATTCATCCACTCTTTCTCCTCTTTTGGGAAATATCGATCGATGCTCTATTGAATGCCATGCACGCTTTAACGTTATTATGAATAGTTTTAACATGTGAAAGGAGATGTTGGCAGGGAAAATGACTCCGATATGACAGAATGAATATGTTCAGTATGTTGAATAGCTCTCTCCCCCTCTCTCTCTCCTCTCTCTCTCTCTCCTCTCTCTCTCTCTCCTCTCTCTCTCTCTCTCCCCTCTCGTGTGTCTCTGTCCGCCTCTCTCTCTCTCTCTCTCTCTCTCTCCTCCTCACTCTCCCTCTCTCTCTCTCTCTCTCCTCTCTCTCTTTTGTCTGTCTCTTTGTATCTGTCTCTCTCTCTCTCTCTGTCTCTCTCTTTCCTGTTTCCCCCTTCTCCTCCTCCTCCTTGCTTCTTCTTCTTTTTCTTTCTCTTCTTCTTCTTCTTCTTCTTCTTCTTCTTCAGTTTAATAATTGTATCGAAATGCTGAGTGCTTTATTCAAAAGGCCCAATTTTAAAGAAAAAACAACACCGACTGCTTTTTAAAACTTTTTTTAAAAAGATATTCTCCTCCCTTTTGTCGCTGTTTTCTTTGTCTTTTCTGTTATGTCTGTGCTTTGTCTTCCTCTTCTTTTCTTCTCCCTCCCTCTCTCTCTCA
>CM031598.1:74448088-74460588 GCA_018398815.1 Conus ventricosus
GATCTTAAAGCAGCACATGGGACAATAATGATAGAAGTTAGGATAAGAAAACTGTTTGTATGGCCATGTCACAGTCTCAATGGCCTTGCTTGGACTGCCATGGAAAACCATTTTGCACAGACGCAGGTCTTGTCACGCAGCCTACCGAAATGCAGGAACCTGGTAAAACCGTTCATCAATGTGTTGACCAAATCACTCCCCACGGGCAAGGGAGAAGAAGAGGCTTTGTGTAGTGAAGGGAGTGGGGTGAATTGGAGTGAAGTAGAGCATGTTGGTGTGTGGTGGGGTACGGTAGGCAGGGTGGAGTGTAATGTTCTCTACTGCCATGCATTGACTTCTTTTGTGACCGACTTTTTGTGTCAAAAAAGGGCCGAGAAAAGAACTTCGATGGTCATATAGCTGTTATAAAAAAAAAACATGCTTAGCTTACAAATGTCAAAGCATTACAAAAAAGTTTTGTGTGCTGTAGAACGATTATCACCTAGGAACACAAACGCGCGCGCGCACAAACTCACGCGCGCGCGCGACGCACCACGCACGCACGCACGCACGCACGCACGCCGCACGCACGCGCGCGCGCGCGGCGCGCGCACGCACGCACGCACGCACCACGCACGCACCACGGCACGCACACACACACCAATACATACATACATACATACAAAGACATACATACATACACACATACGCATACACACATGCACAGACACACACCTACACACAACACACACACACACACACACACACACACACACACACACACACACACACACACACACACACACACTCACTCACACACACACACACACACACACACACACACACACACACACACACACACACACACACACACACACACACATACACTCATATACACACATACATATATACACACACTATACCACACCAAAACCACACGCACAAGTGTAGAGCTCCACAGACGATAGAAACACTCCCGTGTTCCACAAGTTTGGCCCAAACAAAGTGCAAGGAGCACAGCACTGTGGCCGGCCCGGGACAGCCCCAGACCTTCCACTCCACTAATGACATTAGACTGACACAAATTGTTGCCAGTCCTCCTTCCGTATCTTCCACTCCTACGGCCTACCTCCAATTCGGGGAGCATCTGTCTCCTCTTACCCTTTCCCTTTTCCTCTTCTCTGTTTCCGAACAGTTTGAATTGTCGTCGTCGCCGTCGACGTCGTCGTCCTTTCTCTCTCTTGTCTATTATTTTTTCAGTGCTATCTTTTCCAGGACAAATTCCTCTGTCCACAAAGGGAAAGGCGGAAGAGTTTGGAGGGAGGGATTTTAATGTCAAAAGCTGTTGCCAGACAACTTAAAGGGAGCAACGGAGATGGGGGTGGGAACAGAGAGAAGAGAAAAGGAGAGAGAAGAGAGAGAGAGAGAGAGAGAGAGGAGAGAGAGGGGAGACTCAGACTCAGACCAATTTTTATTCAGTAAGGCCATTGGCCCATTTGAAGGGGAATGAGCATAATCATTCACATAAATGTAAGAAAAAAATGATTTATCAGGAAAAAAAAAAACAACAGAACACAACTCCTTCTAAACGTCATTTTTTCTCTAAACTTAAACGCCTAAACAGAACATACCAATATTCCAATAACCTTATAACTGTTAGAGCTAAGTAGCAACTGTAAACGAAACATACATGGGCGCCTATAACATTTCTGTGGATAAATTTCTGCGAATGTCTTCTAAAGCTGGAAAAAGAAAACATAAAGTGTATTTCTTTTTCCTCACCTTGCATACACAATGGACATCCCAAGTCATTTTGTCTTGCTGTCTGTATCTTAAGTAATGAGTCCTTATGTCCGAAACACCAACTCTGAATTAGCAATTGATCTTTTCAGATGCATATCCAAATCAAATTTCAAATAAGGCTGATACAATGAAAACTTGAGTAATTTCTGTACAAATCATAACGTCCACTACTTTGGATATGATCGTCCCACTTTTGCCATCTGCAGTCAATCAACCTTTGTGGGAAAACACAAATAAACTGGCTTTGATTTCCAACACCCTGAGACAGCCAGCATCCCCCCAAATCCATGCTTACACAGACACAGACGTCATTTGAAAACCCATTTTTGTTTTTCCCTTTACATCCAATTCGAACAACATTTAAATAAGACTTACGAGGCAATCATAATGCTCCATCTGTAAAAGTTTTAACCAATACCGCATACATCAATGGCTGCAACAAAAAAACATGGATATCTATTAGTCTCCCCATATACCAAATCATTAGAAATACGCCTGTCAAAACTAAAATCCTCTTCAAGGCAAATAAATGCACTCCCTCACAATGAACAACGGCATTATCCAACCCCCAAATTCGGCCCCATAAAATCAGAACAGGCTGTATTTGGAATCAAAGATTTTAAGAAATGACTCAAGCGAATTGTTATTCAAAGCAATTAATCTTTTCATTACACATATCAAAGCATTCTTTGCTCTACAAGCAAGATTTTTACAGGCAAAGGTAAAACTTAGGCGTGTAGAAAAAAGATCCCAAAAATATTTATAAACATTCGCACAGGTATAGTAAGTCTGTCATACATCCATCTTTCCCTTGCCGCCAAATAACCTCCCTTTCTAAACACCACGATGTTGCTTTTATTCATGTTCACTTTCAACTCTAATGAAGAGGCAGCCCTGCTCAGGTTATTTAACTGACGTTGCAAGCCAACTATCGTTTCTGAAACCAAAACAACATAAACTGCTAATAGTAGGATAAATAATTCTAACAAAATCTTCTGGAAATCGTCCCACCATAAAGGCCCTTTAAATTGATAACCTCAATGGCAAGCTCATTAATGAATACAGAAAACAGCGCAGACTACAAACATCACCTTCCCTAACCCCAGCAGAACAATTAATATAATCTGTCAGATTGGAGCCACTTCTTACCCTTGCTTAACAAGTTGTACATGGCAGCCAAAATAATTTCCCTCTGACACCATTTTTTAATAATTAGACCACAAGAGCTTCCTATTGATGGAGTAAAAGGGCCTTTCAAAGTCAATAAATCCCAACATAAAATTTTACGATGAAAATTGTTTCTGAACAAACGCAAGAAGAGTAAAACATATGTCGACAGTAGAGAACCCTTTTTTGAACCCAGCCTGAATGCTCTCCGTGATGTTATTATGTTCAATCCTTCCTGCAATCTGTTGTTAATAACATACTATGCATTTTGCTACTAACGTCAACCAAAGAGATACCTCTGTAATTATTAGGGTTATCTACGTCGCCCTTCTTGAATAAGGCAAAGTTACAAGACTCTGTCCAGTCTTCGGGGAAGATACCATCATCAAAAATTCGATTAAAAAGAGCTAGTAAAAAATCAACGACTTGAGGTCCAGCATACTTCAACAATTCACCAGTAAAAGAATCGGGTCCTGCCGATTTGTTAGTTTTAATTTTCCGCATGGAAAATTATAATTTCTTCTTTAGAAAGGGGGCGATTGAAATACTCGTTTTCTCCCTCATCGATCACTTCAGAAAGCTTTCATCCCCTTAAAATATCTTTATCTAGCAAATGTTTAAAGTGCTCATACCATGAAATCCAGGGAGATATTATTCTTAGTAAAATTTTCTTTTAAATGAAGCTCTTTTTATGTTTTTCCAAAACTCCTGTTGTGAAGGAAGAGATCTGATCATGTATCTAACAATTTTTTATTGAACATCTTTTTCTTCTGCTTTTAAAGATTTTTATATTCTCTCTTGCAATGACATACTCACTTCTATCGCTATCGTCCAAAGTACGAAGCCTATCCAATAATTTAGCGTTTTTTTTTTCATTACCAAACAGTCACTGTCAAACCAATCTTCCTTTTTAGCGCCGTTTCTTATTACCACAACACGTTTTTTTCATACATTCAGCCCCTGTTTTTAATACATTCCCATTAAACAAATCTAAGCTTATTTACATCAACATTGATCAATTCTACAAGCCTCATTTTAATTTTGAGCACATTTCTGGATTACACAAATTGGCTCTGTAAGTCGAAACAAAATTTCATCACTCCATACAAACCCTTTCAATTACAGTCGCCTCAACATTCTCCGTTGACTTATCACTATGTTTTCTTTGTTAAGTCCAATATAAAATTTCAACAGGTAAATGATCGGATTCAATACTTCCGAAAAACAAATAACATGAAACACAAAAAGTGGAGAAAAAATCTTTACATACGAGAAATAATCATTAACGCTGCTCCCACTGTCTGAAATGTATGTATAGCAACCATGGCGGTCGCCCTGACATACCCCATTCATAAATGTACAAATCAAAAGCAACGCAAAAGATTTAACAATAACTTACCGTATTATTCAGAACATTATCATGAGAACTAGATCTGTGCAAGGTGGCTGGCTTTTTGTTTGCATACAGAATCAAAACATCAGTAACAAGTCAGGAGAAAATTTGCCGTCCTGCTGTTCAGATCGCCACACACTTACTATATCAATGTCACCAAGTAAAGCACAAGCAGTCACCCAAACATTTCCCAACATGGAAATACCATTATCAACATTAAAAGAATTAAAGAAAGGAGAACCTTCAGGCTGAATATACTACAAACCAAAGCAATATTTTCAGTGTACCAAAAAGCGTTTTTTTTGATTAAAAAGACACATACGTTAGAGTAATAAACCCTCTACATATATACGAAGGGAACAAATTCTTGTTTTATCAAAAAAAACGAGTCCTCCAGATCGTCCCCCTGACGACAGAGTTTTACAGAAGGTTTAAAAAAGGTTTTAAATACCCAACAACATGTTCATGTCAAATATTTCAAGGAAGTCTCTCCAAAACATATAAAATCAAAAACCACAGGCATAGGAAATAAATGCATTGTCAAAAACCTTTTGAGATAAACCATTTACATTCCAAAAAAGAAGCTAAAACACTTTATTATTACATACAGGCGCGTCCAGACCCCGGTTGTCAATGTACGTATCACCATTATCAAGTGCACCGTTTTCCATACAAACAAAATATTGCTATCTACATCACCACATATTTAGAAAAATCATCATTCAAACGGCTATCATTCAAACTGCAAAACGAATTCAAGCGTTTTCCAGTGCCATCGCTCACACCATTCACAACACTGTCGTCAAAAGCACGGCAAAACGGCTACTCCCAAACGCGTGACAGGATCCGCGCGGCCAGTCTTCCACCGGTGTCAAGGTATTTCTTCTCCCTTAAAATTTAAACATCTTTATCATCGCAAAAAACCCCCAAAACCCTATTTAACTCTTTAGCTGACCAGAGACATCAAGCCCAACCTCTTGCCATCAACAAGGAGATGGTCAAAGACCATCGCGGCTCTCTTGCCCCTGTTCCTCGCATTTTTCAGATGAGAGTGAGTTTTAAATCTAATGTCACGGACCCTGTTCGTAAAATCTTCACCGACGAAGATGTTGGTTCCTTACTTGGTCTTGCTTTTAAATGTGTACCTTTTCCTTATACGAAGAACAAACTGGCAATGATGGGGGGGTCATGCTTTGCATTCAAACGATGCGCTCATCAAACTGACCCCCATTTACGGGCCCCAAAGTTTTAGCAGTCAGTCCTTCAACATTCGTTCACAGTCATCACTGTTCTCATTCTCACTCTTACTCAAACCATAAAACAACAAGTTTTTACGTTTCGAGCGTCCCTCAAGGTCGTCCGCCTTCTTTTCCAGCAACTCTAAAATCTGTCAACCAGTTCAGAGTTCATTCTTTGCAGATCACTGTTCTGGGACCGTAATTCCACCACTTCATCTCTGAGACCCCTCACTCGTTCTGCAAAGCAGCATACTGTTCACCTAGGGTCTTCACTTCTGTTTTTTACATCATTTCCCAAATTACTGTCCATGGGCCCTTTTTGGTCTTGTCCATCTCCAGCAGCTTGTCATGATGTCGGCATGGTGGGTTCCCGGCGCTCGTCGATCTGAAACGTAGATCCTCAAGGGGCAGCACCCGTCCGCACTGGCACCGCGCGTAGCGTATCCTACCGGTCTGCTTCACGTTGTCTGCCTTCACCGCTGGTGTAGGTCCGGGGGTTTTGCTCCACGTCTCCACACTGCAGTAATAGTCCGCCCCAAACAACAAGACGAGGAGCAAAACCCGCCCAACACCGTCACTCGGTCGACGCAGTTTTTAAAATGGAATCCTCATTTTGCATTTTGTACAGTTCCTTGTACATAAAATCCCGAAATATCTCCACAAAGCAACCGCAACCTCGCCCTGAAGGACAGTCCATCCAATGCATGGTTCAAATTCAGCTGCAGTCACAATACATCACTAACACCATCTTGATCCGCCAATATACAGGAAAACTTCGAGAGACTGCACACTGCTCTTTCTCCAACACAAAGTTGAACTCACCCCCCGAAGAGAGAGAGAGAGAGAGAGAGAGAAAACTTTCCTAAAAGTTCAGTGAGCCTGTTTTTTATATGAAACTCTCCCTTTGTTCCCGAAGTCGCTAAGAATCCCATATCTTTTCCCGTGTTGTAGCGGAGTTTACGATGTCAGGAGTGTGTTCCAAGTTCCCCATCATGATCATGTCAGGAGTGTGTCCTGGGGCCCCATCAAGAAACATGTCAGGAGTGTGTGCCCTGGGTCCCCATCATGATCATAGCAGAGTGTGACTTGGTCCCCATCATGATCATGTCAGGAGTGTGTGTCTTGGTCCCCATCATCATCATGTCAGGAGTTGTCTTGGGGCCCCATCATGATCATGTCAGGAGTGTGTCCCTTGGTCCCCATCATGATCATGTCAGGATGGTCCTGTGTCCCCATATGATCATGTCAGGAGTGTTTTCCGGGTCCCCGTCATGATCATTTCAGGAGTGTGCCCTGGTCCCCATCATGATCATTGCAGGAGTGTGCCCTGGGTCCCTATCATGATCATGTCAGGAGTGTGTGCCCTAGTCCCCATCATGATCATGTCAGGAGTGTGTGCCCTGGGTCCCCATCATGATCATGTCAGGAGTGTGTGCCCTGGGTCCCCATCATGATCATGTCAGGAGTGTGGGGCCCTGGGTCCCCATCATGATCATGTCAGGAGTGTTTCCCTGGGGCCCCATCATGATCATGTCGGAGCGTGTGCCCTGGGGCCCCATCATGAACATGCAGTAGTGGTGCCCTGGTCCCCATCATGATCATGTCAGGAGTGTTGCCCTGGGTCCCCATCATGATCATGTCAGGAGTGTGTGCCCTGGGTCCCCATCATGATCATGTCAGGAGTGTGTGCCCTGGTCCCCATCATGATCATGACAGGAGTGTGCCCTGGGTCCCCATCATGATCATGTCAGGAGCGTGTCCCTGGTCCCCTCATGGGTCATGTCAGTTAGTGTGTGCCCGGGTCCCCATCATGATCATGTCAGGGGTGTGTGCCCTGGGGCCCCATCATGATCATGTCAGGAGTGTGTGCCCTGGGTCCCCATCATGATCATGTCAGGAGTGTGTGCCCTGGGTCCCCATCATGACACGTCAGGAGTGTGTGCCCTGGGTCCCCATCATGATCATGTCAGGAGTTGTGCCCGGGGCCCCAAACATGGGTCATGTCAGGAGTGTGTTTCCCTGGGTCCCCATCATGATCATGTCAGGAGTGGCCCTGGGGCCCCATTTATGATCAAGTCAGGAGCGTGTGCCCTGGGGCCCATCATGATCATGTCAGGAGTGTGTACCCTGGGTCCCCATCATGATCATGTCAGGAGTGTGTGCCCTGGGTCCCCATCATGATCATGTCAGGAGTGTGTGCCCTGTTTCCCCCTCATGATCATGTCAGGAGTGTGTGCCCTGGGTCCCCACATGATCACGTAGGAGTGGGGTGCCCTGGGTCCCCATCATGATCATGTCAGGATGTGTGCCCTGGGTCCCCATCATGATCATGTCAGGAGTGTGGCCCTGGTCCCCTTTATCATCATAGCAGGGAGTGTGTGCCCTGGGTCCCCATCATGATCATGTCAGGAGTGTGTGTCCTGGGTTTCCCCCTCATGATCATGTCAGGAGTGTGTGCCCTGGGTCCCCATCGTGATCATGTCAGGATTGTGGCTTGGGTCCCGTCTGATCATGTCAGGGGGTGTGGTCCTGGGTCCCCATCATGATCATGTCAGGGGTGTGTCCTGGGTCCCCATCATGATCATGTCAGGATTTGCCCTGGGGCCCCATTTATGATCATAGCAGGGGTGTGTCTTGGGTCCCCATCATGATCATACAGGAGGGTGTGTCTGGGTCCCCGTCATGATCATAGCAGGAGTGTGTCCTGGGTCCCCATCATCATTATTCAGGAGTATGTGCCCTGGGTCCCCATCATGATCATGTCAGGAGTGTGTGTCCTGGTCCCCCCTCATGATCATAGGATGTGTCCTGGGTCCCCATCATCATGATTTTCAGGGGTATGTGCCCCGGGTTTCCCCCTCATGATCATATCAGGAGTGTGTGTCTTGGGTCCCCCTCATGATCAAAGTAGGAGTGTGCCCTGGGTCCCCATCATGACATAGCAGGGGTGTGTGTCTTCGGTCCCCTCATGATCATAGCAGGGGTGTGCCCCAGGTCCCCATCATGATCATGTCAGGGGTGTGTGCCCTGGGTCCCCATCATGATCATGTCAGGAGTGTGTGCCCTGGGTCCCCACATCCCTCATGTCAGGAGTGTGTCTTGGGTCCCCATCATGATCATGTCAGGGGTGTGTGTCTTGGGTCCCCATCATCATCATAACAGGAGTGTTGTCTGGGTCCCATCATGATCCCTAGCAGGAGTGTGTCTGGTCCCATCATGATCATGCAGGATGTGTGTCTTGGGTCCCCATCATGATCAGTCAGGATGTGTCTTTGGGGCCCCATCATCATCATATCAGGAGTGTGTGTCTTGGGTCCCCATCATCAAACAGTCAAGTATGTGTCTTGGGTCCCCATCATGATCATAGCAGGAGTGTGTCTTGGGTCCCCATCATGATCATGTCAGGAGTGTGTGTCTTGGTCCCCATCATGATCATGTCAGGAGTGTGTGCTTGGGTCCGCATCATGATCATAGCAGGGGTGTGTCTTGGGTCCCCATCATGATCATGTCAGGAGTGTGTGTCTTGGGTCCCCATCATGATCATGACAGGATGTTGCCTTGGGTCCACATCATCATCATGTCAGGAGTGTGTGTCTTGGGGCCCATCATCATCATAGCAGGAGTTGTCTTGGGGCCCCATCATCATCATGTCAGGATGTGTCTTGGGTCCCCATCAAGATCTCAGCAGGGGTGTGTCCCTTTGGGGCCCCCATCATCATCATTCAGGAGGGTGTCTTGGTTCCCACCCTTATCAGTCAAGTGTGTCTTGGGTCCCCATCTCATCATGTCAGGATGTGTCTTGCGTTCCCATCATCATCATGTCAGGAGTGTGTCTTGGGTCCCCATCATGATCATGTCAGGAGTGTATGTCTTTCTCCGTCATGATCATAGCAGGAGTGTGTGGTCTTTCTCCGCCCTATCATAGCAGGAGTGTGTGTCTTTCTCCGCCATGATCATAGCAGGGGTGTTGTCTTTCTCCGTCATGATTATCTTGTGCGTGAAGATCAAAATGCAAGAACGGCATTCTCTTTGACAACGACGTACGTGATCAATTTGATTAGCAGTAATTGCATAAATTGTAACAATATAAAGAAAACTTTAAGGCAAACCTTTCGTTTTATAATCTCATGATAAATGGCCAGTAAACTGATAGTATTTAGTTTTCTTGGACATATAGAACGTACAGTTTCATTAACATACTATGTATTCAATATTTGCTGTAAAACTAAATCTAGAATACTGTTCGCATCCAATACATCGACCGCCAGCGCCAAGTCAGACAGCAGGGGTGTGTATTGTGATGACCATTCAATCAGTAAAGATACAGGGGAAAAAGTACATGGTGCAGGCTGGTTGTGTATGCCTCAGCATTAACACGGATTTTGTCAAACATCATGCAGTAATAGGGGTTTACAACATTATACCACAAAATTACATTGGCCACAATGGCCCAAATGAAACAAATAACGGGTGTACAGAAACTTCGATGTAGATGCAAAGTCAACTGGAATTAAATAAGACTCGTATGGGGGATGACCATCACTTCACCTAACAAAACAAACACGTATCATTTAAATACCCTAAACATAAAAATAAATCAATAAGTGTGTGTGTGTGTGTGTGTGTGTGTGTGTGTGTGTGTGGGGTGTGTGTGTTGTGTGGTGTTGTGTGGTGAGAATAAATGACTGAAGAATAAAAGAAATCAATAAATACAAAAGTTTTATAAGCGTTGTCTTTGATAGAAGTGGAAGCGACGGATGTTTGAATGCGTTGTTGTTGTTGTTTTCCTTCTTTTTACATTGTTGTTTCTGGGATGCATCCTGGCTTCTGAATGAAGACCTTTTATCTGAATGAAGACACCCCCACCCCCCAATTGTGTAGTAGTGAAGAAGGCTCTCTCGCTGTCTGAGAATTGTTTTTTCTTTCTACGACCAGAGCCAGTGACACAGCCCAGCTCGGGTCTGAATATGAAACATCGACCCCATTCCTTCTTCCTCCTGTCTAGTCTCCCCGGAGGCAGAGAAGGATGGCCCAGTCCATTACTTTCTCTTACGTCGATAACTAATAAAGCCGTACCAAAAGGGGAGGGCACCAATACATGCAGTGACACCACCATGAAATAGGACGTCACCACTCCAAGTTTTCATTACCGTCCCGGCGGCAAGATGGCGGCGGGAAGCGTGGGTTTGTCTGCGGAAGGGATAGCGGTCAAAGCCTCCTCTTCATCGATTAGACCATGCCGTTACTGGCCCAGTTTGGACAAGGGAAGAGTAGGACTGAGTGCTGGACGTGGACAGTGAGTATTTCCCATGTGATGTGGAGCCTGGCTTACGTCTCCAGCCTCCTTGTCCATGTTCTTTTTCGGATGGATTCCAGATTGAAACGCTTCATATTACCAAATCCGTTAAACAGAGTAGAGCCCATACGCTTTGACTGCTTTGAAATGTGTCCGTGGAGGAGACATCCTCTGCCACATCACAACCCATAGCACTACACCACAGGCGACTTCTTAAAGATGCTCAAGGTTCATTAATAAATGTATTCGTACCGCATGATTTGATAATTATTATGATCGCATACACACACACGCGCGCGCACGCGCACACCCCCCCCCCCCCCCCCCCCCCACACACACACACACACATTTATTCTTTTTTGTGAGGGCAGGATGAAAACAAAGACTGTAAAGCTTATCCTTTAACCCTCAATAAAGATGATTTGGACTTCACACACACGCACACACACACACACACGCACGTACGCACGAACGCACCCACACACGCACGCACGCACACAAACACACGCACGCACGAACACATACACATATCCACATATCCACACACACACACACACACACACACACACAACACACACACACACACACACACACACACACCACACACACACACACACACACACACCACGCGCGCGCGCCGCGCGCACGCACGCACGCACGCACGCATTTGCTATCCTCCTGCATTAAACAAAAATCTCTAACCCCCCACACCCCTACACTCCCACCCGTTCCCTTCTGTCCAACCCGTCCCTCTCTTTCCACTGTTTTTCTCAAGGCTTTTCTTCCAACTCATGTGACCCCTCTCCCTCCATCATTTCATTTAATCCACTCCTCTCCGTGCGACGCTCGGTCGATGCATATCGATATTATAGTTGATGTTACACATGCACAGGAATCTACTACGAAGGGAAAAGTAAGTATGACATGTCGCCATATGATATAACTCTCTCTCTCTCTCTCTCTCTCTCTCTCTCTCTCTCTCTCTCTCTCTCTCTCTCTCTCTCTCTCTCTCTCTCTCTGTGTGTGTGTGTGTGTGTGTGTGTGTGTGTGTGTGTGTGTGTAAAAAAGCACGCTTGTATGCTTATCTCATATCCCTGAATAAACAAAATTTCGTTCGTTCGTTCGTTCTCTCTCTCTCTCTGTCTCACCTGTATATCTGTATTGAACTGAAATTATACATAATTTTCCTCATCTATAAAGAAAATTCACTGTCATTTTCACATCCATGAGCATCGCTATTTCTTCCGCATGGTAACTGTTTATTGTCATGAAATACTACATGTGTGTGTGTGTTTGTGTGTGCGTGTGTGTGTGCGCGCGTGCGCACACGTGTGCGTGTACGTGCGTGTGTATGTTTATTTTGGTGTGTGTGTGTGGTGTGCGTGTGTGTGTGTGTGTGTGGTGTGTGTGTGTGTGTGTGTGTGTGTGTGTGTTGTGTGTGTGTGGTGGTGCGCGCGCGGCGCGTTCGTTTGTGTGTGTGTATGTGTGTATGATTGTGTGTGTGTGTGTGTGTGTGTGTGTGTGTGTGTGTGTGTGTGTGTGTGTGTGTGTGTGTTTGTATGTGCGCGCGCGCGCGCGTGTGTGTGTGTGTGTCTGTCTGTCTGTCTGCCTGTGTGTCTGTCTG
>CM031598.1:74465588-74473088 GCA_018398815.1 Conus ventricosus
CACACACACACAATTGATATCATTAGTCTTCAAAAATTGAGAAACGGCCCAAACAGTAAATATCAAATAATGAAAGTCAAGCTACCACAGTCTACTGCGGTGTAAACCGTGATCTTCCCTTCTAACGGGAAAGTAACCAGCGCCGGTTGAACGACTTACTCCTGATGGGAAAAAAAGCCATGAATGGAGCGTTTCAGTATCTACGAGAAGGCCCAATATTGGCATAATTATCTCCCCAACCACTTGGTCCTCCGAGAAGGCCTGATCTGGATTAATTTCAATGATTTGATTTTTAGCTGAATGTCATGAAGCGAAACTGTTCTACTTTCCTTGTATAACAAACAGACGTCTGAAAAGTGAAGTTCCTATCCTATTTCTTTGAACTTTGAGCATTTTTTCCACTGCAGATTTTCTGCTTCAAGATTATGAGATTGATAGATTCTGTTCCCATATTTTGTAATATGACCACCTCTGTTGTCTTTGTGATTTAATGTATACCCCATTTTGTACACCATGACTCTAGCTAGTTTCATTTTACTGACAGGCGATGCCTGGTCGTGGATAGAGACACCAGATGGTCAGCTTACAGAACAACTGTTTTCGTTTTCTAATAAACTGATTTTTGTTAATCATTTTCTGGGAACTATTTAATGATTCCATTTATGAATATACTAGCATTTTAAACCAGTTTTGTTCAGTCCATAAACCACGTCCCACCCCCTAAATTTCATCACCTCTCTCCTCTGCCCCAGCCTTTGTGTGTTTCTGTCTGTCTCACCCTCCCAACAACACTGCTGCACAGCCCGGAGAAGGTGGTCTCCGCGAACTCCAGTCAGAGACAATACTGATGATGAGATGGAGGGAAAGCAGGAAATGTGAGGGGATGGGTGAGGGTGAGGTATGAATGCACGACTTAGTGATAGCCCACAGTGACAGGGAGGTGAAGGGGGTGGAGCTGGAGTAAGGGAACACCAGGACAAGTGATCGGCAGCAAAATCTAATAACTGGAGGAAAGAGGGGAAGAAGTGGTCGAGGAGGGAGGTGACAGACAGGAGAACTCCCAGACATTCAGCTGTTGAAAAACTGATCACAGGACCGGGGGAACAGAGGACAGTCAGGAAGAAGAGGGGAGAGGGAGGAGGGAAAGATGTGAGGCATGAGCATCTGCCCCAGGGCCAAGCTCCACACATGACGTTCTAGTGCAGCACTGGCTTGTGCAGACATGTGGGAGTGTGTGGCTTTGCGGGGTAGCTTGGCATTTGTACAGCGAGCGGCCATGACTAGTGTCATGGCACAACAGTTTGGCTCCAAACATTTCTTTTTCTACACAATATATTTGGCTCTAAACATTTTTTTCTACACAACAGTTTGGCTCTAAACATTCCTTTTTTCTACACAATAGTTTGGCTCTAAACATTTCTCTTTCTACACAACAGTTTGGCTCTAAACATTTCTCTTTCTACACAACAGTTTGGCTCTAAACATTTCTCTTTCTACACAACAGTTTGGCTCTAAACATTTCTTTTTCTACACAATAGTTTGGCTCTAAACATTTCTTTTTCTACACAACAGTTTGGCTCTAAACATTTCTCTTTCAACACAACAGTTTGGCTCTAAACATTTCTTTTTCTACACAACAGTTTGGCTCTAAACATTTCTTTTTCTACACAACAGTTTGGCTCTAAACATTTCTCTTTCTACACAACAGTTCGGCTCTAAACATTTCTTTTTCTACACAACAGTTTGGCTCTAAACATTTCTCTTTCTACACGACAGTTTGACAATAAACCTATTCGTATTCATTTTAATGTATGGTTAAATCATATGTGTTGTTTTTAAAAGTCTGTATTGTGCAAATCTGTCACTGCTGCAGATATGGTCATGCCAGTTTTGCCATCTGCAATCAATCATTCTTTGTTTAAAACATTTCAGAAATCCTGATATACGTTCAACGCTCTGGTTGTCCCAAACGTATGCAAAGCCATATGAATTGAAGCACTGTCGAACATTGGTGGCCAATGTCTTCTTGCCATTACAATCCAAATTTCGCACCATATTATAAGCTCTAAATGGAATTTTGGTTTCCTCCATCCTGGTTATTTGCAGCCAATACTTCATACATTTAGAAGATGAATTCATATAAATTGGGTATCTTTCAAGTTCACCATAAACTAAATCATTTGGTGTTTGATTGTCTACCTTCAAAAATTATTTTTATAGCATACCAGTACATTTGAACATTCTCTAGCTCAACACCTTTCTCGAAAGCCCAAATTTCCGCTTCATACTGTAAGACTGGTTGCCCCTGAGAAGTCGAACAACTTCGAAAAAACAGAAAATGCGCTGCTATTCAATTTATGTAAAATGTGAACAATATCTGTGACTGCTCTCTTTGCTCTGTTTGCTATACCTTGACACCCAAAAGTGAAACTTAATCTGGTAGTGAAATAAAGTCCAAGATACGTGTATGCATTGGCCACACCAGTGCATTCACCTCCGTAGATCAATTTCTCATTCCGTGCCAAATATCCACCTTTACGAAACACGGTAATATTGGTCTTATTCATGTTAACTTTTAATTGTAATCTAGTAGCAGCTGAATACAAGCTGTTCAATTGTCTTTGAAGACCAACAACAGTTGCCGGTAGTAAAATAACATCGTCAGCAAAAAGTAAGATAAACAGCTCGAAGAGATCAAATTTAACACCATGCCGTCCATTTTGAATAATCTCCAAAGCCGATTCATTAATAAACAGAGAAAATAAAACTGGACTACAAACATCCACTTGCTTGACCCCTCTCGTATTCTCAACAAAATCTGATAGTTTTGCTCCCGCTCTAATATTTGCTATTACCTCCTTATACATCATGGATTTTAGCACAATAATACAACTTACCTTTAATTCCATTTTCTTTTTATCAAAATAGGCCATAACAGTTTCCGCGAAACTGAATCGAAAGCTTTTTCTAAAAATCTACAAAAGCCACATACAGCTACTTGTTATTTACAAATTGTTTTTGAACTGCGGCTCATAGACTAAACATATGATCAATTGTAGAATAATCTTTTTTTCAAAACCTGCTTGATGTTCTTCAGTTATGTTGTTCTAAGATATCCATTCATGTTGTCTATTATCAATAATTGAACTAAAGAGTTTACTACATACGTTGAACAAAGAAATACCTCTATAATTATTTTCATTGTTTATCTCCCCTTTCTTAAATCAAGGTAATATTATTGATTCTTTCCGGTCTTTAGGATAAATCCCAGTGTTAAATTGCTAATTTAACTGAATTTAACTATAAAAAAAAACTTAAAACAGTCTCACCAGAATTCTCATTTAAAAAAACCAATGGGGCCATCAGCTCCTGCAGTTTTTACCATTCTTTAATTTTTTGTAATAGCTGATGATATTTCCTCTCTGGGTAGTGGTCTATCAAAAGTATATTCATCATTGCTTGTCACACTGTCAGTCTCAATGGACTCGGCATCGTCCTAAACCAAAATATTTTAAGGTGTAAGAACCAATCTTGCATCGGAATGTATTTGCAGGTTGTATTTTCTTTTTAGAAATCTTGTGTATAGTATTCGAGAATTACTGCTGATTTTTGGCTGAAGACAAAAGATCGTTCAAAAGGGAATCATTATGTTCTTTCTTTTTCCTTTATTTAATTCTTATATTCCCTTCTCGCAATGAAGAACACTACTCTGTCATTTTCATCCATTGTCTTCAGAAAAATTCTAAATAATCTGCGTAGTTTACGTTTTGCTACTCTGCATTCTTGATGAAACCAATTCTGTATAAAATTCTTGTTTGTTGGTATAGTTTTCCTCATGATTTCCGCTTACTCTTTAACAGTCGTATTAAACAGATTCCGTGCTTCGTTAATGTAAACAGAAATAAGATTTTCAACGTCTTTTAACTTTTCTCGAACATTTGGCGAATTCATGATTGAATAAACTTGTTGATTGAAGTCTTGGTTCCAGCAATATTTAACATTTAACTGATCATCATCTATATTTGGAACAAAATTGGCATGTTACTGATCATTTTGCATTTCAATGCGGAACACCAGCGGTAGGTGATCAGAATCATATCTTTCCACCACATTAAGAATCGTTTGTTGATACATCAGTTCAAAAAATCTATAGATGCTAAAAAAAAAAGTCATTCACACTGCTCCCTACATCCAAAATGTATGTGAAAGACCTTCGAGGTCGCCATTACATACTCCATTTAAAGTAGTCAATCCTAACACAGTGCACATGCTAAGGAGTTTTTCCCATACAAATTTAATACCTTACCTTGAGAACATCTTTCATATTTACTGTCTGCTTCGAAGTTAGTAAATAGATCACAATCGTATGCAATTTCTTTAGAACTATTTGAAGTTCTTGCCATCATATCATCACAGAACAGTAATTCAGTATCATCATCGAAGGACAAAAACGTATTTACAATACAATCTTCCAACATACCAATTCTATTATCAAAGCCATTCAATGTATAAAAGGGTGCCATTCAATGTATAAAAGGGTGCCATTCAATGTATAAAAGGGTGCCATTCAATGTATAAAAGGGTGCCATTCAATGTATAAAAGGGTGCCTTTTCTGGAGGTACGAATGAACACACAAGTAAGACAGTCCTATCAAAGCAAAAACAAAATCTTACTCAAATCTAAATATCATTGTATACAGACTGTCACACTCCACTTGGTGCACATATGGGACAAGACTTTCACGTACCATACAAACCAATCCTCCTGAACACCGTCCTTGTCTTGTTGATTTTAAGGCCGGTTTTACAAATAATTTATTGTCTTGAAAAGGGTTTGACTGAAATAACTCTGCAAAGGTTTCCACCAAACAAACAAAAGCAAAGGAAGAGATAAACTGAATACAATAGCTGTTATCTAACTTTTGAAAACGCCACATATATTCCAGTGAAGGAATGATGCACTGTATACAAGATTGTTCTCACTTTTTATACCACGTACACCTTGACTTACGTGGTTTTACTTGTTCACGTCACCAGACGAACTGCTGTCGCCTTGAACACAACACACATCTTCAGCTTCATGGTTCTTTACTCTCCATGTGAAAGAGGAGTGTGAACACAACACACATCTTCAGCTTCATGGTTCTTTACTCTCATGTGAAAGAGGAGTGTGAACACAACACACATCTTCAGCTTCATGGTTCTTTACTCTCCATGTGAAAGAGGAGTGTGAACACAACACACATCTTCAGCTTCATGGTTCTTTACTCTCCATGTGAAAGAGGAGTGTGAACACAACACACATCTTCAGCTTCATGGTTCTTTACTCTCCATGTGAAAGAGGAGTGTGAACACAACACACATCTTCAGCTTCATGGTTCTTTACTCTCCATGTGAAAGAGGATGTGAACACAACACACATCTTCAGCTTCATGGTTCTTTACTCTCCATGTGAAAGAGGAGTGTGAAACAACACACATCTTCAGCTTCATGGTTCTTTACTCTCCATGTGAAAGAGAGTTGAACAATCCCTGTCGTCAGTCACTTTTTGTTTAAGTACTCATATACAGTTACGCTATGCTTTGTTACAGTCGTAGTCATAGAATCAACTGTACTCATAGTAGGAATAGTAGGGATGGTCGCAGTCGCTCTGTCAGTTCTAGTCGTAGCTTATATTCTTGAAGTTTCACTTGCGATCACATAACAACTGTCTCATTCACACAGCCTTCAACATTGATAATTCCATTCAAATGTACAAAGTCATCGCCACTGAGGTTTTTTATCTACACTGTCACATTCAGCCGTGTTGTTTATTTCATCAACATGTATACTCTCACCACCACACTCATCCCGCACGGTTACACATGTTCTCTCTAAATCACTTTTTCTTTCTAAATTACTCTGTAGAACTTGACACTTGTCAAGTCTTACAACAGATAACAAAACATTGATATGCACGATCGAAGCGGCATCATTCAAAACATAACGATCAAAAATAGAACCAACATTTGACACACTGGCTGATTGTGTGTCATTGTAATCTAACACGTTTTCCTCCAAACCGATGGCTGTGACAACCTGCATGGGATGTTCATTGCCGATCTGCTTCAAGTCAGCATCGTTCACCGCCCCAGTTAACGTGACCCCACGTGGATTTAGAACAGGCACCCTATACGGTGATGGCTTAAATTTCACCTCACTCTGACTCTGACAGCAGAACATTATTCGATGACAGGGCTGGCATGAATCCTTTTTCAGTTCTACCAGGTTATCACTGATGTCCAGACCGAACTTCTTACTGTTGATCACCAGGTGATCATACACCATGGACACTTTCATGCCCTGTGACCTGGCGGACTTTAGGAGTGGTACACTTTTGTTTGTTTGTTGTTGTTTTTTCTGGTCTCCTTAACCCGCAAAGAAACTATTCGCTTACAAATATATCAGTTCCTTTTAGCTTTTGTTTAGCACACCGAATCTTATTCTTGTCCTTAAAGAATGTACATTTTGCTACGATTGACGAGTTCAACTTTGATTTCAGACGGCGTACACGGTCGAAAAGAACGTCCTTTGACAGTTCCAGCGTATCTGATACCATGTCGTGTACCAGCTCTTCACATTCTTGCCAAGACTCACTGACTTTATTTTGCTATTCCTCTTCGACCTTCCCTCTAGGTCGTCTATTTTTCTGTCCAAGGATTCCACCCTAGCAGCGAGTCTCGTGTTTTCTTCCCTCAACTCGTCATTGTCCTGTTTCAAGGCCGACATTTCCTGTTTTACACGTCATTTCATCCTGGAGATTAGCACACTTTTTTTCACATCTTTCATGTCCTCTCCGAGCCGATCAAATTTACAAGTCAAATCGTTCAAAATGGCCACAGCGTCTCTCAGAGTAGATCGAAGGCAGAGGCAGAAGGGACAGAGCCCGGTCCATCACCACTGTCTCAACGGGCACTTCCGGCGCTGTCTAGACAGGTTTGCCGCTTGCTCTCAGACTTAACAGGAGCAGGTCCTGGATTCATCTCCGCGTCACCACACCGTTGGAGCAAATGTCCGTAACACAATAGAGACAGCAAGTCCTGGAGTGACACCGTCCATGCATGATCTCTTCTTCAGCACCGACATCTTCATGGCGGATTTAAATTTTGTCTGTTTTAACATGAATGTGGCGAAAACGTGCGCAAATACACCTCACACATACCTAAAAGTCAGCGATGCAGCAGGCTTAGTCCACCACAAACGTCACTGGCAACTGACAAGACACAACACTGCGCAGAACTAGGAGAAAACAAGAAAAGGCATAAAGCACAAAAATGCGTGTCACTCAACTTCGTGTTCCACAGGCGCCCCCCAGAGAGAGAGAGACAGAGAGAGAGAGAGAGAGAGAGAGAGAGAGAGAGAGAGAGAGAGAGAGAGAGAGAGAGAGAGAGAGATGTTTATTCTTGTGTGTGGGAGTCCTATCCAAATGGAGTGAAGGACAGAGAAGCGCATAAATGAGCT
>CM031598.1:74480588-74485588 GCA_018398815.1 Conus ventricosus
TTCATGCCCCGGTGTCAATGTCACATCAGTTTCAGTTTTCTTTTCATGCCTATGGTGACTTCGTGTCATTCTCTTTGATGTTGGCAAGTGGATGAGGGCTGTCATCCGATGGGCATGAGGGCGTCGTCAGCAGAGAGCTAAGCTGGAAGTGTCCGGTTTGTGTCGGTTCAGAGGAGACACAACACTACGAAGTGACCCAGCAACAGCGCAGCGTCTCCTCTGGCGTGTCACCTTTTGGCCTCCTAATGTGATTGCTCCTTGTGGACAAGTGGTGATAGTTTGCAATGGGACGAAACTATGTGTGGCTGTGTTTGGATAACCTGGAATAAACTGGTGCAGGGGTAATGTCACCAAGAGCGTATAGAAGATTAAAACTGAAGAATAAAGGTCCATGCAGCTGACAAACACCCAGATGTAAACAGAGAGAGAGAAGAGAGAGGGAGGGAGGGAAAGAGATGTTCAGTGTCCATTCAACAATCAACCCTTTAGAGAAGGGGGCATAACTCAATAAAACTCAATCGCTCACCTCACCTCTCCCTTCTCCCTCCCTCCACCCCTCGTCCACATCTCATTCCTACAGCTTCCTCCCTTCCTTCACACCTCCTCCCCTACATATCCCAAGTCACCCTTCATACTCCCCTATCCCCTAACCCTTACACCCACTTATACACAAACAGACACACGACAGTGAATCATCTTGACAATTATTTCAATGGTGAAATAGTATCACTAGTTGTTTCTATCGATTGTCTTTTTTCTCATGTTCATAGTTTGCGATGTGATATTTTTCTAGATCCAGTCCAGTCTTTCATTTTCGGTTACACCACATACATTTGCCTTCAGCCCGTTTTTCACCCAGAAACTATTGCATGCAGTTATTAAGCCCACTAATCCTTAGTCAAAATCATAAAGTTATCGGCGTGTTATTTATTTGTGATTAGACTGTCCTCCTGGCTGGAAAATGTCACAAGTTTCTGATGCTAAATGCTAGTTTTGCATATTACATGATATAATTCCGTCTATATATTCAGCAAGAAAATGATATTCCCTCCCAGCTCCTTTAAACACCCACAGCATAACGATCCATTTTCAGAAGAGACTTTCAGCATATTGGTTACCAGTTGTATGGCCCAGATTCCCACAGAACAAGAACCATCTCATATGCTTCCTTGCATAGTCGTGACGTGGGTAATGTAAGGAAATTTAGTCAGTGTCTAATACATTTTATCGTTGTTCTTCTTCTAAGAGATTATCTACTGGTTTTCACCATAGACCAGCTTGTTTGAGGCATAAAGGGGAACGTTTAGATTTTCTTTATGCCTAATGTAAAGCGATCTCAATGGGGTCAGTATCCTTCTCAAGACCCAAAAATCCTGCTGCGTAAATCCCAATTGGTTCAATTCGTGTATCAAACAATTCACAAAATAATTGTAAATCTGTTGTGTTTAATCCTATCTGTGATTTTAATATCTCAATACCCCCGGCCCCCCCTCCTACATCCCCCTTTTTTCCTTTCTGCATGCAAGCCTCAGACAAAGCAGCACTAATACCCAATTTCATTGTAAAATATGTTCCAAAATATTTAGGTGAATTTGTTATTTTAACTTCATCATTTCCATAAAACAATCTTCCCTAGGCAGATAAATGGCCTCCTTTTTAAGCACCATAATGTTTCTTTTGTCAATATTGACTGTCAAGCATAAACGATCTGCTTCCTTATTTAAGCTTTTGAATTGATTCTGAAGACCAGCGACTGAAAGAGACAATATATTAACATTGTTAGCAAACAGCAATAAAATATATTTCGATAGCATCTTGAACAAGTGAAAGCCATACTTATCTCTTCTTAACAGAACAATAGCTAGCACATTAATAAAAATGAGTAAAGTAAGGGACTTAACAGACAACCTTGTTTCAAACCACTAGACATTCAAAATGATTTGAACAACAGCATTTATCACATACACAGATCAATGCAGAGTCATAATAATCTCTTGGAGCATTATATAATTTGCCATTTACACAATTTTTTTTGGATTGTCTATAGTGGGTTTCTATTCACTGAATCAAAAGCTTTTTTAATTAATAAAGACATACAATGTAATGTTCTCTGACACAACTTTCTGTACTATTGAATACAATGTAAATGTATGGCTCTAAAATCTGCTAGCTCTTCTGTGATTTGCTCTTCTTTTCTGCCCATTTAATGAGTCTTTTTTGTATTAGACATATGTGTATACTTACTAACAATACTGGTTAACGCCATACCATTGTTGTTATCAGGCTTCTTCACATTTCCTCTCTTGTACACGGGGTATGCACGGGAACGATGATGGATTTGGACCATTCCGTTGGAAATAATCATAAATGAAACAGCTTATTAAAGAAAAGAAAAAAAGAAAGTCGATTACTATGTCGTCTGCATATTTACATTATTGACTGACAATTTTGTCAGGGCTTGCACTTTTGCCAGCTATAAGATTGCTGGTATGGCGAGAACCTCTTGCTTGGAAACAGGCTCATCAAACAAAATATTAGGCGCCTTTTCCTCGTTATCGTCTGTAGTATCCTCTTCAAGTTGTGCTGTTGAGATTGCTTCATTGAATACGCTGAAAAGTGTTCATACCATTGTTCAGTAGTGATTTCGTTTGAATTACAGTTTCTGTTTGGTGATCTATTCATTTGCCACATCATTTCCGATCATAGGTTGACACTTCAGTTTTAGTATTCTTGCTGTTTGAAATTCATATCTATATATCTTTCGATGGGGTAGGCGATGTATTTTTTTCTTTTGCTGAGAAATGCATCTTTTCAATCTTACAAGACTTCTTTAATCGTTTAAATTGCCTAACTGCTTTTCTAAGCGTTCCCTTTTTACTATCGAATTCTTTATCAAACCAATCGTTCTTTTTCTTTCCATGTGCCCCAACTGTTCCTGTCATGCACGCTGTAGCACTACAGATGGATGTGATGAATGTTTCAATAGATTTGGTAACATCAGTATTCAGTGTTGAGTAAGCACATTGTAGAGTTTGTTTACAATTTTCTGAGTTTAGTTCTTTTTTGTAACGCAATACCAATCTTAGGTCATATGATACGTTCTGTAACACCAGATTTACGAACAGTAGATATGTCGGCAGTAATCCCCTCATCTAAAGATTTCAAACTGGACCGCATAGGTAAGTGCCATGAATGAATACGATCACCAACATGCAAATAGCATATCGTTTAGAAAACAGGTCTTCAGACATGATGACATAATCACTGATACTACAACCATATGGAGAAACATAACCAAAATCACCGTTTATGTCACCATCGCAACAACCGTTGAGAATGACACAACTTAACCAAAAAACATGAATTACACGATGAAGTACCAACGATGCTTACACTTTCATCTTTTGATTTCCTTTTTGAAGTATCAGCCAAAAAAATATTGATATCATTATCATACAGACTTTTAAACAACCCACAAACAGCACTAGCGAGTATTATCAACATCTTTTTTAACCCTTACCATAGCAATTTTTTTATATGTTTTGCAAATTAGGATTCCTTACTTGGTCAGTATATTCACATTCTCTACTGGAATCTCATGATAATCTTGTCAGAATAGCATTCCAGTATTTTCAGCTTTTCCTTGGCTCTGCACGTTAGTATAACAGGTAGGTGGTCTATTCAATACAGGTAGGTGGTCTATTCAATACAGTTTCCTAAACAGGTAGGTGGTCTATTCAATACAGTTTCCTAAACAGGTAGGTGGTCTATTCAATACAGTTTCCTAAACAGGTAGGTGGTCTATTCAATACAGTTTCCTAAACAGGTAGGTGGTCTATTCAATACAGTTTCCTAAACAGGTAGGTGGTCTATTCAATACAGTTTCCTAACAGGTAGGTGGTCTATTCAATACAGTTTCCTAAACAGGTAGGTGGTCTATTCAATACAGTTTCCTACATCAAGCGAAAGAATATCTAAGGAAGTAAACACTTCAACAGATGACGGATAATAGTTTCGTGTGCTAGATCGTGACGTACTTTGTATACGTTAATCCATCATCAAACTTTTTATCACGAAAAGCATTTCAGATACGACAATCAAGTATACAACAGAATTCAAAAAGCTGGTCACCAAACATTGTAAATATCAAAGTTTCCACTATAGGAATCGTTTTTTAAGCAGTTTTAGCGTTCAGATCCCCGCACTTGAGCAGATCATAGTTATATTTGCTCTCTATTCTAACAAACATTGCTGTAGTCGTTCAGTACCGTACCCATCTTGGTTATCTTTCCAAAAACGTAAAATGATAAGGAAATAAGTAACCACTAACTTACATATCTTCAGAATTCATAAAGTCTTTCCCCTTTATCAAAATCAAGTTATTGATATCTATAAATAAAAGGACTGTATTTTTTTCCATCAATACAACTACATCCTCAGAATACCTTCCTTGGTGAGAGAGGTTGTTACGTAAAACTTTCATATTCAATGAACAACGCTCCATCAAAGTCGTTTGCTACAACAGTCTCTGAAGGATACACAGAATCACTTTTACAATTGGAAAATCAACATTCTCTGGTTTGGTGATTAATCTATTTGCATTACAGTTCAGAAATCTTACCAAAGTTTTCTTTTAGTCCATAAATCTTACCAAAGAATTATTTTGATTAATATTTACTCTCATGATCTATTATTCTTGATTATGGATCAGTGTCATAACTACCACTGTTTGTTTTACAATGGACAATTTTCTGTCACATTGCAAACAACTGGATGCTGGATTTAGGGCCCGGCATAATTTCTCTTGACTGGACTTTCTTTGTTGTTGTTGTTGTTGTTGTTAGTATTATTGTTGTTGTTTTTGATTGGTTTCTGTCTTCTTAACTGTTTCTTTTGTATTTTCACAAGTGTGTGCATCAGGAATCAGTAATACTGGTCACAGAGAGAGAAGAGAGAGAGAGAGAGAGAGAGAGAGAGAGAGAGAGAGAGGGGAGAGAGAG
>CM031598.1:74490588-74497442 GCA_018398815.1 Conus ventricosus
TTTATCAGCATACATAAACAAGAGAGGGTAGGCCAGAAACAGAAGAATTGTAATTTGTAACATGGTATGAAAGAAATAATGATGGTTTTAACCAAGAGCTGATAGTAGTTCTCCAGTTATAGTTTTATGATGAGTGAGTCAGACACCACACTTTTCTTAGGCCGAGAGTACCTTTAACACCAAGTGCTCAATAGTATGTCCTTGCCGCCATTAATACTATATGTCAGAGATAGCGTACACTACAAATAAAGTGGTTAACAACTAGAACAAATAATACTAAAACCATACTGAAGTAGCTAAGTGGGGGTGTAAATGTAATGCTAAGACCACCTTGAGTAGCTAAGTGAGGCAGAATACATATTCAATACCACAGTGTCAGCACCATAGTTATATAAATAATCACATAGATAATAGTTTTACAACATGGCCATTATGATACGCAAAATTATAAATAAGGCTGACAAGTAACAGCACTATGAGAGGCACACGGGACAAGCATATGTAGGCCGAGCTAGACAGCGGACAGAGTTAGTCATAGTACATGTGATTCAAGCAGACACTGTGAAGCGACTGAGACAGTGATATTAATCATGTAGATGACAGTACAAATAGATCACTGTCAGACGAGAGTGACGTTAGATATGTACAGATGACAGGATGTGTACTTACATCTGAGACAGGGAGCTTGGCCATGCTGGCATATGTATGTTCGGCTCTGTCGAGACACACCTATTTGACAAGTTTGAACAAAAGATTTTTATCACTGCCAAACACAGAATAAACAAGCCAAGACAGTTTGAAATAATAATTGTCGATTGCATAATCTACTCTTATTTTATGTCACAAGCAGGCGGTGATGGCACTCATTTAATAGCTAGTTTACGAAGCAACACAGTCAGCGTAAACAAGTAGCGCGATGATAGCAACGTGAAGTAAATCAAGAAAAGTAGGATAACGGAAATAGAGAAATCAATATAAAATTATTAGTATGTTTTCTTAAAAACATGATCTATGCAAACGAATGAATTAAAACTGGACTAGTCTGCACAAAAAATAGTGTACTTAGAGCATGATGACGTGCGACTATATCATGCTGAAGTACGCTATTGTTTTGTGGAGACTGTGGGTGGGTACAGTGCGCTACCACACCATGGCACATACCAAGAGGTAAGAATCTGCGAATCAGTGCTTAACTGAAGTACCAACAAAGTGAGATTAACACCCTCTTGGCCTGAGGCCCTTAGAGACATACTGTCCCAGACTCAAGTCTGTAGTTTGGGTGACAAGATGTCTGGTCGATGGCAGGAAAGTAAAGAGACAAACCCAAAGATGCCAGTAGGACCGAGTAACGTACTGTCCTCTACTGCCAAACCAATCAGGCGGGAGCAGTCCAGCACCAATCTCTGAAGCCTCGCGCCTATGTTGTGTACACATAGGGTGTAGGCATACACAGGCGTTCCATTAAGACAGAAAGGGGCGTAACTGCTCATTGGCAAGATGCCATTGTGTGACACCCGGACGCGAAACAACAGAACCTCCACGGAAGCGCTCCATGGGTGTACCAGCCCATATTGCATGACTACGGAGCCTACTGACAAAAGGCACTATCACCAAGCAAACTTCTGCGCGCATCCTGAAGTCCCAACTCGTTGCTGTTTGGGTGACAGGTGGAAGCAGTACATCTCCAGACACAGCCAAGCTTTCGCCACATGGTCTTACGTGTCCTCTGAAGGGAATCCCGCACTGCAGTCTTTCCCGCTGTTAACAGGACTGTGGTCTGTGGGTGTATCCTCATCGTCATTGGGTCTTTCCCAGAGTCGGCCAAAAGGCAGACAAAAAAAAAGAGATACACCCGAAGGTGCCAGTGGGACCCAGAGAAGTTCTGTCCTCAACTGCCAAACCAACCACCCGGGAATTTCGGGCTTGGTTCCGGACAGGACAGCAGACAGGAGCTGTTCTGTCTTGTTCTGGTTGTCGTCCCAGACTGGAGATCGGGTCTTCTTTCTTTTTTCTGAACTGGTGTCCAGCAATTGTTTCTTGTTTCGTGTAAGCTGAAGAACACCAAAGAGGTGTCGAAACGCGTCGTGTTTGTCTTGTCATCTGTTTGTTTCCTTCGTTCGGCGGCACTGTAATTTTCTTTTGTTTCAATTTCCGCCTGCAGTCAACTCACTTTGAAACTAACTTGCATGTCATGTCATTTAACATGTCTTATCAGTGTACAAGGCAATAATTTTACGTGATCCTAATTTCCTTAGCAAAACGCTGAAAACGTTAATCGCACATTTACAGCCATTGCACTTTAGTGATAACCTCACGCATGGAATGGCGAGAAAGATTTTAATAATGTTTCTCATTCTGCAGAGTTTGATCAATGTAATGCTTGTACTTGCTGAGATAATACCAACATTAAAGTTTCACACACACACCCACTCACACACACGAACACGTACACACGCAGGCACGCAGCACGCACAGCACACACACACACACACACACACACACACACACACACACACACACACACACACACACACACACACACACATTGTCTGAATCACTTTTAGTGGAAGGACGTTAAACTGAAGAACAACACACACACGAACACACACAGAACACACAAAACACCACACACACACACACACACACACACACACACACACACACACACACACGAACACAACACACACACACACACACACACACACACACACACACACACACGAAACTAATGACTACATACATTCATTTATTGCACACATGGGTAAAGCACTTTATACTTAGGATGTTCTCCATCCCTCCTGGTGTGATACAATTCTTCTCACCGGAAATCAATGTATATTTAGATTTTAGTGCTTTGCTGGTTTAGAAACCTTTTCCATTTGTCCTACCACCACGTTTAACATATTCTGACATCTCAGTGTCTTCCGCTCAGACTTGATCTCCTCCACAAACTGCACATAGACGGGCATCTTCAACACCAACGTGGTCTCAACAACGGGCGTCATTGAATCCACCGTGTGTTTGATGATGTACGTCATAACACTTTGTGGCAGGCCGTAAGGAACCGTTGCTTTGCCAGTCACCTTATCCAAATCACAACAGCGCAGTACAAAGATTGAAACAGGCTCCCAACAAATCTGGAGATAGTCTTCTTCAGAACAATGATGGGAATGTACAAAGGTTGCCCCTTTTCTCCCAAGCTGTTCATAGAGAACATAGCACAGGGAACACTTTGGATTTCAAAATGCCCCGGTGACTGGAGGGCGGCCTGTGTGGAACTCGGTCACTCTGATACACACACGAACCGATCACCGGACCTGATACACGGCACAACAACGATGCAGGACCTGAGGAAGCTGAGACAATCAATACTACGGACTGAAAAGCAGCTCAAAGTAAAGCGAAATCATGGACTACACTTCGATGCAGCACTCGGCAGTCAGAATCCCATCAAACGCAAAACAATGGAAAAAGTATAACTACTTAAAGTATTTGGCCTCTGCTCTGTGTAAGTTCCAATAGTCAATAAGGGAACATGGCCAATATAAGAGACTGGAGTGGTTACAACTCCTGCATCCGGGCATCACGCATACTGTCTTGGGATAATGATAATGACAATAACAATAACAATCATCATATCATTATCATCACCATTATCATCATCATTATCATCATCATCATCATCATCATCATCGTCATCGCGATGATGATCATCACGATCAACGTATTACAAGACCAGTCACCATTCACACCGCCCACCTCTTTGCACCTAATGACCTTGAAACATGAAATCTGAGACGCCACATGCTCTTGGCAAAGATGAATGGCGAAGAGCGGCTCCCATTAAAATGAAGCCCAACAAACTGTCCCTTCCTGCCTCTCCTCCATCAGTCTACGTCGACCTTTTACTCTCTCTCTCTCTCTCTCTCTCTCTCTCTCTCTCTCTCTCTCTCTCTCTCTCTCTCTCTCTTCTCTCTCTCTCTCTTCCTGTTGTTCTCCCCCGGTCCTCCATTTTTCTTCATCACCTAATCCTAAGCTCTATACCCTGCTTGTGTCGTCTTTTATTCCCTGCTTCTCTGTCCCCCACCGCCATTTTGGCTAGCAGCATTGGCGATGAATGTGGATGGGACAGTTAAATTTTGGGCAAGACGCACCCTCTGGCAGAGAAAAGGGGATCTGAGACAGTCTCGCCAAATGGGGGAAGGCGGAAGTAGAGACCAAGACAAAAGTGTGTTAGCAAATGAGGGTGGATGGGGAAGTCACCTCCAGACCATTAAAGTTTTTCAAAGGGGCTGGTATCTTTAGGGCTGCAGATTTAATCTTCGACTCATTGCAAGTTCAGTTAGTCAGTTCGTGGTTACTTTAACGTCTATTTCATCGGTATTTAAGACTTCATGCGAAGTTTCATTCTCTGATACATCGTTTCCCTGAAGTCGTTTTGGAACTTTGCACAGCGTGATTTACTGACGTTTTTTTTTCTCAAATGGCGAAAAATGTTGTCCATGTATTTGTTTCGAACAAAATTTCCTCTGATGGTATTCGACCTTCCTGATGCAAAATCGTCCTGTCAATGAAACATTACAGTGGTATGTTTAAGCGCTTTCAAAGTTTACCACATTAACAATTGTGGTTCATTCTGTCTTCATCGCTACAACACAGCTACCCTCATTCTGTGGCGGAAAAGCAGCCCTCTTGAGTGGAGGGAATGAGGTGTTCAAAAGAACATGGTGGGAATGGGAGTTGTCACACACAAGCTTCGTTTTAGTGTTAACTAACAGAAATGAGTGGATGACTAATGCATAACATGGCATCGTTGTAAAGCTTCAAGGCAGGAGAAAGCAGAGAAGTGCATTATTTTTTCACAGCTTCAAGGCAGGAGAAAGTAGAGAAATGCATTATTTTTTCACAGCTTCAAGGCAGGAGAAAGCAGAGAAGTGCATTATTTTTTTCACAGCTTCAAGGCAGGAGAAAGCAGAGAAGTGCATTATTTTTTTTCACAGCGTCATGGCGTGGCGTCATTCACACTTTGTACTACCTAAAACAAAAACTGGCGATTAAACACAACATGAAAAAAGATTCACATCATTTCGCTTTAAAAATTTTCAAACCGAGAGATAAAAAAACACAAACATTAATACATCGTGCCATGTATGTTAAAACATTGTTGGGTACATAGGTCTACATTTCGTAGGACTAGAAAAGCTATTAAAATCATGTTGCTAAAACCGCAGCCACGAATCCTCAGACAACACCACTATCCATACTGTATTTCTGTTTCACACTAGGCAGGGCAAGCAAACAAGCAATCCCTTACCTATGGCTGTAGAATAACATCTCTAAATTATGAAACATTGGCGTGCTCATCAGATTCATATACAGCTTCAGACCATTCAATCTAACGTTCATGTGTTTCCATGGCTGCATATCCTTACTACTAAGATGCTTACATACTGTTGTATTTCAAAAGGTACATATTTAGACATTACTGTGTGTCCACAATTGCATCTTTACGTATGTCTTCCCACGACTGTTTGTGTGCCAATGTGTTTCTGTATGTTTTCTGCATTTTTTGTGTGTATCATGATATATGTGTTCCTACATTTGTTCGCCTATTTCTGTGGTCACACACTGCATGGTTGTAAATTTGTAGTATAGTGCGTGTGTCCCCAAAACTGTTCGTGCATTCTTGTTTCCCACAACTGTTTTCCAATAACTATGCCCCTGATTTGCTGAAACATTTTTATTTCTACATCCATAGACCGTTCTTTCCTGCCCTTTCTGTTCCAGCATCAGTATCCTCTTAGTGGCACAGCTGTCAAGCCGCCCATACATCGCTCTCTCCCCTACACTCTTTCTATTCATCACTTTGCAAGGCAAGCAGGCAGCCTTAGTGGCACAGCTGTCAAGCCGCCATACATCGCTCTCTCCCCCTACACTCTTTCTATTCATCACTTTGCAAGGCAAGCAGGCAGCCATTCCTACGTGTAGCTGCGAAAATAAACACTCACAAATATAGAGATAGAAAACTTGGCATGGGCCCTAAACACGTTGAGAATTCCTTTAATCAGGCGCGCGCGCGCGCGCGCGTGCGTTGCGTGCGTCGTGCGTGCGTGCGTGCGTGCGCGCCCGCGCGCAGCGCGCGCGCACGCGCGCGCGCGTGTGTGTGTGTGTGCGTGTGTGTGTTGTGTGTGTTGTGTGTGTGTGTGTGTGCTTGCGTGCGTGCTGTGTGTGTGTGGTGTGTGTGTTGTGTGTGGTGTGTGTGTGTGTGTGTGTGTGTTGTGTGGTGTGTGTGTGTGTTGTGTGCGCGCGCGCGCGCGTTCATGTGTGTGCGTTTAAGTGTGTCGCGGCGGACGCGTTTGTGTGGACGTTTGCTCTCTTCAGTACAGCACTCTGAGCTAATAATTATACGTCTCTCTCTCTCTCTCTCTCTCTCTCTCTCGTCTCTCTTTCTTCTCTCTCTCTAGCTCTTCTCTCTCTCTCTCTCTCTCGTCTCTCTCTCTCTCTCTCTCTTCTCTCTCTCTCCCTCTCTCTCTTGCGAATGATTTAGCCATCAGGCCCGGGCCTCTTTATGAAGAGGTAATAAACGAATTTCATCTTTCATTTTTAAAAAGCATTAAGAACATCAATGTCTCATTCATGAAACGAGCTTGAAGACAGGCTACGAGTCCACAATGTTCTCTAAACGTGAAATGCTTTAATACACAGAAAAGAGACACATGCCACACATTACTGTCTCTGGCTGACATCAATAAGCAAGTTTAAATGCATAAGGACATCGATATTTGTTTTGAATAAACTTCCCCCTAAATTTTAACGGAGAGCTCAACCCATAAAACAAAATTTTTTTTTTTTTA
>CM031598.1:74498442-74520942 GCA_018398815.1 Conus ventricosus
CATTTCTTTCTCTGATCTAGCTGCAAAGTGGGGTGACTGCAGGGGTTTCATTAGGTTTCTGTATCTAGCTGCAAAGTGGGGACTGCGGGGGGTTTCATTTGTTCTCTGTATCTAGCTGAAAAAGTGGGGTGACTGCAGGGGGTTTCATTTGTTCTCTGTATCTAGCTGCAAAGTGGGGTGACTGCGGGGGTTTCATTCTGTTTCTGTATCTAGCTGCAAGTGGGGTATGAGGGTTCATTTGTTCTCTGTTCTAGCTGCAAAGTGGGGTGACTGCAGGGGTTTCATTCTGTTCTCTGTATCTAGCTGCAAAGTGGGGTGACTGCAGGGGGTTTCATTCTGTTCTCTGTATCTAGCTGCAAAGTGGGGTGACTGCAGGGGTTTCATTCTGTTCTCTGGTGTCTAGCTGCAAAGTGGGGTGACTGCAGGGCTTGGCGGCGTGCAAAGCTGGGGAAAACAACTGTCAAAAGGCATTTGAAACAACTCCGCCAGTTAACAGGGACAAACGAATTACGAGACAAAACACAAATAATTATGAGAAGATAAGTGATTGCTCGTTCTTCATTTTCGTTTTCCTGAATGTTGTTTCTCTTGCCTGAAGAAGACCTAAGAGGTCGAAACCCCATCGTGTTTTGTCTTGTAATTCGTTTGTCCATGTTTATTGGCGGAGTCATTTCAAATGCCTTTTAAGATTTATCTGTATTATAACATTGTATCGCGTGCTCTGATATTCCCATCAAAATCACGTTGTTATTTATTTCAAGAATTTATCCATGCTCAACGTCAGAAAGTGTTTATTTCATGAATATCAAAAACTCTCCCTACAAATCAAACTTTAACTGTCTGAATATATGTATGCGTTTTTTGACATCTGCCCTCTATAACGGATTGACGAAAAACAAACTTTAACATTACCAACACTGATTTTACCGCACTATGCAAAAACTATATTTGTGTGCATCTGAAAACCCCGTTTTCCTTTTCCCTCACATCTTCTTCAAACAGCATGCTATATGCTTTACGAGGTAAACAACACTCATCCATCTGAAGCAAATCAAAGCAATAACAGGTATACTGGACAGCAGAATTTACATACATTTGACATCTTTTGGTTTCACGATACTAGATTATTGGATGTACGCATGTCTACGCCTGAAAATTTCTTTAAGGCAAATGATGTAAAGATTCATAATACTAAGCATCTTTGTTAATTCCCTACAATTCTGAGCCATATTATGCAATCAACCAAATATTTTATCCAGTGATTTCAAAGAAGAGCTCTCAAAGCAGATACCTTTCATGATAACCAACATAATTTTTGTTGCGCTGGCAAGATTCTTGTAAGTAGCAGCTAAGCTTAGACGAGTGGAAAACAAAATCGCCAAATATTTATACACCTTAACTGCTGGCATTAAAACACAATTATATGTCCATCTTTCTTTCTCGCACGTAAATAACCACCTTTTTTAAACACATTGATGATACTTTTTTCCACATTAAGTTTAATTGAAGAGCCAGTCCTGAACTTAATAAGTCATTAAGCTGGGTTTAAAGGCCAATGAAGTTTTAGACAATGAGATAATGTCGCCTGTCAGAGAAAGACTGAACAATTGAAATACGTGAGGAAAAAAGGGACGATGCCTGCCTTTTTTCAATATTTGTATATCCCGTTCGTTTACACAAAGTGAAAATAATGCATGGCTAGCTGCACCCGTGGTCTTTCTTGACTCCACCTGTGCAGTTAATACATTCAATAAGTTGAGAGCTACACCTGACGCTGTATTTAACGTTGTCATGCATACTCCTGATACATTTGCACAGTCTACATTTTATGCCTTTTCATAAATATATGCCAAAGCAAGTTTCTGTTTACTGAGTCAAATGCCTTTTCTAAGTCTATAAAGGCTACATACCATGTACGGTGAAGCGAAATCGTTTCTGTATCAAGGCTAGTGAAGTAAACAAAGAATTAAAACCGTTGAAAATTCCCTATTTTTAACCAGCTAGATTTTCATCGCTGATGTTATGCACATTTACCCATTTATGTATTCAAACATTATCAGCTGAATTACATAATTTACTGCTGATATCTCCCTGTGGCTATGTGGATTGTTTACGTCGCCTTTCTTGAATAATGGTAACACTATGGATGCAGTCCAATTTTGAGGAAAGATATCCTTTTCAAACAGTTCATCAGACAGGAACTGAAGGACATGGTCACAAGAATTCTTACACAATTCACTGATAATTATCATCAGGTCCGGCTGTCTTGTCTACAGGACTTTAATACATCTTCTCTAGAGATTCGATGATTTGTGAAACCATAAACATCATCATCTTGGCATCTCTCTCTCTCTCTCTCTCTCTCTCTCTCTCTCTCTCTCTCTCTCTCTCTCTCTCTCTCTCTCCTCTCTCTCTCTCTCTCTGTGTGTGTGTGTGTGTGTGTGTGTATGTGTGTGTGTGTGTATGTGTGTGTGTGCGTGTGTGTGTGTGTGTGTGTGTGTGCGTGCGTGCGTGCGTGCGTGCGTGTGTGTGTGTGTGTGTGTGTGTGTGTGTGTGTGTGTGTGTGTGTGTGTGTGTGTGTGTGTGTGTGTGTGTGTGTGGTGTGTGTGTGTGTGTGTGTGTGTGTTGCCTTTTCGTGTCGTTCAGACCAAAGACAAAGAGTTAAAAAGGAAATACCATGGAAAGGCAATATTGATCCCTCACACTGCCAGCCATTCATAACGGCTGCCCTCCTTCCTTTCCCACCCACACCCGCTCCTCCACTGGAGCAGGAACCACGGATAATGGACCATGAAAGCACTACCATCCCTGCCCTCTCTCCTTCACTCCAACCTTTCCTCCATGCTAATCCCCCCCCCCCCCCCCCCCCCCCCCCCCCCCCCCCCCCCCCCCCCCCCCCCCCCCATCCATGTAACCTGTGACAGCGCTGGTAGTGAGTGCAGTCGAACGCAACAGTTCAATGAGCTCCGTGTGCGTTCAAAGGAATGGGCCAAACTGCAGGACAGCGTTTTCTCATTGCACGCCGGATGCCGGGATCGATAGTATCAAACTGATCAAACTGCAGTGAAGACTGTGGAAGCACAGGGATCTGAGTTGTCAGACATTTCTTTGCTTATTTTATTGATTTATGACCCAATCCCCGTCTCTAGAATGAAAAAATAACGACAGCAACAACAACAATAACAACAACAGCAACAACATTCATAATGAGAGTAGTAGTAGTAGTAGTCGTAGTAGTAGCAGTAGTAGCAGTAGTAATAGAATAACTTACGCACCACATTAAAACAAAACTATTTCACAGCCTGGTCTTGATGTCTTAACACAACGTCAGTGGGAATATCGATGACTTCAGGAACTGCGAAAAGAACATGCTCTTATTCCAAGAGAATTAACAGTGTTTTGATAATATGTTCTGACAATTCCAAGTGGCAGCAGTGTTGCATATTCATGCAAAAATTAGTTCATCACAGGCACAGCACAGGCACAGACGCACACAACCATACACACACACACACACACACACACACACACAACACACACACACACACACACACACCCCACACACCACACACACACACACCACACACACATACATACATACATACATACATACATACCATACATACATACATACATACATACATACATACATACATACATACGTACATACATACATACATACATCTATATATAGAGAGAGACAGAGACACAAGAGAGAAAGGGGTGGGGGAAAGGAAGAGAGGAAGAGGGAGAGAGAGGGAGGGAGGGAGGAAGAGAGAGAGAACAAACACCAAAATAGAATGTTTGCATAACTAGTGCCTCAGTGTACGATTTGTGTGTAGTGGTAGCCCGATGTGATCCAAGTTTGTCAAAAACTCCACAGCTGCTGAAAGCAACATGTAGCTGACCAATGTGTGGGCTGCAACGTTTGAAGGTTGATCGTTTTCTTTAACTGTTATGATGATCATGATGATGGTGATGGTGATGATGGTGATGATGATGATGATGATGATGATGATGATGATGATGATGATGATGATTACTATTTTTTTTAAAAGCACAATTTTCATGAACGTATCATCTGTCGTCACCTTACCTCTTTCCCTATCCCCATAGAAGCAATTAGTTCTTCTCAAAGGAAGATTGTACTGTAGAGTCGGCTTCTTGATACATCAATCTTGTGAATAAGTTCTTAGTTTACCTCTCCTTGTACATTTTATATATCACATTACTCCAACTCAAAAAAAATTCATGGTATTACTTGAAGCTGAAAAAAAAATGAATCAATCACACTCAAACTCAAAAAAGCATCTTGAAGCTGAAAAGAATCAATCACGTAAAATGTTATAAAAACGAATTATAACAGAAATGTCGAGACAGGGAATTCCCGGTTCTCATAATACATAATAGAGAGTAAGCCGTCTATCCACTGCTCTGGCACAGTCGAATCACCGCTGGTCAGGATATTTTCCTCTCTACTCTGGCATCGTTATTTAAAGAAACTCCGAATGACTACAGTGAAGCTGAGATACTGGCACCCTTTCATGCTTGGATCGCTGCAGTTTATAGCTTGCAGGTCTTTCACGCTTGATGAAGTTAGAAAATGAAGTACCGCCACATATAACACTGAGACCTGCAGCAACAGAAGATTTTGAGATATCAAATATTAGATCTGACATTAATCTTCCGAAAAAAATACACACACCAAAAGTTAAATATTCAAATTCATAATCTCTCTTCATATATGTAGCACGCGTTTTTGGTTCTTCAAAATTTAACTCACACGATTTGGTATACCTGTACCTCCTGTCCCTTTCTGGGAGTTAACAAGTGCAAAAGTAGAAATTATCGCTTCTAACACAACAAAAGCAGTGTGACCCAGTGCTACAACAATATTACTTAGTGCTGGTTTGGAAGAAAAATGGAAAATCATCTAATTATCCACACTGATGGTACATGAAAAAGATACACTCGAAGGTGCGAGTAGGCCTGAGAAGAACTATCTTCAACTGCCGAACCAATCAGCCGGGAGCAATCCTGTGCCATATTTGGGAGCTTGCGCTGCGTTCACATAGGCTGCAGACATGCATAGGGCATTCCATTAAGACATCAACGGGCATGACTGCTCCCTGGCATATGCCATTGTGTAATAGCCACTGGACGCGACACGACGAAACCTACACAGGAGCGTTCCCATGGGTGTACCAGCCCATGTTTTATGACAGCACAGCCCATCGGCAAAAACCGCCACCGTCAAGCAACTGCCGTGTGCATCCCGCTGCCTCACTCGTTGCTGCTCCGCTGACATGTGAAGGCAGCACAACTCCAGACATGGCCAAGTTTTCGCCGTGGAGTCTGACGTGCTCTCTCAAGAGGATCCTGGGTTACGATCTTTCCTGCTGTCAACAGGACTTTCCCTGCGGTCAGTGGGTCTTTCCTCGCCGTTACTGAGCCGTTCCCCAGAGTCGGGATAAAGACAGACAAGAAAGATACACCCGAAGGTGCGAGTGGGACAAACCGCCGAACCAAACTAGTATTTTATAGTCTGCTTTTGTGATCCCATATTTTATAACGGAAAAATCATACTCTTCAGGAAAGAGGCATTCAGTTTTTACGGTGGAGCTGGTCGCCATTGTAATGCAATAATACGACGTTGTTCTCTTGCCAGTGACAATAACTAATGTCATGTGTGTGTGTGTGTGTGTGTGTGTGTGTGTGTGTGTGTGTGTGTGTTGTGTGTGTGTGTGTGTGTGTGTGTGTGTGTGTTGATTCTCAATCTGCTTTCAAAAGTTTGCTTCTTTTCGAAAAAAAAATCAGAAGATGAAATCATTGTTGTTTGAAATCAAGCGTGTGGCACTCTCTCTGTATAGAAGGTATAAATACTGATTTTTGGTGGTAACTATACCACATTGGCTGTATTTCTAATAATCAAGCAGGGAGAAAGAGAGAGAGGGGGGGAGAGAGAGAGAGAGAGGAGAGAGAGAGAGAGAGAGAGAGAGAGAGAGAGAGAGAGAGAGAGAGACAGAGAGAGGCACAGAGAGAGAGGAGAGGGGGCCAAAAACCGTTTCGGATGGTCTAGGAGTTAATTGCCGCTGACAAACAAAAGAATGAGTAATGAACTTTTGAGGGCTTCAATTGATCTTCCATGCTTCGTCAATGGACAAGCTAAGTCTGTCGTAGTTTCCAGTTGCATACATATTTCAGTTTCAAATTTTAGACTAGTATGCAATTTACTACGGATAAATATTGCCATAATGTTACATGTACTTGTCTAGGTGATGTTACTTTTCAGCATATCATGTTTCTGTGTGTTACTGAAGCATATCTTACACGTTAAGTGTAGCCCTAAAGACCTTAACGAGTGTTCATGTGTGTGTGTGTGCGTGCGTGCGTGTGTGCGTACGTGCGTGTGTGTTTCTTGTTAGCGTCATTATCATATTTTTTTTCATGAATCAACGACTTGCCTTTTACAAAGTCCATAAGTAATACTCTGTAATTGAACTTTCGATCACATCAAATGTTCATCTTTGATCCCTCTCTCCATCTATCCTGCTACCCCATGCCACTATCCAACTCTCTCCCTGCTTTCCCCTCTCACTTCTCTTTACCCCTCCCCTGCCTCTCACTCCCACCCAACCCCTTTTTTCGTTTTCTTGATTTTTAATCATAATAATCTCATGTAATCTAATGTCTCCATGAAAACAGTCCGATGAGTCCAGTGAGTGGTAAAATTGTTGATTGTCCAATGGAGAGACCACTATGGACACACAATGTTTTAGGCAACTGAATGATTGCAAACAAGCATCATTTTATAATATATTACATTGAATGTAAATGTGTTCTCCTGTACTTCGTAGACTTCTGTTGCGTGACAATGCGTTGGTCAGTATTTTCACTGCGTTGTGTTTGTTTGCCTTTGCCATTGGTAATATATACATCACTCTGCACTAGCTTTCCTGTCTACTTTTGACTCGCTTAAATCTGTCATTACTCTCCCCTCTCTCTCGCTCCTCTCTCTCTCTCTCTCTCTCTCTCTCTCTCTCTCTCTCTCTCTCTCTCTCTCTCTCTCCCTCCCTCTCTCTCTCTCTCTCTCTCTCTCTCTCTCTCTCTCTCTCTCCCTCCCCCTCTCTCTCCCTCTCTCTCTCTCTCTCTCTCTCTCTCTCTGGAAAACGGATTGAAAGACTTAACTTTGCTCAAATCAGATATAATACAAAAAGTGTTCTGTTGGTGATTTGATGCTCACTGGTGAAAAACGTAACAAAGGCACATTAACACACGCGCGCTCGCGATAGACGGAGGGAAAGAGAAGAAAAAGACAGAGAGACAAGGAGAGAGGGTGTACAGAAAGAGGGAAGGTAGACATCATCACAAAGACAGACAAAGAAAAAGTGGTTCAATAACACATAACTGGGAACCACAATTCCTGTGGGCCCCTAACTGACTTTCCCGTACAACAGACAGACGTCTGTTCCGGGGTGTCCGGTGGTGTCAAGTGACCAGTTGTCCCCATCCGGAACAGAGACCATCAATCTGACAGGCACACCAGCCGGCAAGACAGGCCACAGCACAGCAGATGGTTCTGATCAGACCATCGTGGGTCAAAGCGACATGACTAGTGTTCCATCTTTTCTGCTGCTCTTCTGGCCTCAGCTTCACCTGTCTTCTGTTCCCCATTGTCCCTATCTGTCCATTGTTTCCATCGTCACTTGTGGAGAAAATATGTGCATGTGCATGTGCATCTCTGTGTGTGTGTGTGTGTGTGTGTGTGTGTGTGTGTGTGTGTGTGTGTGTGTGTGTGTGTGTGTGTGTCTGTCTGTCTGTCTGTGTGTACGTGCGTGGGTGCGTTCGTGCATGCATGTGCGTTTGTATGAGTGTGTGTGTGTGTGCCTGTCTGTCTGTCTGTCTATCTGTCTGTCTGTTTGTGTCATGGGCCCGTGTTCCCGGTGCTTTTCAATGCAGCCACTTCAAATTTCGTAAGTTTCCAGATTTCCAGATTTCTATGGACAGCTTCAGAAGTGTTTGTATTTCATTAACTTCTCTCCGACTCATGATGTTTTCATTCCTGCCTGTGTTTCCTTCTATGTCTTGGACAACATATTCTGTCTTTTTTTTTTCATGCATTACGGTTGATGATGTTCGTCTGGATTGCTTTTGCTCTGGTGTGATAAGCGTCCTGATTCTCTCACTCACCCTGATGCATCACTATGTCCCATCATGTAGTTGTTCCTTAGTGTCTATGTTCTATCCCATGTAGGCTCTCAGTTTCAGAGATTGAAACTGACGAACTTCATAATCGGAGTTCCAGAATGTACATTTCCATCACTATGATGCTGTTGAGGATCGATTGCAGAGAGAGAGAGAGAGAGAGAGAGAGAGAGAGAGAGAGAGAGGGGGGGAGAGAGAGAGAGAGAGAGAGAGAGAGAGAGAGAGAGGAGAGAGAGAGAGAGAGAGAGAGAGAGAGAGAAACAGACAGACAAAGAAAGGCTGAAAAACAAACAGACAATGACAGACAGGGAGAGAGGTAGCTGTGGACAGAAACAGAGACAGAGACGAGTACATGCGTGCGTACTTGTGCGTGTGCGTGTGTACGTGTGGGTAATGAAATGTATTCTTTATCAATAACCATACCCCATATATAAAAACAGGATGACCTCAATCCTTCTGCTAGCCGCATCAATACAGAAGTGATCACAAACACCAGAAAGGCCGGTGTGGCAATCCGTTTTTCATTTGTCACCTCCACCAACAACGAATCTTTTTGTCTAACGCAAAGATTCTTTGACATTACTGCGACTCTATCCCTTATTATCCTTTTTCCCCCTTTCTTCAACGCTTGTTGAGAGATTAACAACCCCGTGATGAGCATGCGCAAATACATCAAGCGCCTGCAGGCACAACACCCTCACGGATGTCCGAAATATTGAATCCTCATCGATTTCCCCCGCTTCCGCCAGAAGCAGTTCCTTTGAACCCCTGATTGTATTCATGCGCACAAAGTCAGCCGGCAGTGCGCGGGAAGGAGGTGGCAAGGTCTGGCCGGGAGGACAGGGCCGTTTAATTGGGCTGTCAATTCAGACAGGGTCAAAGGCATTCAAGTGGACACAGCTGAGCAACGACTCGAGCAAACGGATAATCGAAAGGCGAACAGGAACAAGAACTTCTTTTGGGGCGTGAAAAGGGGAGGGGAAAAAAAATGAAGGGGTTGATAAAAAGACAAACGGAGAATTGATTTTAAAAAAAAAGCAAACAGAAAGAAAGAAAAAGAACGAATGAAAGATACAAAGAAAGAAAGGAAGAAAAAAAGATAGAACGAAAGAAAGAAAAAGGAAGAAACCAAATGAATTTAGTTGTGTTTGTTTTTAAAAGAAAGAAACAAAAAAGATAGAAAAGGAAGGAAATGAAAAAGCAAGAAACGGAACACGCACAAAACTGGCTGTGAGGCCGTGGGTTCGATTCCCATCAGAGCCATTTCTTTTAAGATTTTTCTGCGCCGACTGGCTCCTACCTAGAGTTGAGTTTGCTACGGGCCCAATTGGGAAGACTGGAACCACACAATCGAGTCTTATCCACTTAATGCATGATGGTCTGAGAGTATTGCTCAAAGTTTCCGACCACTATGCGAGCGTCTGAATTCTCGGGCTTGGTTGATGCCGGGACGTACTATATCAGTAAGCGTGGAGTACAGCCTGTCATGCAGTATCAGACTCGAAGGAAGACCGTAGCATCATCTTCATCATCCTCATCCTCAGTGATCGCCATTTTAAAAAGTCGCAGATTCTAAGGCCCTTCATGCCCTTCGATTGTCTCTCCATGTCTATGGCTTGGTTTGATTCTGTCAGGATTACCGGTAAATCCATCAGAGCTGCTGTTGGACGGACGTCATGGCACACTTTAGTGGGAGAAAATCGCTTGCGCTGCTCCGCGACCAAGAATTATAGTGGTACAGTAAAGGGTATCGAAGGTGGTGTCTTGCGTATGTTGAATCAGAACAGGCATCACTGAACACCACCGAGGGGACCTGGCAGCAGTGCAGTGCTCTTCTGGTAGATTGCTCAATGAGACTTGGACTCTGACAGATTCCCTGTGGACTGCCAGTGGCGGGCTGAGGGGGGACGGACAAGGCTGTGGACTGCCAGTGGCGGGGCTGAGGGGGGACGGACAAGGCTGTGGACTGCCAGTGGCGGGGCTGAGGGGGGACGGACAAGGCTGTGCTGTGGACTGCCAGTGGCGGGGCTGAGGAGGGACGGACAAGGCTGTGCTGTGGACTGCCAGTGGCGGGCTGAGGAGGGACGGACAAGGCTGTGCTGTGGACTGCCAGTGGCGGGGCTGAGGAGGGACGGACAAGGCTGTGGACTGCCAGTGGCGGGGCTGAGGAGGGACGGACAAGGCTGTGCTGTGGACTGCCAGTGGCGGGGCTGAGGGGGGACGGACAAGGCTGTGGACTGCCAGTGGCGGGGCTGAGGAGGGACGGACAAGGCTGTGTACTGCCAGTGGCGGGGCTGAGGAGGGACGGACAAGGCTGTGCTGTGGACTGCCAGTGGCGGGGCTGAGGGGGGACGGACAAGCTGCTGTGGACTGCCAGTGGCGGGGCTGAGGAGGACGGACAAGGCTGTGCTGTGGACTGCCAGTGGCGGGGCTGAGGAGGGACGGACAAGGCTGTGCTGTGGACGCCAGTGGCGGGGCTGAGGAGGGACGGACAAGGCTGTGCTGTGGACTGCCAGTGGCGGGGCTGAGGAGGGACGGACAAGGCTGTGCTGTGGACTGCCAGTGGCGGGGCTGAGGAGGGACGGACAAGCTGTGCTGTGGACTGCCAGTGGCGGGGCTGAGGAGGGACGGACAAGGCTGTGCTGTGGACTGCCAGTGGCGGGGCTGAGGAGGACAGACAAGGCTGTGCTGTGGACTGCCAGTGGCGGGGCTGAGGGAGGACGGACAAGGCTGTGCTGTGGACTGCCAGTGGCGGGGCTGAGGAGGGACGGACAAGGCTGTGCTGTGGACTTGCCAGTGGCGGGGCTGAGCGGGGACGGACAAGGCTGTGCTGTGGACTGCCAGTGGCGGGGCTGAGGGAGGACGGACAAGGCTGTGCTGTGGACTGCCAGTGGCGGGCTGAGGAGGGGACGACAAGGCTGTGGATTGCCAGTGGCGGGGCTGAGGGAGGACGGGCAAGGCTGTGCTGTGGACTGCAGTGGCGGGGCTGAGGAGGGACGGACAAGGCTGTGGACTGCCAGTGGCGGGGCCTGAGGAGGGACGGACAAGGCTGTACTGTGGACTGCCAGTGGCGGGGCTGAGGGAGGACGGACAAGGTTGTGCTGTGGACTGCCAGTGGCGGGGCTGAGGAGGGACGGACAAGGCTGTGCTGTGGACTGCCAGTGGCGGGGCTGAGCGGGGACGGACAAGGCTGTGCTGTGGACTGCCAGTGGCGGGGCTGAGGAGGGACGGACAAGGCTGTGCTGTGGACTGTCAGTGGCGGGGCTGAGGAGGGACAGACAAGGCTGTGCTGTGGACTGCCAGTGGCGGGGCTGAGGGAGGACGGACAAGGCTGTGCTGTGGACTGCCAGTGGCGGGGCTGAGGAGGGACGGACAAGGCTGTGCTGTGGACTGCCAGTGGCGGGGCTGAGCGGGGACGGACAAGGCTGTGCTGTGGACTGCCAGTGGCGGGGCTGAGCGGGGCGGACAAGGCTGTGCTGTGGACTGCCAGTGGCGGGGCTGAGCGGGGGGCGGACAAGGCTGTGCTGTGGACTGCCAGTGGCGGGGCTGAGCGGGGACGACAAGGCTGTGCTGTGGACAAGGGGTCGGAATGAGCGAGTTGCAATGCCACTGAGGTGGCACGGAAGATGGAAAAGAAGAAAAAAGACACGAAAGAAAGACCAGATCAGGAACAGACTCTTTAGTCCATGGGATCTGACAAAGTTAAAACATACATTTATTCCTTGAGGACCTGACAAACATATTAGTCCCTGAAGGCCTGAAAAAAACAACTTCTCTGAAACATTTTCAGTAAACAAACAACCTCAAACGAAGAAACAAACTGAATGCAACATCTGCCGCCCAATGTATGAGACAAACCACATCAATTCCAATGAAGCAAACATGTTATCCGCAAATTCAACACACACTCGTTACACTTCTGTCCAATGACGGAGTCACTCTCGGGTTGTAATGTTGTGCCGTGCCGCTAAGCTCGACACGTTTTGAAATAATTATTCAAATCGCGTCGTTATTTCAATCGCGTCGTTATTTCAAATCGTGTCGACACACCGCTACCTCTCCTTTCTCCTGACCCTTTCATAAATCGTTTTATGTTTATTTGATGTCCAGCCAGTCCCTGTCAGTTTTAGATAACCATTCTTACACCTATTTTCATCTTTTCGGTCCCTATGTCCTTAATTACACTGTCACTGTATGATTAGCCCACTTTCTATATTCATCTCTGCTATTCTTAAGTATGCAGTCGTTACTTCTGATGTCATTCTCATCTGCAAAAGTAATATCAAAGTGTGCTTCAGTCCCACTGTTGTCACTGGTATCTACACAAATCAAAGCCCCTCAGTTCACCACGCTGTTTATTGTGACACATCCAGGCAGCCATTTATATCAGTCGACTTTTTGTTTTACATAAGCATGCCGTCACCTCTGCCATCCGATATTCGAACACCGTTGAATCCCAGCGTCAACATTGCAGGATGGGCAAGCATCAACATTCAGTGATCACTGATTTCACACAGCCCTTTATTCCAGCCTTTTTTCCCGAACAGCGCACCACCCAAACGGCCTTTTCATCCATTCTATTGTGTGAAAATACCCGTGCTCACATTGCCTAAACTGACATCATTCATGGGGTTGTAATACACGATTCTGTAAATAACAGTTCCCAGCTGTTTCAGCGTAATCCCCTGTGAGACAGAAATAATCAGCAAATGAATTTTTGGTACCCAATAAATCTTGAGACGGGGATAGTTTGGTGCTACAGGGCGGGTCACACCACTGTCCAAGCTTAACAAGGTTTTCACTGCTATACAGCCCGAACTTCTGCCTTCAGCCACAAGGTAGTTATGTACCATTTACACCTTTTTGTCCTTTGACGTGGCAGACTTTAAATGTGTGGAAAGCTTTTGGCGGTCCGCGGAGGAAAGTCCTCTCTAATACATTGAATTTCAGTTTCTGTTCGGTATGTCAAATCCTGTCCTTATTTTGGAAAGAAAGTGTGACGACTTACTAGGTTTTCACAGTCTTGCCTGCATCACTCTTCTCGCTGGGATACTATGATTAATTAACTTACTTCTCTTCAACCTACCTTCTAAATCACCCACTTTGCTGACTGTAGATTCTATTTCAGACACACACACACACACACACACACACACACACACACACACACACACACACACACAAAGAGAGAGAGAGAGAGAGAGAGGAGAGAGAGAAGAGAGAGAGAGGGAGAGAGAGAGAGGAGAGAGAGTAGCAAAAGGTTTACGTTGGGTACAATTTAGTGCCATGTGAAAGAATGTGTGTGTGTGTGGTGTGTGTGTGTGTGTGTGTGTGTGTGTGTGTGTGTGTGTGTGTGTGTGGTGTGTGTGTGTGTGTGTGTGTATGTGCACGAGTCTGCGTGTGAGTGTGTGTGTGTGTGGGTGTGTGTGTGTGGTGTGTGTGTGTGTGTTGGTGTGTTGTGTGTGTGTGTGTGTGTGGGAGAGAGAGAGAGAGAGAGAGAGAGAGAGAGAGAGAGAGAGGAGGGAGCGCAAAGGGAAAGATGATCAGAAAGAGACAGAAAACGGGGGCAAAGAGAAAGGTAAACACAGAGAGAGAGGGTTGTTCAGGGAACGATCTTTCCATACTCCAATGAAATTAGCATTTCTTGGCTGAAGGCAAGGAGCTGACCCAAATCTGGTCACGAACCGTCTATACACAGCTAGGGCGAGTTTAAGTCACGAGCTGAATTTGTAGAGAACCCGGATAGTCTACCACCTACTCCTCTCTACCCCTCCCCGCTCTTGCTCCTGCCCCCGTCCCCTCGCTCCCTCCCCCGTCCCTTCCACACCCAACCCCGACCCACACACTCCCCAACACGCAATCAGCGTGTGGAATGTGAAGGTCCAACAAAATATCTACTGGCAGGACGACAGAACAGATATCTTCAGCCACTGCTTTGGGCTCTCAGGGTAGGGGTCCGTTCTGTCTGACTGCTGCATCGACTGGGGAAAAGGCACTGGACGTAACACCGCCACTCAGAAATCAGAAATTAAGTTAACAGGTCTAAGAACGGACAGAGATAACGGTTGAGGCCGGAAAATGAGAAAACAATGATTGAAGAGAAAATGAAAATAACAACTTTGCGCCTTTTTTTTTATACATTTTTTGTATTCGTGCCGCTTTTCCCGCCGCATCTCTCTCTCTCTCTCTCTCTCTCTCTCTCTCTCTCTCTCTCTCTCTCTCTCTCTCTGTGCGTGTGTGTGTGCGTGTGTGTGTGTGTGTGTTTGTGTGTGTGTGTGTGTGTGTGTGCGTGCGTGCGTGCGTGCGTGTGTGTGTGTGTAAAACTCAAAACTCCAGATCCAGTCCCCACCCCCGCATGGCTAACAGGACAGATGTACGCTCTAAGATGGGGATAAAAGAAAGCGCTGCAGTCCACAACCGCTCGGTACCCTCCTTGATATTGTATTGCCCGCTACTTCCGTCCTTTTGAAGACCGTCTTCGGGGATAGGAGAGCCGCAGACAAAATTGTCACCATTCTATTGATTAAAATTGCTATTAACGGAAATGAGGAAGGGGAGTGGGGTGGGCGAACGGAAGGAGAAAACTGATAAGGAAGTGAGTGGGCGTTGGTGAGAGGCAGGATAACGACCGAAGGAGAGAGAGAGGGGGGGGGAGGAGAGAGAGAGAGAGAGAGAGAGAGAGAGAGAGAGAGAGAGAGAGAGAGAGTGAACGAAAAGGAAAGAGTGGAGCGGAGGGAGTGGGGGTTGGGGCAATAGGAGCAGTGGTAGACAAGGGGACAGCGAAGCAGGCAGGCGGTTAAGGTGAGAGGAAAAGTGGGTCAGTGGGAAGAAGGGGGTGACAAAGGAAAGGTGCGGGGAGAATGTGCACACACATGCATGCAAAGGGCGAGAAAGAGAGAGAGAGAGAGGGGGGAGAGAGAGAGAGTCGACGGAAAGAGTGCAGCGGTCGGGGTAGAAGGGAAGAGGGCGAGGGGGTAGAATGGGGGTAAAGCTAAATAAGGAGAAGGAAAAGCAGAGGGTATGGTTGGAAGGGAGAACGGATGGGGAGGAGGTGAGAGAAGGGGGCAAGGAGAATGCGCGATTACACGCGCGCGCGCTCGCATGCGCGTCTGCACACACACACACACACACACACACACACGCTTGCACCACCCTGTGCATTGCGAAGGGGGATCGGTTGGATGAATAGGACTGTTTCGGGGAGCGTTGAGGAGAGGTTGGGTGGCGGGAGGAGGAAGTTTAAACCCAGGATACTCTGCATCAAACTGGGTGTAGTTTGTGTTGGCCTAATACAGTCTGTGCTAGTCCGGAATATTCTGTGCTAGTCCGGAATATTCTGTGCTAGTCCGGAATATTCTGTGCCAGTCTGGGATACTCTACATCAATCTGGGTGCAGTTTGTGTTGGCCTAATACAGTCTGTGCTAGTCCGGAATATTCTGTGCTAGTCCAGAATATTCTATGCCAGTCTGGAATATTCTGTGCCAGTCTGGAATACTCTACATCAATCTGGGTGTAGTTTGTGTTGGCCTTATACAGTCTGTGCCAGTCTGGAATATTTTGTGCCAGTCTGGGATACTCTGCACCAATCTGGGTGTAGTTTGTGTTGACCTAATACAGTCTGTGCTAGTCTGGAATATTCTGTGCCAGTCTGGAATATTTTGTGCCAGTCTGGTATACTCTACATCAATCTGCGTGTAGTTTGTGTTGGCCTTATACAGTCTGTGCTAGTCCGGAATATTCTGTGCCAGTCTGGAATATTTTGTGCCAGTCTGGGATACTCTACATCAATCTGGGTGTAGTTTGTGTTGGCCTAATAGAGTCTGTGCTAGTTCGGAATATTCTGTGCCAGTCTGGAATATTTTGTGCCATTCTGGGATACTCTACATCAATCTGGGTGTAGTTTGTGTTGGCCTAATACAGTCTGTGCTAGTCTGGAATATTCTGTGCCAGTCTGGAATATTTTGTGCCAGTCTGGGATGCTCTACATCAATCTGGGTGTAGTTTGTGTTGGCCTAATACAGTCTGTGCTAGTCTGGAATATTCTGTGCCAGTCTGGAATATTTTGTGCCAGTCTGGGATGCTCTACATCAATCTGGGTGTAGTTTGTGTTGGCCTTATACAGTATCTGTCAGTCTAGGATACAATTTGTGCCAATCTTGTTACATTCTACGCCAGTCTGGATTACACTTCGTGTTTGTCTGGGACAGTTAATGACAGTCTCTGATATAATTTGTGCTACTCTGGATACAGTTCGTGCCAGCCTGGAATACAGTTTTTGCCAGTCTTGGATACAGTCTGCGCCAGTCTGGAACAGTCCCAATTTGTGTTTCTGTGGCTCAAGAGTTTCAAGCTATCTTTATACCAAGAGTAGATTTCGATAAGAAATGACGTTATAAGTCACAATACCATAGTGCATCATAATGCAACACAATACGAACAACTTATCACATCACAATACAAAATAACACAGTCAAACATAAGACACTATCATCAATGTCTATTTGTGTGAATTTCATTTTGATATCCTCTGACAGTCCGACCGATCGAGATCAACACATACATGGTGGTTCAGTTTCTTTCACATTTGTCCACATTTGTGGTAAATAAAAGTTTGGATTGTTGCTTACTGCCTGTGCATGTCAGGGAGAAGTGTCACGTGTGGTGCACGTGTAAGATGGCCAGTTGTACCGAAACCTAACCAGCCAGTCTTGCTCCATTACTGCATTCACAGCCATTCTTACATTTGCTTGTCTTCCTCAAGGAACTGGTTTAAGTTTCAGTAATTACTTTGTCTTCTTTATTACTTTCACTGGAAAAAATGGCGAAGACGGAAACGTTGGGCGGAGAAACTCAGCAAAATGGATCAGGTGGAGAGAAGGAAAGTGGAGAGGAAACGACGGACGCCAAACAGAGGTGACATCTGCAGGAAAGAGGCCGACGAAAGGTACGGGCAATTAACACAGAAGACAGAAGAACAAATGCCAATGTGAAAAATCAAATGAGTGACAATGTGGCTAGGGCAAAATATTACTTGGACAAAGCAGAAAATGGCACTGCAGCAGATTACCCTTGTCTTTTCTGTGACTTTTTACTGGTGTTTTGGGGGTGCGTGGAGTGTCATGTAGAGGTATCATCTCTGGTGGGGTGCTTGCCAAGTCCTCAGGGCGGCACATCCATCTTTGGTCCTCACTCGGCACTCAGCTCTCACCAGTGGCTCCCCATAATGTTTAACATGCGACAGCGGCCACATCCCGGGCAACAGCTTTGCAGGCTGGCAGAACCTGGTGAGGGCAGCCGACAGGTCTCAATCCTCGGCGAGATAGGACTCGTCTACCTGAGCATGTGAAGACTGGATCGCGGACGGTGCGGAGAAAATCATAAACTGATTGAACGGGCAGAAAGGCGACACCCAGCAATGCATTGTGGAGTGCACAAGCATGGTGAGGACACGAAAGACACATGGTCATCCACTGCATCTGACTGCGTCTGCAGCCGTCTTGACCCTGTCTTGCTGCTGGACTCACGATGGTTTTGGACAAGACAGTGAGGTCGACGGAGTGCGCAACTCCTCCTCACTTTAAAGAAAATCACTACGCAAGTCACTTCTATCATCATCATCATCATCATCACATCGTCGTCATCATTATCCATCCCTGTTCACTTCATCTCTATCTCATTCCCAAGTCCTGTGGCGATGGGCGAGCAACGAAGTGGCAGGTGTGGGAACACTGGCAGCCATAGCCGCACACCTGCACACAGGCGGCTCAGGCCGTAGGATCGTTCTCCACTGAACTGGAACAGCAGTGGAGTTGGGCAGCCACCTGAGCGACTGAGCAGCCCTTTTTAGGATAGCACTGCTCACCCCCATAGCATGAGGAAGGGGCAAGAAAAGGCGCCCTAAGCATTACCTGCTCCATTCTTCCCTAGCCAGCCTAATGCAGCTGGAGGGGACACTACGACAGCGGTCGAGACTCAAAGAAGAAAAACGACGAGGATCGTTCCTCTCATCCTTGGCACACAGAATGTGCGCACGCCCCTCCCCTGGACAGAGACGATCCAAACAGACCTCAGAGGAGAACAGCTCTAATTGGAAAAGGACTCGCAAGGTGTAACATCGACATCACAGCCTTGAGTGAGATTCAGCTTGCGGGAGAGGGCGAACTTTGTGACAAAGGCTCTGGCTATAACTTTTCTTGGAGTGGAAGAGGAAGTGAAGGGCGACGAGAGGCTGGTGTTGGCTTTGCGGTGAAGACAGCTCTTCTTGGCAAGCTGGCTGGACCTCTAAAGGGAGTGAACGACAGGCTGATGACCATGAAACTACCCCATTCATTTGGAAAGAAGCACCTGACGATTATCAGTGTCTATGCGCCGACCATGACCAACCCAGGTGATATGAAGAACAAATTCTATGAAGATATTCACTCTGTCATTGCTGCTACTCCAAAAGCAGGCAAGCTCGCCATACTTGGTGATTCCAACGCTAGAGTCGGTTTTGACGGTGATACCTGGGAAGGTGCCATTGGCAAACACGTTATAGGCCATTGCAACAGCAACAGTCTCCTGCTACTCCAGACCTGTGCCGAGCATGAATTGCTGATCACCAGCATAGTATTCCGTCTCCCTACCCGTAACAAGACATCATGGATGCATCCCCGCTCCAAGCATTGGCATCTCATTTACTACGTCATCGTCAAAAAGAGGGACAGGCAGGACGCAGGAGTCGCCAAATCCATGTGCGTTGCCGCCACCGTCTCATAGTCAGCAGGTTTACCATCCCGATCCAAACAAAGAGACGTCCGCAAGACAAGAAGGCTCCAAGACGGCTTAATGTCACCGAGCTGAAAAACACCAGAACGAAGCAGTTGTTTGTTGACACTCTGGAAGACTCCGTCTCTCTGGACAACCAGAATGTGGAAGCCAGTTGGTCGACCCTCAGAGAACTGGTCTACAACACTGCTACAGAGACCCTGGGACCAGCAGCCAAGAATCACAAGGACTGGTTTGATGAGAACTGCGATGACATCCAGCAGCTACTGGATGAGAAACATCTGCACAAACCTTACCTCAGTGACTTCTAACTCCTTAGAAAAATGTACACAATATTAAACAGGAAGACAGAAAAGGAAAGGGAAGGAGATTTTCTTTCTTATTCTTTCTTCCTTTATTTCACCATTGTTTTCCTTTATAACAATATGTAAAACCCTTGTAGAACCATGTCATGCTAGAAGATTATTGTTAATGCGTGATACATGCTGCATTCAAATTGATCAGTTAAAATTAATGTTTTCCCTGTTTGCTTTGCGAAAATATTGATGTAACTTGTATTTAAGAAATATAGAACCTTCAGTGAAAATATTGATGTAACTTGTATTTAAGAAATATAGAACCTTCAGTGAAAATATTGATGTAACTTGTATTTAAGAAATATAGAACCTTCAGTGAAAATATTGATGTAACTTGTATTTAAGAAATATAGAACCTTCAGTGAAAATATTGATGTAACTTGTATTTAAGAAATATAGAACCTTCAGTGAAAATATTGATGTAACTTGTATTAAGAAATATAGAACCTTCAGTGAAAATATTGATGTAACTTGTATTTAAGAAATATAGAACCTTCAGTGAAAATATTGATGTAACTTGTATTTAAGAAATATAGAACCTTCAGTGAAAATATTGATGTAACTTGTATTTAAGAAATATAGAACCTTCAGTGAAAATATTGATGTAACTTGTATTTAAGAAATATAGAACCTTCAGTGAAAATATTGATGTAACTTGTATTTAAGAAATATAGAACCTTCAGTGAAAATATTGATGTAACTTGTATTTAAGAAATATAGAACCTTCAGTGCAAGGGGGAAAATAAAACAAAATAAAACTTTTAAAAAAATATTTAAAAAAAATAAAAAGCTGACCTCAGTGACACCAAGTCCACCTAAACAAAGATGCATTCAACAACATACGCATAACAGTTCAGGATGACCACGAAAGATGCAAGATACATGACTGAGAACAAAGCTGACGCGATCCAAGGATATGCTGACAGGGATGATATGAAGAACTTTTATGATGCCTTGAAAGCAATTTATGGACCTGCATCATCAGGATCATCCCCTCTGTTCAGCGCTGATGGAAACACATTGATCACTGACAAGGAAAAGATCTTGGAACGCTAGGCAGAACACTTCAACAGCATACTAAACCACTCATCATCCATCAGTGACAAAGCCATCGACTGGCTCCTTCAAGTGCCCACCAACGAAGAAATGGATGAACCCTCTTGAAGACCCAGAAAAACTCGACGGACGAATAACAATACTGCTGACAGACATGCAAATTCTTTTTCACTCTTGGGCCGAACAACAGACCGGTTACAGATTGAGTCTGTCACGTCAGTTACGTCCACTCCGCGTCTACCCGTGTGACCGGTCATATTGTAAAGCAGACGACCTTTTCAACAGATCAACTTGACTGTTCATATTCTTTTTTTTTTGTTTGTTTGTTTGTTTTATTTTTACATGGCACTACAGTCCTGGATGTCACACATATTTCTTTCTGTACTTGAGTCAGTGACAGAAAGGAAAATTTCATTTGAGAAAATTCATCAAATTCTTTGGTATTATTAATACCGTGAGGGTTTAAAAAAAAAAAACTTTTGCATAAAATGTGCAGGAAAGTCAGTGAAGACATAGTTTAAAAGTGAATGCATTTCTGTTTTTTTCCCTATGATTTAATTAGTGATGCTTCAAACAGAAAACTTGAATGTGGTGTGGCAATGAAATTACCCACATGATAGTTTACTTGTGTTTTGTTATTGTAATCTATGATCGAGTCATGATACAACGTATGCCACGATGCCTCGTTTGCTTGCCCATGTTGTCCTGTGTGCCGCACAAGATTGATCTTTATATTGAAAATAAATTGATAAAAATCTCGTACAGAATAATCTTGAATTTCTTTGTAATTAAACGTGTGATTCAGTTCTGTGCGACATATTCATGAATGACCTAAATGGGTCCACATGCAGTCGATCGATAGTTTGACAATCTGAGGCGTCGACGACAGTGTACCCATCAAGCCCTGTGTTTCGTTGCTCTTAAACGTTTACCTGACATCTAAAATTATCCAAAAAATACAACGTTGCTCTGCACCTCTGCAAAACAGATGAGACAGCCTGACAATCACAAGCCTTATCACAGCAGACTCAGACAATCATAACCCCTTATCAATCCAAACGCCCTGACAATCACAACCTTTTATCAATCCAGACTCCCTGGCAATCACAACGCATCAATCCAGACTCCCTGACAATCACAACGCATCAATCCAGACTCCCTGACAATCACAACGCATCAATACAGACTCCCTGATAATCACAACACTTATCAATGCAGACTCCCAGACAATACAACACTTATCAATCCAGACTCCCTGGCAATCACAACCCATCAATCCAGACTCCCTGACAATCACGACACATCATTCCAGACTCCCTGACAATCACAACCTCTTATCAATCCAGACTCCCAGACAATCACAACACTTATCAATCCAGATTCCCTGACTATCACAACACATCAATCTAGACTCCCTGACAAACACAACCCCTTATTAATCCAGACTCCCTGACAATCACAACACATTAATCTAGACTCCCTGACAATCACAACACATTAATCTAGACTCCCTGACAATCACAACACGTTAATCTAGACTCCCTGACAATCACAACACGTTAATCTAGACTCCCTGACAATCACAACACGTTAATCTAGACTCCCAGACAATCACAACACATTAATCTAGACTCCCTGACAATCACAACACATTAATCTAGACTCCCTGACAATCACAACACATTAATCTAGACTCCCTGACAATCACAACACATTAATCTAGACTCCCTGACAATCACAACACATTAATCTAGACTCCCTGACAATCACAACACATTAATCTAGACTCCCTGACAATCACAACACGTACCAATCCAGACTCCCTGACAATCACAATCCCTTATTAATCTAGACTCCCTGACAATCACAACCCCTTATCAATCAAGACTCCCTGACAATCACAACTCTTATTAATCCAGATTCCCTGACTATCACAACACATCAATCTAGACTCCCTGACAAACACAACCCCTTATTAATCCAGACACCCTGACAATCACAACACATTAATCTAGACTCCCTGACAATCACAACACATTAATCTAGACTCCCTGACAATCACAACACGTTAATCTAGACTCCCTGACAATCACAACACATTAATCTAGACTCCCT
>CM031598.1:74525942-74533442 GCA_018398815.1 Conus ventricosus
GTCACGAGACTTAACCAATAGATACTGCTTTCTTTGATCTTCAGAGTTGAATCAGTGAACTGTATACAGCCAGCCCAACTTACCCTAGTTACTAACAGTAGAGAAACTTTGTCACGAGAGCGACTCGTGTATGCGTACAAGTTTCCCGGTGGGGCTGAATTGGCAGCCTGGTCTCCTGAAGGGAGGGACGCACGCACGCACGCACTCACACACACACACACCACACACACACACACACACCACACACACACACACACACCGCGCGCGCGCGCGCGTGCAGGTGAAGATCGATTGTGTCTCACCAATGCAAGATGCCTACAGGACACAGAGAGAGAGAGAGAGAGGAGAGAGAGAGAGAGAGAGAGAGAGAGAGAGAGAGAGAGACAGAGACAGAGACAGAGACAGAGACCGACAGACAGACAGATAGACAAACAGATATACAGAGATAGAGAGAGAGAGATGCGGGGGCGGGGGGTAGGGGGGGAGGGGGGGAGGAGAAATACAAATACTTGTTAAAAAGAAAAAGGAAACAGTTTAATGACATGTTATGCAGTAATTGTTGCTATCACTGGTGATCAGAAAGGCATTTGGAATGCTGTACACAACACTTTGCCTAAGAAGACATTCATGAATGATTGGATATATGTGGATCAGTGGTTAACACTCTTTGAAAACTTGCTTGAAAAGGATAACGTTTATGTAAATAAGGTACTTGCAGATTAGAATACAGATGATGATGATGAATGTTTTTAACAGACCTATTTCTGAGGATAAAGTGCTCCTTGCTAGCAGGAAATGAATATTAAAGAAAGGTGCTGACCTTGATGGAATAATGAATGACAAACTTTTTGATCGTGGCATTTACCCTGACAGTTGATGGAATCAATTATTTTACTCTTGTACACGAAAGGAGACAATAATAAACCTGGCAATTTTAGAGATACCACTTTCTGTAACCTTGGCTGTAAAGTTTATAGTACGATAATAAATAAAAGACTGTAGGCTTGGGTTCAAAAGTTATGATTTTACAGGGAAACATCAGGCAGGTTTTAAGTGAGGGTGTTCCTCTATCGAGCATTTATTTACACTCATGTCATATGTTCAGAAACAGTTTAATGCTAATTATAATCTGTTATTTATTGAAAATTCATTTATTAACTCTTACAACTAATCATTTCAATCAATCTTCCAACCACTATTTCATTCATTTAATTAATCATGCATGCAATTAATCATTCGATTTAACATTCAATCCACCACGAAGTCGATCAATTGTATAACATGCCATTTATTGTATAATACAGATAATCATTAATGCATTCAGTCAATAATTCAACTAAACGTTCAATATTTAATCAATAATTCAATAAATTGATTTATCTGAGAAATAATCAATCAATACCTAAATCATTTGTTCAATCAATAATTTGATTACTTGATATTTCAATCAATCCTTCTGCCATTAGGCTAAATCAATTATCTATTGAATCACTCATTAATACATTCATTCATTCATTCCACACTCTTGCATTCGATCGTTCATTTGATTGTAAAACCAACTATTCAATCAAACATTATTCATGTATCCGATCAATCACTTTCATTCAACATTTTAATAAAATCATTCCTTTGATGTTTTATTCGTTCATTCATTCATTCGTTCATATATATATTATAAATAGATATATATATATATATATATATAATATATATATATATATATATATATATATATATATATATATATATGTATATATATATCACAAACAGTATAAAAATGTCCTTTAAAAATCCAAAGATTTTAGCACTTCATTTTAGAAATATTTTTAACAATATATATATATATATATAACAAACTAATGAATTCCAAGGATAAGTACCGAGCACCATTCCAGCAACTTACAGAGCAGCTTGGTGTTGCAATGACTGCAAGAAATATTGAATTATAAACAAAGCTTGCTCTTATGTCTTAGATTGAAGAAATAGGGGGAAATAAACATTCATACCTGCAGTGGTAGATAATTCTGCCTAACTAACAGTATGTGCTTGAGTGGGTGAATGGGGAATGGGAATGTTATAATTTAGTCCCTTGCGGATTCATTCCAAGAACTGGCCCTCAGCACTTGTGTCTTAAGAGGTTATCTTTTCATATTTTCTACTTTTCACAAGAAAATGTAGCTTGTTTTGCTCTTTCATGATTTTCTTTTGCTTCTTAGGTGGCACCTTTGGTTGGTTTTTTGAAAACTCAACAGACATACTACGGTATTGCACACCAGCCTTTTCTGGGATAGCATTCTTCTTAAAACCGAAAAGGCAGAGGAGTCAAATTACCACTTTCCGCGGTCACTGAGGAGAAACAATCAGGTTTCGAAATATCGGTATCTGACCAGGAGTGATATGTTAGTGAGTTTCCCTCCCTATTGGAGGATGTCTCCCCCTTGGAGACTATCAGCTTGCTGAAGGCTCATTTTGAGAAGCATTTATTTTATTTTTCCCCATTCACCCACTCAAGCACATACTGTTAGTTGGGCAGAATTATCTACCACTGCAGATATGAATGCTTATCTCCCCCTATTTCTTCAATCTAAGACATAAGAGCAAGCTTTGTTTATAATTTATATATATATATATATATATATCCATCATATGTATATCCATCCATCCAGTCATTTATTCCTTTTATTAATATAGTATTTATTCATTCTAATATTCAGTCATACGAGCCCTGTTTGCTTATTCGGTCATCCTCGCACTTCAAGAAGCGGGGCGAAGTTTGAATATCGGGTACCTAGACGTCTTTTTATTTACCGACCACCTGCAAGATTTCCCATTTCTCGTTATTGGACAGTTTACGTGAAACATGGCGCCAGCAACCTGTAGATGTAGTATTTTGATGCTGTCGAAGCGACACCTTGCTAATACGAAGTTGTGCCGTATTTTTTGCCCATTTCATCGCAACATGCAACGCCTATTACCTCGTCTTTCACTCCACTACACACGTTAACCACCCTGCCTGAAGGGGAAGGTGCGGGGCATGCAGGAGATCAGCAAGGGAGGGGTTGTCGAGTTGGGGTGAAGGGAGGTAACAGTGGTGTCAGTTGTGCTCCCATGCTCCATCAGCCCTGGTTCCTGCAGGCTGAGGATGGAGGGAGGCGGGGGGGGGGGGGGGAGGGAGCGAAAAGAGTCGGAAGTTGTGCCTTTCTGGACGAATCTTTCTGAACGACAGGCCATAGGAAGAATCAATGTTTTCTTTTTTTCTTCACCCGTATGTACTTGATTTCAATGTCGCAAAAAGGAGAGAGGATAGAATTCCCAAAGAGGGAGAGTGAGGGAGGGGAAGAAGACACAGAGGGAGAGAGAGACCCCAAGACACTCATCAATAAAGATACAGAATTAGGATGAAGTTAGATTGTCTAATAGCAAATCACCCTGCAATACCCTGCAATGATTTATGTTTAGTATGGCCATATCTTTGCCTGTTCTGTTAAGGAAATGCAATTGTAAGAACTTTTATTTCACTGGAAACATTTGGAGAAAAGCACACCCAAATTAATCATGTTGTAGAATCCAAACGACTAGCGTTTGATGGTGCGGGAATCTTGCGTTGTGTCCTGGTGATTGATAGCTGCCTGGCTGCCTTGAAGTTTTGGAAATGGATACAGAATTTGCGTTGACTCTCACAGATGAGCATTACCTGGTCTTTGACTCCGCAACACACGTTAACAGTTCTGCCACAAGGAAAAGGGAAGGGCAGTGGAGGGGACCAGGAAGGAGGGATTGTGAAGTTAGGGTGGAAAGGGGTGACAGTGGTAACAAGGCTACTGACCCCAGGCAAAGTCCTGTTGACAGAGGGAAAGATTGTAACCCAGGATCCTCTTTAGAGGGCGTGTAAGAGGGCAAAAGCTTGGCTTTGTCTGGAGTTGTGCTGTTTTCACTTGTCAGTCGAGCAGCAACGAGGGAGAGGAGGGAGGGGGGCTGCAGGACTCGCGCAGCAGTTTGCTTGCTGGTGGCGTCTTTCGCCGGGGCTCTGCAGTCATGGAATAGGGTCTGGTACTCCCGTGGAGACGCTTCCATGGTGGTTCTGTTGTGTTACATCCGCTAGTTACACAAAGACATCTGCTAAGGAGCAATTTGTCCCTTGACGTTTTAATGCAATGCCCTGCGTCTGCCTGCACCCTATGTGAACACAGCACAGGCTTTCAAGGGCAGTGCAGGATTTTCCCAGCTGGTTGATTTGGCACTTGAGGGCAACTCTCTTCAAGATCTCAATAGCACTTTCGGGTGTATCTTTTTCTTGTCTGCCTTTTGGCCGACTCTGGGGAAAGGTCCAGTGACGGCGAGGATAGACCCTCTGTTGAGAGCGGGGAAAACCGTCACCCAGGATCCTCTTCAGTGGGCAAGATCTTGTGGCAAAAGCTTGGCTGTGTCTGGAGTAGTGTTGTTTTCACTAATCAGTGGAACAGCAATGAGTGGGGCTGTAGAATGCGAGAAGCGGTTAAGCTTGTTCACTTGCTGGTGGCATCTTTCGCTGGTAGGTTCTGCAGTCATGAAATACGGGTTGGTACACCCAAAGGGTCGCTTCCACAGAGGCTCTGTTGTGTTGCATCCGATGGTCACACAATGGCATCTGTCAGGCAGCAGTCATGTTCCGTGACATCTTAATGCAATACCCTGTGCGTGCCTGCACTCAAAGTGAACACAGCTCAGGCTTCCAAGGTTAGCGCAGGATTGCTCCCGGCTGGTTGGTTCAGCAGAAGAGGACAGTACTTCTCTGGGTCCTACTGGCACCGTCGGATGTATATTCTTCTTTCCTTGCATTGACTCTCCCAGTACTGTCCAGATGGCTTCAGACAATGGTTGTTTGGCCGAAAAGAAGAGGTATACCTTCACTGCATCATGATGTTTCAAGTATTGTTGCTATTATTTTCTCTGTGTCTGAAGTTTTAGATGATTTGGAGGTGCTGGGCATTTTTGGTTGAAATAAGGCCAATACCAGACCCGCACCTGTTTGTAAAAGAAGAGACATTATTGCTTCTTTCAGACTTGACTTGGCGCTTTGATCCAAACATTGTTCTTGTCGAGCATGTCATTCCGACTGGCTCCCATCCCCATAACATGACAACCTGGGACAGACAAGCCGGGCAAAAACACAAGAAAAACACCTGCCTTAGTAGAGAGCTTGAGAGTAGATGCTAAGCTAACATGAAAGAAGGAAAGGAGAATGAGGGGAAACAGCGAAGGGGGAGGGGATAAGTTGATGAAGTATTTTGGTTTCATTTTGTGTGCAAACTTTTGAATGTCCATCACTGTAAGTGAAAAACATTCGGCAATTTAATTTCTAAGGACAATGAGCGTGGATGGTACTCTGACTGATGGGGTGATGTGGTAGTGCCAGTTGTCATGGTGGTGTTGTGGTAGTGCCAGTTGTCATGGTGGTGTTGTGGTAGTGCCAGTTGTCATGGTGGTGTTGTGGTAGTGCCAGTTGTCATGTGGTGTTGTGGTAGTGCCAGTTGTCATGGTGGTAGTGCCATTCATGTGGTGTTGGTAGTGCCAGTTGTCATGATGGTGTGTGGTAGTGCCAGTTGTCATGATGGTGTTGTGGTAGTGCCAGTTGTCATGATGGTGTTGTGGTAGTGCCAGTTGTAATGATGGTGTGTGTCGTTCTTGTGGTGGTAGTGCCAGTTATGATGGTGTTGTGGTAGTACCAGTTGTGACGATGGTGTTGTGGTAGTGCCAGTTTATGATGGTGTTGTGGTAGTACCAGTTGTGCAGATGGTGTTGTGGTAGTGCCAGTTTATGATGGTGATGTGGTAGTACCAGTTGTACGATGGTGTTGTGGTAGTGCCAGTTATGATGGTGTATGTGGTAGTACCAGTTGTGACGATGGTGTTGTGGTAGTGCCAGTTATGATGGTGATGTGGTAGTACCAGTTGTGACGATGGTGTTGTGGTAGTGCCAGTTATGATGGTGATGTGGTAGTACCAGTTGTGACGATGGTGTTGTGGTAGTGCCAGCTATGATGGTGATGTGGTAGTACCAGTTGTGACGATGGTGTTGTGGTAGTGCCAGTTATGATGGTGTGTAGTACAGTTGTGACGATGGTGTTGTGGTATCCGTATGTGTGTTGTGGTAGTGCCAGTTATGATGGTGTTGTGGTAGTACCAGTTGTGACGATGGTGTTGTGGTAGTGCCAGTTATGATGGTGATGTGGTAGTGCCAGTTGTCATGATGGTGTTGTGGTAGTGCCAGTTGTGACGATGGTGTTGTGGTAGTGCCAGTTATGATGGTGATGTGGTAGTGCCAGTCGTCATGATGGTGTTGTGGTTGGGGCAGGTCTTCGTTCCAGGACAAAGACAGCAACGGTCTCACACACGGAGAACAGAGACTGAATGTTTCACTGAACTCTGTAACAGTTAGACCAAAGGAAATGTGAGAGTGCTAACACTGCTGGATTCATTCAATACAGATGGTTTTAGTATTTCATGGGGAGACCGACCTGCAGTGAATTCACTGAAGTACAGTAATGCTGCAGGCATATTGACATCACTCCTACAGACGTCTTAAAACGTGGCGGAAAGGCAGTAACTGATATCCTAACGGCAAACTGCGACACAACCTGGTGCACTGGCAACGACCAACCCATATTCTAAAATTACATATCGTGACCCTTCCCAAGAAAGGAAATCTCCAAAACTTCTAAATCTACCGCACTATTTGTTGAGCCGTGCTAGCAAAGAAATGCTAAACTCCTTCTGAATGTGTGATAGCCGCAAGCCAATACTATTCTTGCAGAAAAAAAAACATGCTGGAAATCCCTTGGCAGAAGTACCATTGAAAATATCTCTAACCTGCATACTCTTTGCAGCAAACGCCTCCAGTGCCAGAGGGAGTTCTAACACGTCTTCATAAAGTTCGAGGAGAAGATCGACAGAATCTGGCAGGAGGCGACATGGGGCATAGTGAAGAAACTGACTGTCGGGTAAATGCTAGTCAACAACATCCAGCAACTAGACTTCATAGTGACCAATGTGGTACTCATACAATGTGCTATTGAAGGGTGGTTCCATACTTCAACTAGACTTCATAGTGACCAATGTGGTACTCATACAATGCACTATTGAAGGGTGGCTGGATTTAGTCAAGGTTGCCTTCTGTCTCCCTCACTTTTCAGTACATTCCTGCAAAGCATCGTGACTGACGCGCTTGAAGGTCATGTCAGCACAGCCAGCGCAGCGGGAAGAATCATACTGAACCTTGTAGATAACACCATGACCTGGCATGCAGTTAGCGAGACCTCGCCGAGCTTGTTGAAAGACTGGAAAATATCAGCGTCAGCGCCAAAAAGGCCAAGGCTTGAAACTGTTTTCCCTACCCATTCTTCAACGTCGTCGGTCTATTGTTTCTTCTGTCTAACCCTCCCTAGTCCTCCATCAATAGTTCCCTGCCAAGGCCACTGGATCCTATTTTATAGTCACACACCATTGTAGTTTTCTTTCCGTA